>CAMZMU010000096.1:60752350-61168055 GCA_947311845.1 Poa pratensis | reverse complement strand
CAAGTCCTACCGACTTCACAACCGAGTGGATAGAGGGCACCAATTACCTGGAGCACCAGACTGTCCAATTCCTGGACCATGTACTTCGATGGGTCCAAGAAACAACGAAGGCGCAGCGTCATCCTCATATCACCAAAAGGGGACAACTACGAGTTTGCAGATGGGATTCAAGCTACCCTCCAATAACTGAGGCTGAATACGAGGCTCTGATCCATGGCATGCGATGGCAAAAGCACTTGGGTGCACTCGACTGATGATCTACGGTGACTCCAATCTCGTGGTGCAGCAAACAATGAAGGCCTCGACGCAATCGCGGACAACATGATCGCTTATCGACGACCTGTACAACACACTGGAGGGCAGCTTCGATGGCAGTGCGAGTTGAGGCACATAGGAAGGGAAAGCAAGAAGCACATGCTAGCCAATCTTGGCAACTGGCGCACAAATTCCACCTGGTGTCTTCCTCGAGCGCATCGAACACAGATCTATCAAGGAGAAACGAGAGCCTCCTCCGTCGACTACGCCAGCCAAAAGCAAAGCGCCCAGCACAGAGGACCCCCCCAGTCGAGGTACTCCTCATTGAGCCAACTTGGACTCAACCTTCTTGGCTTACATACTCCGCGCGAGCTACCAGATGACATAACCGAGTCCCGACGCGTGACTCGAAGATCAAAAGCATACACCGTTATCAACGGCGAGTTATACAAGCGCAGCATATCAGGTATGTTCCAAAGATGCATCGCATTCGAAGATGGCCAAGCCATACTTCGAGATATTATTCATGCAGGTACCTGTGGGCATCACGCCAGCAGTCGATCACAATTCGTAGCCAAAGCCTTTCGCGCAGGGTTTTACTGGCCTACAGCACTCAAAGACGCGGAGGACATAGTCAAAAGGTGCGTCGGCTGCCAGAAATTCGCAACAAGCCGCACGCACCCGCATCGGCGTTGAAGACCATACCGCTGGCCTGGCCTTTCGCCCAATGGGGGCTCGATATGGTTGGGCCACTCAAAAAATCATCGCATGGCGGGCATACTCACCTACCTGGTGGCAGTCGACAAGTTCACAAAATGGATCGAGGCGGTCCCCATCACAAATTCGACTGCTACTACGGCAGTCAACTTCATAAAGAGCATCATCTACCGCTTCGGTGTCCCAAACAGTATCATCACTGATAACGGCACAAACTTCACGGCTGAGGAGTTCAAAACCTTCTGCAAAGAGCAGGACATTACGCTCAACTACGCATCCGTGGCACATCCACAATCCAATGGCCAAGTCGAAAAGGCCAATGGACTTGTGACGAGTGGGATCAAGAAGCGCCTCCTGGTGCCACTCAAAAGAGCTGCGGGTGCTTGGGTCGAAGAACTACCATCTGTGCTATGGAGCCTACGCACAACTCCCAACACTTCTACGCAGTTCACCCCATTCTTCATGGTCTATGGTGCAGAGGCAATTCTGCCATCAGATGTAAGGTTCAATGCGCCACGAGTTGAAGCATACAATGAAGAAGACGCGGAAGAAGCACTCGAAGACGCAGTCGACTTGCTCGATGAGGCGCGCGACACAGCCTTGGCCCGCACAGCTGTTTACCAGCAGGACCTTCGCAACTACCACAGCCGTCGACTGCGCACCAGGTCCTTCGTCGTTGGCGACCTGGTTCTTCGATGAAGCAAAAGAAGGTGCACAAGCTCGCTTCCCCATGGGAAGGTCCTTTCATCATCACGGAGGTCCTTGGTGGAGGCGCATATCGACTGAAGCACGCGAAGACAGGCGAACTTCTCATAATCCTTGGAACGTTGCGCATCTGCGCCGTTTCTACGCATAAAGTGCTCACAGTCATACAATGTAATAGGCTATATGTCGGATGGCTGCAGGTTTCAGACGCGCTCTTTTCCTTACCAGGGTACCTAAGGGGACTGGAAGGTTTTTAATGAGGCGGCCTGCAGCCTAACATTCAAAAGAGGAATAAAATCAATGTTCCTTCGACTTCTTGTGTACTACCCGCATAATTCATACCTTAACCGCACCCGAAACCCTCGGGGCTGTGTTATTGATCAAATGAGCTCTCGCTCTTGCAGAAACACAATGCCTTAGCCGCACCCGAATGCTCGGGGGCTGCGTAACAAGGATCCAAACAAAGAACACAAAAACTCTGCAGCCGCACTCGAATACTCGGGGGCTGCACAGTCATTGGTTCACAACCAACCATATTTCACAAACCCCGCTCGACTGACTCGGGGCTCGACAAAAAATCAAAGTATACAAACTATACAATATACAAAGAGTCAAAAATTACACTCGGGGCTGCCCCCATACAAAAATTGCACTCGCAAACTATTCTAATCCTCAGGCTCGTCCTTTACGGGCAGCTCGGGACCGCAAAGCTGTTCGCGAGTGCACTCGATTAGTGTCTCCGCAGCTCGGATCGTGTCATCCAGGTCTCTTTGTTCGAGAACCTCTCCGGCTGCAGGTGTCCGCAACACCAACCTTGGTTTTCGACTACGCATATACGCCATTGCAGCGTTGGCTCCAATCACAAGTCTCTGAGACAGCAACTCTCGAATGGGATTTGTTTGACGGAAGATGTTCAACAAAGCACGAATCCCTTGTGGTTGTGGCCCCGCAGGAAAAAGAGTCTCGTTCAGGCGAATAAACGCTGCCCCATAACTCCAGCAGTTCAGCACTTCGCCAGACGCGATCCTTCAGGGTGGCGAGTATGCGGGCATGGTACCTATCAAGCCAAAAGTGTTGACGCCCAGTCGTAGGGTCGTCAACCACGCTATCCAGACGCCCTTCCACGCGAATCTTTTCAGCCTGGAAGTTGTCGACAAAGCCTACAAACACGGGCGCACCAGTCAGATCAAAAGGACAATAGCTACGCAAAAAGCTTGTAAACAGAGCAAGATTCGAACTTACACTCGAGTTGCCTGTTCACAAGATCCATCTCCCCGAGCACATATTCCTCGCGTTGGGTGGCCAACGCGGTCTCGCCCTCAATCGATTCAGCTCAGCCTGGGCGTCCTTCAGATCTTGCTCCATTCTCACAAATTTGGCCTTCATATACTCCATCACCTTGGCATCATTTACCATTGACCCTGGGATCGGGTGGTGATTGGAGCCTGCGAGGAACTAGTCGCAGTAGCAGGTTCTCGTGACTGTTCAAAGAGCATAATCACAAACACAAAGTTTGTGTCAGAAGCTAAAACTCAGTCATAAACATACAACTCTTCGAGTGAAAGACATTAGCAAAAGACTGTTTGCATAAACAAGGTAGCACAAACAAAGCGCAGACTCGCGCAGTTCAGAAGGTATCATTACAAGGCATAAAACAAAAGGGTACAGCTACCCTAAACCTAAGATTCGATTTCCTAAGCAGACGATTGGCAGTCTCGAGTGCCCGGCGCTCCATGGTGGTCATAAAAACCTCGGCCAGTCGCGCGGCGGCTCCGCTCACCCCCTTCAGAGAAATGGGCTTCCCATCTGGCTTCCGAGGGAACGCAGACAGTGCTGCCTCGTAGTCGCAATCTATCCCATGTCCCATAAGAAGCTTGATGGTGGACTCGGATCCGCGTACCGTGTTGGCGCGAGCGAAACCCGCCATGGTGGACGTCCCGGGGCCAAACACGTCGGCGAAGTCGTCCGCCGTCGACGGCACTACGCCAGTCGGGAACACCACCTTGTATACAGCGCCAAGTGTGCTCGTCGATTTGGCGAGTGCATCTTTCGCCTGGTTGCATATGGCGCTTAAGCCGCCCACAGCCTGTTCCAGCGAAAGATCGTCACTCGCCACGTCCGCAGAGGCCGGTGCGCCAACAGCTTCTGCACAATTCAAAAAAGGCAAAAGTCATTTCATGACACTCGACAGTTATATCGTCATATCAAAAGGAGAAAAGATTACTCACCTCCCATGACCTGCGCGAGTGCCGCGAGCTGGTCAGCATATCCTCGCTCGCGTGCAGCGGCTGAGTTGGTGGCGGCAGCCAGCTCTTTCTTCGACTCTTCGCGCTGCGCGGCGAGTGCGTCTTCCAGCTCCTTCTTCTCGCCTGGCCCAGCAAAATCACGTGCATTCAATACTCGACAAAATCAAGCATTGCAAAAAGAAATTCAGCAAAACAAAAAGCAAAAGGAGAACTCACGACTGAGCCGCTCTAGCTCGGCGCGCATGGTATCCCTCTCCTGCTCCACCTGGACATAAGCCTTGGCAGAATCTGCCAAGGTGTGGTAGAAGGGCTGCAAGCGCACGAATTCAGCAAAAATTCAAACTCTCACAGATCTACAACTAAACGGGTCAAGCAAAAAGCTACTTACGTGGTTCATCCACGGCTCAGGAGCTGCGACTGATGTCCCGACATCTGGAGTTGCCGCCTTGGCTGCCTCAACGACAGCATCAGTGGCCATTGGCTGGGCAGCCTCGTTTCCAGTCGGTGCATAATTCGAGTGCTCCAGGGTTGGAACATTCTCGATTGGAGGAGTCCCAGGCTGATTGTTTTCAGCGCTGTGGGCAACACAACAAACAAAAGACGGTCAGCACAAATATGTGACAGTACAAAATTCTCATATCATACTCAACAATCACACACCTGTGTTCCTCATCCTCCTCATCTTCGGAGTCGCCAAAATTGGGCCTCCAAAAGCTGGGGTACCACTCGACTGAAGAGGAAGAGTTGAGCTCGTTGAGCACGCACGCAAAGGAGCGGCTTGGAAAACAGGTGGTGAGCCTGATTCCTCGTCATCCTCCAAGCCCTGCCCCCTCGCGGGTGAACTCACAGCAGAAGGCGCCTTCTTGGCCAGTCGACGCCGCTTCGGTGGCGCGGTATCGACTTCTTGGTCAGAGGTGGCCTTGTCTTCAGATTGGACCTCTTCTGCTGCTTCCTCCTCGACCTCCTCCACATGTGAAGTGGTGGCAGAAGGGATGGGCGACTGATCCCCTTTCGGGTCCACCACCTGTGCCTGTGTTTCTTCAGTCTCGCCATTTTCAGGCAGAGGAGGAAGGGAGGCAGCAGTCGAGTGACCCTGCATAGCATACATCACAAATTGCAAAGTCAGAATCAAAAAACCATATCGTAGAAAATACGAGTGGCAAACTATTAAACTACAGACATACCTCAAGCAAAGGGTTTTCCGTCCCGTATGGCGTGACGGGACAATCGATGTTGCAAGGGTCGGCTGTCGTCAGGCTGGTGATGTGCGCACGTGCGTCACAAGCTCGTTCCTTGACAGTTCCTCTGGGCTCATCCGAGTGGAGTCACTCGCGCCCTCATACGCCCACATGGGGTGCGCTCGGGCACGGAGTGGCCACACTCGCCTCTTTACAAAGGTGGCGATCAAGTGAAGGCCCGTAACCTTGTCCAGCAGTCCGTCGATTCGAGTCAGCAAAGGGCGCTTCCTCCCCATTTCTTCGGCTGAGAGCTGGTGATCCCACGCCTTGGTCCTGACGTAAGCCGCAGTCGAGAAGGTGGCGACTCCGTCTTGCTCGACACTCGCATAAAACCACCCTTTCCTCCAGCCTTGCGCGGAGTCGACGGTCTTCAGGCGGAAATAGCGGGTGTCGCTGCGCACCTGGATGCCGCAGCCGCCCACGGGGTAGGTGCGACCACCTCCTCTGTTGGGTCGCACCATGAATATGGTCTTCCATAGCGCCCAGCTGGGTGCGACGCCAAGGAAGCACTCGCACAGCGTGATAAAACACGCAATATGCATAATACCGTTCGGGGTGAGATCGTGGATCTGCACCCCGTAGGCATAAAGGAGGCCACGAACAAAGTCGTGGAGGGGAAGCGAGAAGCCCCTGGACACAAACTCCGCAAAGCAAACGCGCTCGTTGGCGCGTGGTTCGGGGCATACCTCCTTGGGCGATGGAGCGCGGACGGCGAGTTGCTCCGCGGGTGGCAGATATCCCTGCTCGCGGAGCTTGAGCAAAATGGGCGTCCTTGACGGTGGACTTCGCCCAATCCCCGCTGTTCTTCTTCAGGGCAGCGGTGGACGCAGATGTACCCGCCACGGTCTTTTTGCCCTTGGCCGCATCGGTCGCGGCAGCGGCGGCGGCACCACGCTTGGAGCCTCCACCTTTCGCCATTGCAACGATGGATGAGGGTGGAGAAGAGAGCTTGGGCGCAGAGCAATGGAGGTGGGCGCGAGAGGAAGATGAGACGAGGGGCGGCGCAAAGAGGCAAATGGCAAGTAAAAAATTCTGCCAGCGCTGTATCCTATTTACCACAGATCGCAAAACGATCGCAACCGTCAAAACAAAGGCATACGCTCCGCGCGAAATCTAGCCGTACACGTGGCAGCCGCGGAGGGCAACCGTCGCCGGCCACTCCGCCCACTACGCACGGGAAACTAGGAAACCATCATCACGCCCCGTGAAAACCGCGCCAGAGCGGTCAAATCAAGTCCAAACGGCGCCATCCTTGGTCAGCTCTGCAAAAATGGGCCCACACAGAAGTGTCACGTCCCATCAGTCTTACCAGGCACGCCACCGCTTGTCAGAGATGGCAGTCGCAAAGTGCGTCATTGCTGACGTTATTCATATTGCACAACTGGCACAAAGTCACTCGATGATTCATTCGAATGATGTCACACCATAAACTCGATGGGTTTTCCAGCAGAGGTCATAGATGCCAGTCGAAGGACTTTCGATTGCAACATCATACTCCCATCGGGAGCGTATCAAAAAATTTCTTTGACTAATGTATGCAGGAAAAAGATTTTGAGATTATCCTCCATTGCAAGCAATAAAGCACAATCTCGGGGCTACTCCCATCGGGAGCGCTGTCGCGCACCCGATAGAATAATGGCAAAAGTGTCAGTCGACGAACATTCGACTAAGTTCATAAGCAAAATCACACTCAAATATTCCCGAGTTGATCCGACGATCCTTGGATGCTGCATGCATAGTGCAAAGGTAAGACCCACCGATCAGTCGAGCTGGGCTAACCGCTCCAGCAGCGTTATCCTTAAATTTTCCGTGTCAGCAGACATGATGATTATCCCCGACGGACGCGTTGGGTTGATTCAAAATTATACTGCAGTTCGATTCCGTAAGACCTCAACGGCTTTCGAGTCTGTCCAGTTTGTTCCAGATTCGAGTCCGGGGACTCGAGTTTGATTGAAAGCTAGTATGGTTTTGCCACAAATGGTAGTTAACTGGCCCGATCCGTCGTGTGTGCCGGGCCTGCTAAGCTAATATCCCTTGACTATCATAAGCAAAAACTCATAGTCGATGAAACACTCGACATAGCCAACATGTGCTATTTCATAAGAATTCTAAATACAGATGCAAAAATGTAACGTGCATGATGTATGAGTCCATGCCCGACTCTTCGAATCAGACAAGTACTCGGGGGCTACTGACATGGGTATGCCTATCGGTACCCTACCATGAGGGTACCTGGTGCACGTATCGACTAGGCCCAACTATCAGAGCCTACATGAAGCCCATGAAGGGAGGCCCACGAAGATGGAGTATCCTCCAAGTTTGGCGAAACAATAGTCGGTTTAGAGTTTCCTTACTTGTAAATCGAGTCGGTTACGAACACCCGAGACCCAGCCTATTATTTAAGGACTGGGAGGGCCATCGAACCAGACCACGTACTTTCAGAGCCACCAAAACCCTAGCGAGATCGACATCTCGCCGGGACCCTTGTAACCATCATATTCACAAAGCAATAACAGACAGGCAGGACGTAGGGGTGTTACCTCCACACGAGGGCCCTGAACCTGGGTAAAATCTTTGCCCTGCTTGTCAGCCGACGATACTTTCAGCTCTACCACGTTCTCTCCACCATATTCATAACCTAGGGACCTTAACCATGGGTCTTGATGAGTCTACCCTCGTCAGGCCATGAATCTCCACCGCTAGCCACTATTTATGGGTCGCGACCGCATTTGCAGGTCGCAACCCTCTTTTCCCACCGTCACCGGCGAGCGATTCCTCTCCCACTCCACCGTACGACGAGCAATTCCGCCTCCCCTTCCACAGATCCGGCGACGCCGAGCCCCCATGGCGCCGAAGAGGGAACCAAAACCGCTCCCCGGCGACGACAAGTTCAGCAGAGACTACTCCGACTTGAACCGGACGTTAGTCGTCCGCAGCGACGGCGCTCGGAAGCGGTCCGCCCAAAGGTGGACGAGCAAGCACGAGCCGCTGCCAGGGTCTCTCCTCGTCCGCGAGGTCGAGGAGTTTGACCGGCTCTGTGTGGAGCGGGAGATGGTCCGCCGCCGCCGCGAGCAGCAATGCCTCCGTGGCAAGGGCAGCTCCTCTACGGGCGCCAACAGTGTAGCGAACCTGCACTTAAAAATTGGCAAGATCCCTGTGTATAGTGCAAACCCCTGGATCGATTCATTTGCACACACAGTCTAAGACGAATATCATGCAAATGCGTCAAATTTAATACATCGCATGATCCAGACTTACAATTTTTATTACAACTTGCATAGCTCAAGGCTAGCATTTTAAAAAGTTTAGCACAGCAGAATAGCAGTAGCAGTGAGTCTCCATCATCTTCATGCGCCACAGGCGAAACATGTTGGTTGTAGACTCGAAACCTTAAACGAAATCTCACTCGTCGTCTGAACATCGTGCAAAAGTAAAATTTTGCAGCAACGTGGGTCAGAACCATATAAAATGGAACTGGCAAGTGACACTCTGTGGACACTTAGTGGAATAACTCTAATACCCTATATGCATATTTGGCTGGTGGAGTTCAAAGCCTATTTTGCATAAAGCCAATTTTTCCTAACTCTTTGGAAAACCTTTTCTTCTAATCACCCTTGTTCACCCTTCAAAATTTTACTTGAGAAATTGGCATTATGGGATCCTCCGTTGACGTCATTGATCAGCTGCTCAGAATTGTCCGTAACCGGGGACACGGCTAAGTATACTTAGTTTTTGACACTCTCGAGAGGTTGTGCACGTTCACCACTTGACCCAATCAGCCCAAACTATCCTCTACACTCCAGCAGTGACAAGGAAAAGGAGAAGATTGAGACGAGACCTTTGGAACCAGTCCCCTATTCCTCTGGCAGACCCATACGAGACATTCATCCGCTGAAAATTGCCGGAATCAGGTTCCTAGAACTTATTTAGTCAAGGCAGAGCCATAGTACCAAGTGGATGCACTGGAAGCAATCTTCACTTGGAGAAAACTTTGGTCCCTTTGTTCCTGGGTGGCCATCCACAAGTGAATATCGCTTTGGTAAACACCTAGGGACAACACTTAACTCAAACATCCTCTTATCAAAACCAACTCCACCCATGTGTTTCATTTTAACTTAGTAGAATTAGCTTTTCATAAAAAAACATCTTTTGCATAGCACTTCAATAATCTACTAAGTTAAAATGGGATGCTAGAGCATCTAGTAGAGGAGCTATTCTAAACAGTTTTAGCATAGCAATTCTACTAAGTCCTACACATGCTTAAGAAAAATATTCTACTCATGCATAGACAAAATACTTAGGAAATTTATGAGGTATGCCACTTGCCTTTGAAAGTTGTCCTTGCTCACGAACTCTTTTCAACGTAACTCGGAGCTCTTCGTTCAATCTAAACAATATAAGTAAACAACAATACAACAATCAACATAAAACACAACATCAAACATGGACAACAACATCACATTTGTGTTTGGTTATAAAAGAGTTTAACACAATTTGATATTAAGGTTTGCAAAACAAAACAAACGCAATTGGATTCACTCAAAAAGCTAATTTTAAACTAATGAAAAAAATACTCAAACTTCACAGTTGAATACATCTAAGTTTGAAAAACCGGAAAAATAATACAGCCAAAAGATTCTACTCGTTCTAAGGATTCCATTTATATAAAAATATTTGAAATTAGATAAACAGAGAAAAAGATATGATAAATCTAAGTTACAGAGGTTTTTCTGCAAAACTGACAAATAAAACAAAATAAAAGAAAATCTTCAGTAAACTCTGTCCACGTGGAGACCTTCGATTGGTTGGCTCTGCTGACTGTGCCGCTGACGAAGCGCTGACTGTGCCGCTGACGAAGCGCTGACTGGACATCGACGTGGCCTTCTCTAATTTTTAATTGATTTTTGAAATTGCTAAAAAATATTTAACGACAGAGAAGTATAATTACACATTTTCTAAGGTTTCTAAAATTATTTTATATAAAGATTTTAAACTTATAGATTTAAAGATATGGTAAATTTACTCAAATCGTCCAATTGCATTTTGAATAATTTTAAACTACTCAAAAAATGAAAACCAACAGAACCAAAATATCCTATATGTTAGGGGATTTCCGAAGATATTTTATTTACAAAATTTTCATATAGAGAATTAAAACTATATTGAAAATAATGGTTTACATGATTATGTAAATAACAAGTTAGTGCGCGACTAGAAGTTATGTTTTTAATATACCATTGTATTCTACACGTTCATACGAATCCGTAGACTACAAAAACATTGAAAACGGAGTGACGGTTGATTTGATATGGAATTAACAAGTTTTAACAATTTTCTGTAAAACTAAAACAATTTAAAAGGATCGGAGCGATCTGATTGGTCCGTACCGGCGGACGGACGCGGTTGTCGTGGACGGATGTGGACGCAGGCCGGATCGTGGACGGCGGCTGGATCGCGGACGCGGCGAGCTCGGACGTCGACGACGGCGGTTCTCCGATGGCGCCAAGGCTCGGGGAAAAGCAAAACAAAAATTAAGAAAGTGGAGTAGAACAAATAGATCACGCAGGACATCGTCGTTGGGCATGGCGAGGTCTCACCTCGTCGGGATCTTGCGCAAGGCGGCAACATTGCTCGGCTTCGTGGCGGGGCAACCAAATACAAAGAAATGACGCACCACCATGTCCTGGAGGTAGGCCTCGATGAGAAGAGTCTTCATGTGCGAGGAATTTATAAGGCGGTCTTCGTGAATGAGAAGATCTGACGATGAACTCGGATTTTGGCTGAAAGGGATCTTCTCGCTGTTGCCTATCCAAAGCTTAGTTGGGGAAACTCTCTGAACGTAAATGGGAGAGGAGTAGAAGGGCACGAAATGACGCGCTCGGTTTTCTTTAGTGTTGCCGGAGGAGGAGATCGAGAGATGAATGCCGATGGGGGGCGTTCGGTTCACCGTGTCGAAATGGGTGATAAAGACATTTGATTGGGAAATAAATTCCCTGAATGGGACGACCGTTCAATTTGGAGTAAATTACGGATTGAAGTCGACAGCAAACGCTCAAAGAATTCATGAGGAAAATGAAGAGGAGAGGAAACAGCCATGGCTGCTGTAACGTACAGAACGTGTACGTGAACGAGGAGGAAGACGACAAGGTCTTCGTGTGGGCTGGTCTCGCTCGGCCTAGTTGGGCCAACTTTCGGCCCAGTTTGGGTCAGCTCTTTTTTTTTGTACTATTTTCTTTTTCGAGTTTTCTTAATATATTTTGTTTTAAAAGTCCAATTCACTTCAAATTTATTTGTAAATATTTGTAAAATTAATATATATCATTTAAAATATTCAATCACTCTTTCCCAACAAATTTTAAAATATTGCATAAATGCTTAAATGGCACTTTATGTCAATTTTAAAATTGCTTTAAATAAAATCATTTGTGGCTTATTAAAGTCAAATAAAAATTCCAACTTTTGAAACCTTCAATTGCAACAGTGCAAGAAAATGATGAATGCATGAATGATTTTTCTTTTCAAATCAAAATACTTATAGTTTTCAAAAAGTTTTAATTTTTATGATTTTTCAAAAATTTGAATAACTTGGGATGTTACAAACAGCTCCTCCGCCGGAGGACTACGACCCTGCGCACTTCGGCACCTCCCTCGGGCCAAAGGATTTCATCCCCGATGAGCAGCTCGAGCGCGCTGGCGACGATGATGCTGCGGTCCAAGCACGAGGCGGCGGAGCGCGCCGCCCAGGTTCAGCGCGACGAGGAGATCGGCGACATCCTCCTTAAGCATAGCCTCGTCATCAGCTGCCTGCCACCCGTCATCGACCTCGTCTCCGACGAGGAGTGAAGCTCCTCCGCCGCTGCGTCGCCACCGCGCCCGTGGCTCTGGTGAGGAGCCAAATTTTCCCTTCTAGGGTTTTGCCTTCTAGGGTTAGGTCGGCGGCGATCTGTAGTTAGTTTAATGTTCTAGTGTTTGTATTTTGTGTAAAATTCATGAAGAACATCCATATGTAGCGAAGATCGATCCTAAATGATGAACTGCGTCTGTTCCCACGAAATATGAAATTTTGAAAAACGTGAATTTACAGTTTCGTTTGAGAGCTCTGTTCTTCGCAACACGCTTTGTTGAGAAAAACACGAAAATCGCGACAGTCAAAACTGTTTTGAGGTTCCGCGTTTTGCGGCCTCCGCTAGAGATGCTCTTAATTAGAACATTATCTTCAACTGTACTAATTGTCTCCAGTAAAAAATATCAATATTTGTACGCCCATAGGTCACAACAATATGAAACATTGTTGGAAACAACGATATTCGGACATACTTTATTTCTCTACCTTACCATGTCGGGGCCAGCAAAGGTAAAAACAATTGCAAAGCCAGCTTCTTATTTCTTGTTGGTGACCTCATGAATAGCGTTTGCCAAATAAGCGACATTTCTTGTTGTTACACCAGCCATGCTGAAGGGAGAAATATCAACAGAATTAGGCACAAGTCATCCATCGTCAAATGCATAGAGATGATTTCGGATATCAGAACCACAAAGTTTTTCAAATAATCTTGTACCTTATCCTGCCATTACGAGTCATGTATATGTGGAATTCACTTGTTAAGCGATCAACTTGTTCTGGTGTCATCCCGCTGTAGCAGAACATACCAATCTGTTCAGCAAATAAAAACATTTTTTGAATATTTCAGCTGTTGAGAAGCGCCAAAGGAATGGCATACATAGCAAGGCACATATGAAATTAAATAGGGTCACATGCACATCATGAATTAAAAGCGCAGCTAGATTACTGTGAAGTATGCAGACTCGTCATACAAGCGTTGTTCAAACATGAAAATTTCCAGTACCAGAACATTATAGAATGTTGCAAGGTCAGTGATCTTCCCACTATGAAGCATAAGACTAGTTTCCGTTCTCCTCAAGGTTATATGTCTCAGCGCCACAAGAGCTTTATTTAGTGATGTGTATTCAGCGCCAAGCATCCTAGTTTTTGTGGGAACTAATTACTCATTCTAAGGACTAAGGAGAGCCACCTACTTGTAATGTACAGTATGTTAAAATTTACATCTGGGTAGTGAGGTGCCACAGCCTAAATCATACTCCCTCTGATGCATAATAAGTGTCGGTTTGTACTAAATCGGCGACACTTATTATGGATCATAGGGAGTAATAAATAGGATGCTGATGGGTGTTTACCTGGTTAGTAATATGTTCCCATGATAATGGTGAACCCAACTTTTCAAGACTTTCCTTGAGTGCTTTTCTCATTCCAATGATGCGATCAGCCATACCCTGAGACATCAAACAACAGTAAAAACAGTGCACATCAAACCAAACAGTTCCGTAATTATCAAACGAGTCAGCATTTTTTTTACTTCGAAAGTAGTCGAGGCTACTAAGGAAGAAGCATCATGTAGTTTACCTTGACCTCTTTCAGCCATAATGTTTTCAGTGCTGGATCACCAAGGATTGTGGAAACAACTAGTGCGCCATGAAGTGGTGGATTGCTGTACATAGGTCTGGCAATCTGTTGCAATTGGCTCTTCACGGCGACTGCTTGCTTCTCATCGACACAGAGAATACTGAAAAAAATAGTTAAAATAAAGGAGATCATGCCACGGCTGAGGAATTAAGTGGAGTGTTGTAGCTTATGGTGTCACGGACTTAGTTTCAGCGAATGGGGCTGGGAAATGTTCACAATAATTTGAATGGATGTGTTGCAAAATCAATGGTTAATACTGGACTTTAAAGCATAGCATAGTCTTTTTTAGAAAAAAGGCTCTCAGCCCAGCTTTTATAAAGCATATAGAATAGTTCATAACATAGTCTTCAAGAGCACTAAATAATGTATAGTCTACTAAAATCACTTAAGGCTACACATAATGGTCAGAAAATAAATATACAGGTAAACAGCTTGATTTCACGTTAGTCAAAATGATATGGGTGAAAAAGGATAATTATGATGCAAAAGTTAGTACCTAAGGCATCCTGCTCTTTGTCCATAAAGTCCCATATTTTTTGCATACGACTGCGCACATCCAATTTGATGTCCATCTTCAAGAAAAATCGAATTGCCTTCGCATCTCTCTCCGGGTCACCACTGGCAAATCCTTGGTATGCCATGTCGAAGAACGGGAAATGGTTCTTCACCTGAAATTATAAGATAAATATACATCAGCATATCCATCATAAAAGAATATGAAGAATGACCTACGGCTATTCTCCATTCTGTCGCCATCTGTACCTTGAATTGATGAGATATCTCTTTCCATTGTTCCTCGGAAGGATCTACCCCAGTGGGATTGTGAGCACATGCATGAAGCAAAAAGAAGGAACCATCTGGAGCATTCTGGCAATTGAAAGAAAAGCATAGTTCTGTATGAGTCATTGATAAACTGTCAAGAAGGAATACTGCGTCCTTGTAAGTAAATTGATAACATGTGCAAATTACCTTGATGTCATCCATTAGGCCTGAAAAATCCAATCCTTTTGACTCGGGATGGTAATAGGCAAATGTTCTTTGTGGTACCTGAGAATCTCTCCAAATGTTGTGATGGCTGTAGCAGTTTTTAAAGTTAGGTACTGTCGAAAAGGTGCCTTTGTTTGAAACGTTCTTTAAGAATCTTCAAATCTGCACCTATTTGCAAATGTTTGAAACGTTCTTTAAGAATCTTCAAATCCACACCAAAGCTACCAAAGAAGGAACTCTTCCCACACCAAACCTTTACAAAAAGGTGCAGATTTGAAGATTCTTAAAGAACGTTTCAAACATTTGCTAAATAAGTGCAGTACACTTAATTGAGTGTCCGAATTTAACCTATGGGACATGTATCTGAAAATTTGTTGAAACGTCTGGCATGGAATGAGCACAAGGCGAAGTACAATATATCCAAACTTACTTTGCCCATGTAGGGGTAGGTATGTAGATCTGTGAATCTGGCAAGAATCGTTTCTGGAAATCTGCAAAGAGGCGACATGCACCAGTCCCTGATAGAGCCTGCACTGCCGCAATCCTCTTGTCCTTGATGAATTCAGAATCCTCTCCATAAGCTAACTTCAGCGATTCCTGAATCATCTTCACACTTCCTCCCATTGGAAGGTACTCCCTGTTTTACAAATTCCAACAAAAATTATGAAACCCCTCAAGCATTACTGCACTGGAACTGCATACTGTGTCCAAGTGAACTCAAATTGTGCACTCATGGAAATTTGGACTATCAATCTTTTGTTTTTTTAGAACTGAGCATACATGTCGAAGTGAAGTAAAACTTTCCATTCCTGGAAATTTTGAATATCAACGTTTTTTTAGAACCGAGCAGCCTTCGGTTGGCTAGAGCACACACCTCTGAACTCGGCACCCGCTTCAGAAGCGCAGCCTCTGCAGGTGCCTCACTTCTACCGAACAACACACAGTTACGATTATTTTTAACCGCGCCACCAAGCACAGTCAGGAGTCAGGACACATGAATCCCTTTAAACAGGAAAACACAGTAAGAAGTTCCGCAAACTGTCAAGCTGCACAAAAGTTCTACGGAAGCTTCCAAATGCTATATTAGGCTCCTACTCATTTTTGCAGGAAAATGGTATATTATGCTCAGTTGGAAGTGTCATGATCCTGTATATAAAGCAGCCATGCTATAATCCTTGACAGGGAAATTGGCAAATATCCATATATACTTCTCTTAGCTATGGATAGGGCTGCATGGAAGTTAGCTATCCATGTGCCAGAACCATGACTTGGTTTCGAGATCTTATGGGTTTCAACTCTAGCCTATCCCAATTTGTTTGGGAATAAAAGGCTTTGTTGTTGTTGTTGTATCCATATATACTTCTCGTTGAAGAATAATGACCCACTAACAAGTACAGTGATCTATCAGAGTCAGGACCGCACGGCGATGACATCGCATGGTTGTGTCTAGTCCATTCATCAATTGATTCCCCGGGACCAAGAAAGCTGCTCCCACCACCGCATTAAAGGAGAAAAAGAAGACCAGGAGAGAGACGGAGCAAAGGCACGGTCGAGAGCGAGATCTCACATGTTGGCGTTCCCGGCGATGCGCCGCTCCGCCTCGCGCACGCACTCCAGCACGACCGGCTTCTCGTCGTCGTCCCGATACGCACCCTGCGGAATCGTTCCCCTGCGAACGATGAGCAGCCGGCACCGCCAGAAACTGCAGACTGACGACATGCGGGTGGATACGAGATACAGAGATAAGTACGACGCCAACGTTCACTTTGTCCGGCGAGGGGTCGGCGAGGAAGGCCTCGGTGACGCCGAGGATGGGGTCCTTGGCGGCCGGCTCCACGTGGCCGAACCACGACGCCATGGACCTCGACACTGCTGGCAGGAGCGGTGCGCACCGCCGCTGCCTGAGCCTGGTCGACGCGGCGGCGCGAGACATCGCCATGCCGTTGCTGGACGCGGCGCGTGGCGTGAAGAGCTTAGCTGGAGTTTGTTGCTGGAGGTGAGATGAGATGAAGTATGGAAGGGTGGCTTGGGTCCTTGGTATTTTGGTAAGCGGCACGGCACCTCTTGCTGCTCTGTTCTTTTCTTGGGGCCGCTTGGTCCGTGTTGCGTGCCGTTACGCTGTTCTGTTCTTGGGGCCTTGGTGCTTTTGTGGAGTTTGTTGCGCGATGCGTAGGCCAGTGATATCAGATGCAGCTGCATGTGGGGCCTGGCTCTAGTAATAAGGGTGTTCGTTGTTCTGTTCTTTGGAACTCTCACGAAGCAGCGCGTATTCGTTTCCACGCTGCTCAGTTAGTCAGTGTGTGTCTGTCAATGTGACCGTGGACAAAACCTAGAATATTTATATTCAGAAATGGAGGGAGTATATACTCCCTCCGTTTCAAATTATATGTCTTCCATTTGTCCACATGCGGATGCATCTAGACATGTTACAAGTATAGATACATCCGTATGTGGACAAATGGAACACATCTAATTTGAAACGGAGGGAGTATTACTCTGTAGATTATATTGTAGTCGGTGGTGATGGCCTTACATCGGCCCAACTTGCATGGGAAAGACCGGCTTCTCTTGCACAGAACCGACCATGCTAAAGAACCGTGTGTTACCTGCACGGCGAATTACAAAGGGGAGGAGAAATAAAAATCATCGGGGAGTTATACACCATGCACACGCGACTTCTCCTAAGAGCATCTCTAATACGATTAAAATGGTTATAAAGTATCAAAACGTGCGCGCAAGAACAGAAACCGTAAATTGAACCTCAAATACGATTGAAACATTTTGCGCAAAAATTGAGAAAACTTCAACACCTACACTTCATTTTCACTTCATTCGATTCTAGATAAACAAACTTAATTTGCATGCACTTAGCAATAGATCTAGTTAACCATGCAAAATAGCACCGAGACACTTCACCAGGACTCGCATTGCAGCGGGAGCGTTGCCAAGCTCACTCGTCATCGGAGTTAGAGGGATGTTGATGAAGCCGAGCTGCCGCCTCACCTCCAGGTCCCGCTCTTGAGCGAGATGCTCCTCTTGTCGCTGGAATCCACCCTTGAGGATGTCGGTCTTGTATGTGATGCGTTCATTTATATAGTGTTTTTTTTACTTACAACGTATAAATAGGGATTCTTGTATTTACTTCGCCAGCGTGCACTCTTATGTCTATGTTCACAGGAAGTCAGAAAATGAAGAAGATTTTAATACATGGTATTTTTCCAAGTGTGGGATGAATACGCTGATTAGATGCATTTAAAGCCTTCTTTGTGGAGAAACAATTCGCTGAACAAGCAAGACAATAAAACGAAACAGAATAAATAGAGAAGAGAATGAGTCACCGTATGATTGGACTTGACTGTACCGCCGACCATACCACTCACCAATATATCGGACTCGTTCAGTATTTTAACTCCGTGTTTCGGATTTCCAAGGAGACGAGCGGAGCCGCTATCACAAAAATAGTCTAGAAAACCTAGCCTCTGGAAGGAATTCGAACGGAACCGAATAATGCTGCAACCATTTTCAACGCCACTTCGGAAGGCACTTTTAGTTAATAAATGAATTAATATGGTTGACCCACAATCCCAGATCCAAGGACAGGCCCACAATTCATGCTTCCTCCCACCTCCCAATAGGAGCTTCCGTACCGCAAACACTATATATCACTCTTAGCGAGTTGTAGCACCGCTCGCTCAGAATGGTCGGACTTGTGAGCCAGCCCATTATGAGGGTTGTTTTTTTCCTCCTTTTTGTTTTCTTTTTACTGTTTATTTTCTGAGCTTGTTTTTCATTTTTTTTAAATACAAAAAATATAAAAGAGATAAACAGAAAGCAAATCCTAAAACAAAAGAAATGAAAATGGAAAATACAAAATGGGCCGGCCCTGGTGGTGGTGCTGTGCCGGCGATCGAGAGCAGCATCTATGCACCGACCTGGAGGAGTGCGGCACGGAGGCGGAGCAGTTCGTCTTCTAGGCAGTGGCGGAGCAAGGAATTGAGATGAGGGGAGGGGGGGGGGGGGGGGGGGGGGGGGGGGGGGGGGGGGGGGCGAACACGTAGGAGGAAAATAAACAGGCTCTAAATTTTTTAAGACACAAAAACGAGTATATTCAGAAAAATAAAGAGTCCACAAAGATTCAATTTTTATAACTCATAAAGTACAACAACTAATCTGCATCCATTTTTATTTTGGGAAAATGATGGCGGAAGGGAGCCGCATCGCAGCAGTACAGAACAACGGCGGCAGTGCGAGCTCTTTTGGCAGCGGGGGTTTGAGATTTTTTTTGAACAAGATAAAACTGAGGCAAGATACAAAGATTTTTTGAAACAAGATAAAATCGTGTGTAGCGATGCACAATAGAAATAGAAAGAGCAGATACAACTGAATTGAGGCAAGCTTCATCTGAACCTGTAAATATACACTGAATTTTAAGAGCAAGCATGACATGATAATGTGCACGGAAATTAAATTAGTGCGATTGGGATTGGGGATTAGTTTGGGGAAAAAGCAGCGAACAGTTTTTTTTTTAGAGGACAGCGAACAGATTTTTTTTTTTTGAGGGATTGCAGCGAACAGCTAAATAAGGTCTGGCCCGGGAATAACTGTTCGACACACTGGCCCAAATACAGCATGTCCGCTCGTCTCGGCCCAGATACCTGTTCGTTACCAGTCTGCGTGCTCGTGCAAAACAGATCGAAGGTTTTCACCAGTGTCATTGTGTCAATGGCCAAAACAGATCGAAGGTTTTCACCAGTGTCATTTTGTCAATGGCGCCGATAGAAGTCTGGCAAGAGGGTGCCTGCTCTACCCCAGGTGAGGGGGTGCGGCCGCCGATAGAAGTTCTAGGTGACCCAAGGCGGAAGGCCTCCTGTTGGCGAAGACGGGCGTCACTCCCAACACCCCGGTGCCGTCACTCGTGAACGACGTCGTGATCGTGCATAGGTGACGTCCGCAACACGACCATGCATGACGCCCAACTTCTACGTGCGGGGAGGAACTCGCCATGCAGCTGTCCAACGTCTGGTTCTGTGTGGGCGTCGCCGCGGTTCCGCTTCCGCATAGCGCATCTCGTGCGGCGGACGACCATATAGTAGCATACGCGCCTTCGATCGGTCGATAATACTAGTTCGTACGCACTGTTAGCAGGCAACTTAATTATTTAGCATGCCGTCGCTTCGAGAGGCCAGGGCGGACGGCGGACGGCGGACGGCGGAGGCGGCGGCAAGGCCACGGCAACGACAGGGAGTGATGAGGCGAAGACGACGAGATCGGCAACCCTGATGAGCCTGCTCCACGCCATGTCGGAGGGGAGCGCGGAGGCCGAGACGAAGGTGGATTGGGTGTGGTCACAGATCGTGGGCCGCGACGCCGAGTTCGAAACGCCGTTCGGTCGCCGCGCCCTCGTCTACGCCGATCACACCGCCTCCGGCCGCAGCCTCCAATACATCGAGGACTACGTCCTCACACAAGTCCTCCCCTTCTACGGTATGCTCCATCAGCACTGAGAGTATGCATGCATGCTGGATTGAACATTCAAGAGAGCATGCGACGCGAGTATATTGGCAGGTACGAAGGACCAACGTGCGTTTGTGTTATGTGTACACAGGGAACACGCACACGGAGGACAGCCATGTGGGGAGCAAGACGACGAGGATGGTGAGGTCGGCGGCGAGCTACATCAAGCAGTGCATGGGCGCCGGCGCCGACGACATACTGCTCTTCTGCGGCTCCGGGGCCACAGGGGCTGTGAAGCGGCTGCAGGAGACGATGGGGGTGGCGGTCTCGCCGCTTCTGCGGGCGCAGGTGCTCGCGCAAATGCGTTCGGAGGAGAGGTGGGTTGTCTTCGTGGGCTCCTACGAGCACCACTCCAACCTGCTGTCGTGGCGGCAGTGCCTGGCCGACGTCGTGGAGGTCGGCCCCGGCGACGATGGGCTCGTTGATCTCGCCGCGCTGCGGCGCGCCCTGACCGCGCCCGAGCACGCGAACCGGCCCATGCTCGGCTCCTTTTCGGCTTGTAGCAACGTCACCGGCGTCATCACCGACACCCGTGCGGTCGCGCGCGTCCTGCACCAGCACGGCGCATTCGCCTGCTTTGACTTCGCCGCGAGGTACGCACGTCAACTCAACCTAGCCAATTCAAATGCTACCAGTTGCTTTGGTTGAAATTTGTACTACCTCCCATCCAGTTTAGACTAGATGCATCCGTATCTAGACAATGTTAAGACCATTAATATGGATCGGAGGGAGTAAATGATTATTGCGCAGGAATGCCATGCATGATCGACCGAACATCTTGTGTTTTTTAGACATACCATTTGTTGTTGTTGTTGACTTGTTGTTTTGTTATATTATCCTTCATGGAAATAATCTTAATGTTTAGGTTTAGGTAAGCTCCCAATTGGACAAATTGATCTCGTGTTATAGAAAACAGTCAACTTGTAAAAAAAAAGTCCAATCAACTACTCCCTCCGTTCGGAAAAGGATGTCTTGGATATATCTAGATTTGGATGTATGTGTACACTAAAACATGTCCACGTACATCCAAATTTTGATATATCTAAGACATCCTTTTCCGAACGGAGAGAGTAAAAAACAGCTTATGGTCAATTGATTTACAACCATGTAAAAAAAAGATATTTTCCAATCAACTAAGACTTAACTAATACAATTGACGGCTGAGAATTAGCAAATCTGATCAAATTTATTATTTTTATTCATTTCAAAATAGTTTCTTTCTCTTGCCTAAGTATAATAAAAACAAGTTAGCAACCATGAGGCTTTGGTTGCACGCAAATTTATAGGCCCAGCTTTAGTGACACATTTCTACTCTAAAACTTGTTAGATTCAAATAATAGACCAAATCCGGAGGGAGCATCCGAGTTTGTGATCGCTGACAGAATAATAATATTTCCAGTCAAGTTTTTTTTTAGAAAAGGGGGTGCGGATCCCCGGACTCTGCATCAAATTGATGCACACAGCCAGCCGCATTATTAATAATCAAAGGTCTCAGAGTTTACAATTCATGGGTCGCATAAAGTTGATACAAAAATCAGCCACTGAAACAAGGCAACACTAAACATCGATTCTCCTAGTGTGCTGCCACCCAGCCCGGCAGAAGATAACCCGTACGACCGTGAACATGCGGGTACATCCAGCTTCCATAAGACCACGCCGATCCACAGGAAGGAGATAAGACCACAGCCGGATCCAGTGGATAGCCATATTGATAACCTGCAAGTAGTGAGAAGAGTTTTTTTTGTTAAATACAATGTCATTACGGCAGCTCCAAATAGCCCAAAGAATGGCCGCAACACCAATCCTAATGCGAGCCTTGGTGCCTTTGTCTATCCCATTTAACCATGGCCCAAACATGTGTGATATACTAGTCGGTGGAGAAACATTGAATGTGAAATGTACAAGTCTCCAAATATCCTTTGCAAAAGTACATGAAATAAACAGGTGCTCAACAGACTCATCTGTATCACAGAAACACATTTCTTACACCCTATCCAATGTCTCTTAGCCAAATTATCCTTAGTCAATATCTCTTTTCTATTTAAGAACCACAAAAAAAATCTTTATCTTCAAGGGTATTTTTAGTTTCCACAAGTATCTCCGCAGATATCTTGTGTGCCCATTAAGCAAGTCGAGATAGTACGATTTTACCGTGTATGTACCATCAGTAGTGAGGCGCCATTTAAATCTGTCCGGTTGTTCTAAAAGATTAACTCGCATTAGTCTATCTATTAGATGAAACCAGTTAGTTCTATTAGCTCCAATTAAAGTTCGTCAGAAAGGAAGGTTTATAGGTCTCGTACTAAGAACTGCACTTACTGTCGCATTTTTGTTCGAAGTGACAGCATATAGGTTCGGATATTCATTCGCTAATGAAATATTTCCTAACCAAACATCCTCCCAAAACCGATTTGCTCACCATTACCCAGACTGAACTTTCCTCGCTGGAAAAATTCATTCTTTACCTTCATCAAACCTTTCCAAAAAGGTGAATCAAATGGTTTAGATTGTACTTGGGATAACGTTTTACCCCTAAATATTTATTGACCAACAACTCTTGCCACACTCCTTCTTCATTCATTAATTTGAATAACCACTTGCTTAATAAGCATTTATTCTTAGTTTCTAGGACCGCAATTCCTAGACCCCCTTGATCTTTCGGCCTACACACAATGTTCCATTTTGTTAACCTATACTTGCGCTTTAGCTGATCACTTTGCCAAAAAAACCTCGAACGGTAAAACTCTACTCTTTTCGTAACCCTTTAGGTATTTCAAAGAAGGATAAAAGAAACATGGGAAGACTTGTTAAAACTGAGTTAATAAGCACAAGACGGTCTCCGTATGATAACATCTTGGCCACCCATGATGCTAATTTCTTCTCAAACCGATCCTCACACACTTTCCATTCCTTATTCAACAATTTTCTATAATGTATTGGAATCCCCAAATATCTAAAAGGCAGAGACCCGATCTCACAACCGAAAATGTGACGGTACTCTTCTTCATTATCTTTTGCCTTTCCAAAACAATACAACTCGCTTTTGTGAAAGTTAATTTTTAATCCTGATAGTTGTTCAAACAAGGCCAAGATTAATTTCATGTTCACGGCTTTCGCAATGTCGTGCTCCATGAATAAGATGGTATCATCCGCATATTGCAGGATGGAAACTCCTCCATCCACAAGATGGGGAATTAACCCGCCGACTTGGCCATCTTCCTTGGCTCTCGCAATTAAAATTGCCAACATGTCAGCCACTAAGTTAAAAAGGAGCGGTGACAAGGGATCTCCTTGTCTTAAACCCTTTAGAGTTTGGAAGTAATGACCGATATCGTCATTGACTCGTATTCCTACACTCCCTCCCTGAATAAACCTTGCGATCCACTCACACCGTGCAAAGCCTTTCATGCGTAAAACCTGTTGTACGAATGACCATTTTACCTTGTCATAAGCCTTTTCAAAGTCTATTTTAAACAGTACCCCATCCTTTTTTTTTTGTATGTAATTCATGAATCGTTTCATGGAGCACAACGACACCTTCAAGAATATTTCGCCCCGGTATGAAAGCAATTTGAGTCGGATGCACGACCCTACTTGCTATCGAGGTTACTCTATTCGTTCCTACTTTTGTGAAAATTTTGAAACTCACATTTAATAAACAAATGGGTCTATATTGCTCAATGCGACTTGCATCCTCCTTTTTGGGCAGCAGTGTAATAATTCCAAAGTTCAACTTATATAATGGCAGGTTTCCTTCTCGCAGTTGAGAAAACATCGCCATTAAGTCACCCTTTAGAATACCCCAAATTTTTGGTAAAACTCCGCAGGGAACCCGTCTGGTCCTGTGGCTTTATTATGCTCCATCTGATTAATAGCATCGTATACTTCCTTCTCCGTAAATGCTTGAGTTAGAATGACATTCTCCTCAGCCAAAATCTGAGGCATATCGTTAGTCATTTCCTCCTCCATCGAAAAGTGATTTGGAATCGGCGATCCAAATAAATTTTCATAATATTCCGAGATAAAGAATTTGAGGTTTTCTTGTCTCACAATCGTACCCTCATCTTGTTCTAATTGAAAAATCCTCTTCTTCCTATGTTTGCCATTTGCTATGATATGAAAGTATCGCGTATTACTTCCACCCTCTTGAATGTACTTTACTTTAGCCCGTTGTGCCCATTTGGATTCTTCATCTCTTCTAAGTTTTGCTAGATATTCATCCGCCTCTTTTTTTGCAGCCCGCTCTGCTGCATTGAGAGGTGTTGTTTCGGCCTTTATATCTAGTTGATTAATTAGCAGGGAAAGTTTATCACGCAATTTTTTATAAGTGTCTAATCTTGTGCTGCCACCTTTCAACAGGTGAACTACCAGTTTTAATCGAATTCCACTCTCTTTTTATCATTTCAGAAAAACCATCTTGGCGCATCCAAGACAGCTCAAATGAAAAGTGACTCGAGTTTCCTAAAAAAGCTTGTTCCCCTGTATCCAACACTAAGGGTGTATGATCCGACCCTGTACGTGTCATCACATGAATAGACACAAGTGGAAATTTTTGCTCCCATTCAACACTCGCCAGAAAACGATCCAACTTCTCAAAGGTTGGAGTCTCCATTCTACTAGCCCAAGTATATTGTCTTCCCGACATTTTTAATTCCTTTAGATTTAGGCTTTCTATTATGGCATTGAACAGAAAAGGCCATCTTGCATTGAAATTTGCATTGTTTTTTCTTCTTGTCTTATGATTATATTGAAGTCCCCCCCAACTAAAAGTGGAATTGTTTCGTCATCACACACTCTCACTAATTCAGCTAAAAACTCAGGTTTCATAGCATCTTGTGCAGCCCCGTATACCACAACCAAGGCCCATCTAAAACCATCTAGTTTATTTCTCACATGAAATTTAACGCAAAAATCTCCTGTGAGCACATTGTTTGCTGCCAAAGTGTTGTTATTAAAACCCACCAACATACCACCTGACCGGCCGTGTGGGGGAATACAAAACCACGTAAAGTCTAATCCCCCAGCCAAAAATTTCAGAAAGGGTGTCGCAAAGGAAGACCTTCCTGTCTCTACAATAGCAACGAAATCAAGATGTTGTTCCTTTACCGATTCATTTATTGTTAGGTGCTTCGCAGTGTCACCAAAACCATCGGAGTTCCAAACCATGCCTTTCATTTTTAATGATTATTAATTTTCCGTATCCTAGCACTTCTCCTAAGCTCCCGTTTGGAGTAACTATTTTTCTTACGTACTCGTTTTCCTTTTACTATAGGTATGTCGTGATCCGCATGATCTAACACACCCTCAGGTTCCTCTTCTTCCAAATCCTCACTCAACTGTTGTGCTCTTTTTAAAGCTAAGCTAGACTCATCATTATAATCTCTCGGTGGTAAGGAGTTGTGTAAGAAAATAACCTCCCTTTCTTTTTCTACACTTCTAATTGTTGCAATTGACGAATCTTCTTGCTCCCTAGATTTACCTAAAGAAATTCCTAGTCTATCTGCTCTAGACTTAATTTCAGAATCAGTAAAAGCTAGTAAAGATAACTTGGAAGAAATAGGAGTACCTATTGGAGGCATGTAATTTTTCCGATCCGCCAAGTCCATCGCCCTCGCAAGAATTGGGGTATTTGCATTGACTTGTGCTTGAATCCTCTGACTTGATCGCACCTCCCTCTCTTCCATCCCTCCGAAAGCCAATATTTCATGTTCAGAGTGCCCTGTGATCGCATGTAACACCGGAGCAGCTCCCATTTCATCATGCAGACATTGGTTTGGTATTGCATTGCCCAATCGATCCATGTATAAACCCCCATCAGACATGTCAGAGCGACTGCAGCTTATTGGAGACATGCAAGGCGGTGTCTTCCATGCACTCTTGTCCTCTGAATTAACAGTGAAGAAGGCGTCCGCAGTGGCCTCCTTTGTCAAGTCCAGCTCTTGGTTCATCGCCGCTGTAGGGGACTCGCAGACTGTCCCCATTGCGATTAACTCAATCCCGCAAGCTGAAGTCTTGTCCGGCGATGCCTCAGCAACCACATGTGTCTCATCCCGCACCAACCTATCCGAGCGCACCTCAGACTGAATGTTGGCCTCCTGGGTATCTTCCATTGATTCCACCTCATCCCTAAGATTCTCAATTTCTGTGAGTCTCAGCTGGAATGGAGCTGCCATGCTAAGCCGCTCTTTTTCAGCCAGCTCGAATTGTTGTTTAACCATCGGAGAGTAGATGACACCCGAGGTCATCTCCTGCATATTATCAGAGGTCTTCCCCTCCTTCCCATGTGCCTCCTCAGAATTGGAGACATCATCTGTCGCCATGGCATCGAAGTCAGTAGGTTCAGAATTCGCTCCTTCATCTTCACCATTTTTTTCCTCACTTTCCGACTCATCCGCTTTGTCATTTTTATCATTCGGTGGCGGAGACTTAGGATCAGCGTCTTCATTATCAGTAGCATCAACCGGATGTTCCACCTTGAAACGGAGGTTATAAAACCCATCTTTGATGTAAATAAGCCATCCGTTGGGGATCAATGTGTAATCAACGCAACCCACCAGAATACGCAATACACCAAATTTGCGAGTAAATTTCATATCCACCTTCAAGGTTTTCCCAAACAGTGATCCCAAACTCCACAACGCTAAGAAGTCACCTGTCACCTTTGGTGGTATGCCATAAATCCTGACCCATTTCTTTGGAAGCAGTTCCATAGGCTCCATTTGTGTCACCCAAGGTACCACCGTTATCTCACAAGAGCTATTGGGTACTCTACAAAGCCCAAAAGTGTGGAGTCAATCTAACTCACTCCTAGATGGAAACGGCACCTTAAACACGTTTTGTCCCACTTGATTCACATCCCAGCAGAACTGATCAGTCGGCACCAATCTCTGAAGTTGCACTATCACCTGTGGAATTGACAGCTCCCCCTCTGTCACAGTCACCATAGCCAGCCGAGTATTGTCTATCTTTGGTTTATAAGATTCAGTCATCGGTTGTTCGAAAAACATGAGTCCTTCACTGAGTAGCCCATGAATAATTACTTGTGGTTTCGGAGCTGATAACAGCGGGCACTCCTCCGATAGGTGTTCCTTGCTTTCACAGATATCGCAAACCTCCACGGTGCACTCCTTGCCATGATGCCCTGGCAAATCACAGCGGTAGCACCGTGTTTTGTCACTTTTCTTCACTCGTTTTCCTGCCGCATCATCTCTAGCCAAAGGTGGATGTGCCCTAGCCCCAGCCCCGGGGCGCTCGGCCCAAACCTGTTGCGGTTGTAATGCCGCAGCTCCCACCGCAGGGATCCCTTGCGAGCTTGAAGCCGACACCCCTTGTGCCAATGCCGCTGCACTCAGAGTTGTGTTACTTGCCGGTGGTAAAGTGGCTGGTTGCTTCAACGCTTCTGCAACCTGACGCACTACCTTCGCTAGCATCTCCTCGCTGAGAGATGAGTTCGTGTTTCTGTCGGTAACATTCACCGGGGGGACAACTCTTGGTCTCGTGTATGATCCTCTGCCTCCATCAAATCTTCCCCTCTGATATGTATATGATCGATTGTATCGCTGCTGTCCACCGAAACCACTCCCAGCATTGAAATTACCGAACCCAGCTGTGTTCCCTTCAAAACCAGCAAATCGCTGATCGCCGTCAGCTGTGTTCTGCTGGCGATGATCCGGCTGGCCAGCAGTTCCGCTTGGGCCCCCGACGTGATAGTTTCCACACCCGCGGCTCCTCCCCGCAATGGAGGTCCGCTGCCTCCATAGCCCCGTCCAGGCGTCTGACCGCGCCCATCGCCACCAACTCCTCGACCTCTACCATTGTTCATGGCGACGCCAACAGCACGAGGCGGCGATGCTGTTTGTTTGGTAAACCCTAGCAGCGATCGTATACCGTGTCGGCTATAACCCAGGTCAATCCGACCTCGTAAGCGATCCGTCGACCCCGATCCGTCGCCCGCATGACCAATTGGGCCTCGGTTTTTGTTGCAATCGGATCTCCTGTCAGGCCGGCCCGCATGACCTCTGACAGGTTTTTTGAAATTTGAAATCAGCGATCCACGTTTCACGGCTCTCGATGTCTTCTCCGGCGACGCATCGCCGGCGCAGCGAGCCCTACGCCGCTGAACAAGTTCCCACGGTCCTGATCCATCATCATAAGAGGTCACAGTGGGCGCAAGCACCGGGACCTTGATTGACGCTGGCCTCCCGAACGGTAGACGAAAGGATGTACCCCTCCTCTCCGCCGGTAATGGCGTCGATGCCATGGCCATTGGAGATCGTGAACCTAACGAGAAGGAAACAGCAGCATACCTTTGAGCTTGACGCTTTGCGATCCGTCTGCTGTCCCTTGATCTGTGCTCCTCCATCGTCATGTCCAGGTCTGGCGTTGGTGAGCGGCAGGAGTAGCGGAGATCTCCGCCGCTCCTCTCACCGGAGCCGTCCTTCTGCTCCTTAGTCTCCACCTCGCCGTCTTCATCTCGATCCGCCGAAACCAGATCATCGCCGGTGGAATCACCGGCAATGGCCCAGAATCGCCCCAGCGTCGCCTCCAACGGCCCTCCGCTAAGCCCGCTCATCTGTAATCTCTTAGCAGGTTGTGGCTGAAGAGTACAAGCTGGTCCATTTTAAAAATTGGGGGAGAATTTCACTTCCCCGGCCTCTGCACCAACTAGGATGCACACAACCTTTTAGGCATGAGTATCAGGATTTTTATCTCGGTTAATAACCAAGCCTGGTCCTCAAGATAAATTGCATGAGTATCAGGAAGGCCTGATCCTTAAGTATAAATAGGATCCTAAATTCACATCCCTGGGGACTTGAACCTGGGTGTTGGGCTTGTACATCCACTTCCCCAACCAGTTGAGCTAAGCAAAAATATTTCCAGTCAAGTGGGAGTATGTATGTTCTCTCATACCACATTGACTTTGCGCCACACCGTGGTATTGTGCAAACTGTGAAGGAACGTGTCCACTAATAGTACACCAATATGTCTTTGCTCTCATATAAAAAATCGTTCTAGTGTTATAGAAAAAATTCAACTTGTAAAAAACTAATAATATTGTCCAATCAACTAAAATTAACTAATTGTCCATTGCGGACACTTGTATGTTTTGTTCTAAGACAAAGTCTACTTATTTGACCAACTTTATACAAAATATTAGTAACATTTATGACATCAATTGATATATTACGAATATATATTTCAAAATGGGTCAAATATTAAATTTTTGATGTGGACAAAAACTAGATGTACACTTATTCGCGGACGGAGGAAGTACTAACATATAGTACTAGTATTTGCATGTTACTAGTCTATGTTACTCCCACTATGAGCAGTATAAGGAGAATACTTTGGTATTAATATATTTCCTTTATAAAAAAATCTAAAGACAATATAAATTGTTATAAAATGGTGCACCAATTACTTATTGCATTTATCAGTAAGTAATAGGAGCTTATAGAATATGTGATTAAGAGATGGTAGCTAATAATGTACGTGCCCTATTTAATACCTCCATGCATCTTCGTCTAACCCTATATGTATAAAAAACGGACCAAATCTTTCCCTTGACTTTCCAAGTCATATATCTGATTGTGCGACTTTTGTTGTGTGAAAGCATGTCGACCAAATTGTATTTGAAGCCAAGCCAAGCCAAGTCATATATATTAGACCACCTAAGAATCTGAAATTTGAATGGGTGGTTTTGCGAGTCTGATAGAACAAATGCTTATGAAGTTATTCGGATGCAAATATAAACACATTTAATGAACAAAATGCAAGTTCGCACACACAACACAGAATGGCGGCAAAGAAATAAATGCCCTTGAAGCGTTCAAAAAGTTGCAAATGGAAAGAAGTGTGGAAATCGATCCTACTATTGTTACTGTCGATTCGTCGGTTTAACTTGCTACGGCTTGGTGTGGCTAGGTTTGAAGCAAAACTGAAGATTATCTATACCTTTTTTATAAACAAAATCTCACTAACTGGAATTAAATTCTTCACGCCATACTTACTTTACCATTCAAATAATAAGATCACACCATCTCACTATGTAACTACATAATTAAATCATGTGATAGGGAAACAACGAAATTAGTTAGGCCACTCAAGTGAACCTTTTTTTTATTGCATATTTATATAGTGAACTTCAAATTACATGTGTTTATTAGATTTTTAATGAGATACTCATTGCAATGCGCGGGGTATTGTTCTAGCTGAATACATGTGTCATTACAAATTCCAATAGAAACCTACAATGACAATGTGTGTTTGCTGATAATTTTCCACCGCTGCGCTTTGACATATCACACTACCACGAAACACCTAATCACCTGCGTGGCCACGCCCGTAACCCGGTGAGAAATGGCCACGCCCGTAACCTCACGCCAGTACTATTTGAGATCACCGATGCGTGTGAGGCCGCACCTGTGTGTGACAGGTCACGCCGTTGACGTTTGGATTACAGGTGAGGGACGCCACACCCGTGATTCTATTACGAAATTAAAAAAAGTCGTGGTATTGAATTTAAAAGTCGGACAATTATGAGCAAAATACACAGAATCACAAACATTAACATAAATAGTAGTGGCGGTAGCTGGTACACTTAACAAAGTTCTTATTGTTCATCATGCTAATTTATTTGTAACTATCATAGCTAGCTAGCTAGTCACTAAGGATCCCGATCACCTCAGGGCCATGATCCTCAGACTCGGAACTGTCGGAGTTTTTGGCCTATACATGATGTAGGTAGAGACGGCACCATGGTAGAGAAAGAAGGTACACCTCTAGCAGGTTGAATGTCGTAGTGAACAACAATTCATGTCCAACTGGCGCCACTGAAATATGTCTGGCCCATCGTGTTGGTATGGATCGTAGGCGCGCGCTTCCTAGTGTCAGTTAATATTTAAACAAGATTTTTTTTATTTTTTTATTAGATAAGGGGGTGCGGATCCCCGGCCTCTGCATCAAAATGATGCACACAGCCATCCGCAATTATTCAACAAAGTCTTACAAGATACAACATTGATCAGACCGAAGTCATCCCAGAATCGCTACAACTATGATGGGGGTGGCTATGATCAGGACCGCATGTCATGACCTCCCACCTACGCACATCATCGAAAACCGGATCACCGGTTCAGCAGACACTCAACGCGCACCGCATGCGCGCGCTGCAGAAATCGCTCCCGCCGTCTTCCACGAACCCATCTTCAGGAAAAGATCAACGCAAGACCTTGCAAGGCCAGCCGTCGACGCCGCCATGACGCCAAACAGCACCACCGCCTGCCCTCGTCCATTCGCACGCATCCACTCCGAGACTCCACTGCACCATGCTGCCGAGCCACCATTGTCGACGCGGAAAACGGCACGTCGCTCCACCAGAAGACTCCACCAGGCATCACGTGTTCCAAAACGATGCCCTCGAGAGGGAGAACGACACTGAGAGTGCCGCCATCGTCCGATCCGGTAGAACCAGATCTAGGGTTTCCCCCGGAACTATGTGCGAAGGTTGGTGAATCTCGGCGACGACCCTTCAACAAGGCGATGACACCCAAAGGCGCCATAATCGTCGGCAGTAGCCCGGCTTGCACCGGCCGAACTCCCAGATCCGTCCTCCGAAGATGGCTGGGATTTGGTCACCGCTCCTCGCCACCGATCCGCCCGAAGAAGAACACCACGCCACCGTCGCGCCGCTGCAAGGGAGCAGCCACGCCGACCTCCAGCCGGTCGGCCACCTCCGGCGAAGGAGGAGACCACCACCACGCCCGGAGCAGGAGCCCCCGGCTTCCTCGTGATGCTTGCCAAGCCCAGGGACGAGATCCGCCGGCGCCGGTGAAGTCGGAGGGCTCGGCCCGCCAAGCCCATCTGGGCCCAGATCGGGTGCCGCCGCCACCAATCCTCGTCGCGCCGCCGTCATCGCCATCCCTGGCCGCCGCTGGCCCGCGTCACGCTAGAGAGTTGACCGGAGGGAACCGCCGCCGCCCCGACCCAACCTCCGGCCGAGGATGAACGCCGCCGCCGCCGCCGCGCCACACGGGCTTTGCCCTGCGACGCCTATGGCGGCGGTGGCGGGAGGGGCGAGATGGGAGGGGCGGACGGAGGCGGCCGGCGGGGGCTCCCCGGCACGGCGCGGCGGCGCCGCACGGGGGAGAGAGAGGGGTCGGGGAAGAGAGATCAAAATACAGAAAATCAAATTCATGTTAACGGCCGTCTCTAGGTTGTGTTCCAGAAGAAAAAGTATAGTGTCATCCTCATAATGTAAAACAAATATATATAGATCCCTCCCTCAACTAGATGAGGTATCACACCACCAATGTGCCCAGCCTCCTTTGACCTCGCAATGAGAACTGCCAACATATTAGAATTAGTAACAATCTTAAAATGCATTGGAGACAAATGATCACCTACCTAAGTCATTCTTAGTTTGAACGTAACGATCAATGTGATCATTCACTTTAATTAATACCAACACTCTCACCATGCACAAAACTGGCAATCAGGTCACACTCCTGTTAAGGTGTACCGTCCGGAAAATTATTGTAGTATAAACTTTTTGCCCTATCTGTTCACAATCACCGACCTCTAGAATTCATTCTTGTTGTGGCATTTAGAACCTATCCGGCCTATGGTATTTAGAACCTTAGACAGGAGAATAGAGAAGACCCCTGAGCTGAGAAAAACTTCTCTGATCGATAGTCATGCGTGGCGCTGACATGACATTTGTGGACTTGTGCAGCGGGCCGTACGTGGACATCGACATGAGGTCGGGCTCGATGGACGGCTATGACGCGGTGTTCCTCAGCCCGCACAAGTTCCCCGGAGGGCCCGGCACCCCGGGCATTCTGCTCATGCACCGCTCCCTCTACCGGCTTGCCTCGTCGTCGCCGACCACATGCGGCGGCGGCACCGTCGCCTACGTGAACGGGCAGAGCGAGGATGACACGGTGTACTTCGACTGCGTGGAGGAGCGAGAGGACGCTGGCACGCCGCCTATTGTGCAGAAGGTGCGCGCGTCCCTCGCGTTCTGGGTCAAGGAGCACGTCGGCCACGACGCAATCGCGCTCCGGGAGCGCGCACACGCCAACGCCGCCATGCGGTGGCTCATGTCGAACCCCGCCGTTGAGGTTCTCGGCGACGTCGTGGCGCCCCGCCTGCCCATATTCTCGTTCCTCGTCGACCCCGGCGAAGACGGCGGCTTCATCGCGACGCCAACTGGCAGGCGGCGGCTCCCACTCCATGGCCGGTTCGTGGCGAGGCTGATGAACGATCTGTTCGGCATCCAGGCCAGGGGCGGCTGCGGCTGCGCCGGGCCATACGGGCACGTCATCCTCGGCATCGACGAGGAGCTCTCCCTTCGGATTCGCTCCGCCATTGTTGAGGTAAGGAAGAAAAACAACTTGACCGAGAATCCGAGATTCACGTGTCATTCGGAATGCACGGGTTCCGTATATATACTCTGTACGTTTTGGGGATTAACAATGTTGAATTTGTTCTTCCTCTCCAGGGCTACCACGGTGTGAAGCCGGGATGGACGAGGGTAAGCATCGCTTACTACCTCCCGCGTGAGGAGTTCCAGTTCATCCTCGCCGCCATCGACTTCGTTGCGGCGCACGGCCACCAGTTTCTGCCGTTCTACAACTTTGACTGGGCCAACGGCAACTGGACCTTCCGGCGCCGGGCGATCAAGCAACACCTCTTGATAGAGGATCTGTTGCATCTGCGTGATCATGGATCCTGCTCCACGGATATCTTTGGAGACGACGACCAATCCCGGATGGGGAAAACCAAGACCCATGGCGTCCTCAGCGACAAGTTCGAGAGCTACCTAGAGTTTGCCACCAAGGTCGCCCTGTCTCTGCCCGATGCACGTGGTCAGCAGCATGTTTTTCCCGAAGGTATCGACCCTGACATATTACTTTTTCGAGTTTGATTCAAATATCCTGTAACGTTAATTTCTCTTGTTTGCATGCTCGTGCAACGTTGATCAATGTAATAAAAACACAGGAGTAGTTGTGATTGCCCGTGTGTTGTCACGGGTCCATCATTATCTTGCGTGTAATAATAATACACATGAATATTTCCGATGATTTAAAGATACGAACAATTTTTTTTAATTGACATTTATGGGTGTCAATGCTATCCACAAGAGCGTGCACTTTGGCTTATTACTCAGCTGCCATTTCTACTCCACAACTCTCTCGCCATCTCTATCAAACACACACAAGTTTCAGAGTAATTAGGACCAAAGACCCCTCAGGTCGAAACTGGCACACTTAACTACATAATCTTTTCAAGACCAGGTAATTGACCCCTTTGACCCCTGTTAGCTGTTTTGCGGAACGGTTTTGCCGACGTGGATGGTTGTTTTGTTGAGTACGTTACCATATAACCCCACACTGCTCTGCTTTTTCTTGGCGATGGTGGTTGATTAATGTTGGCGGGGAGTTGGGGAACCTAACGATATGAAATGTTGTTCATTTGATTTAAATCGAACCGTAGCAAGGCATCGAGCATGTGTGCTAGAACATTCTAAAAACTTATCTTTTCTATTAGTATTAGTCCGATTATATAGACCATGTGCCAAAAATCACACATTATTATCGATTTTCACCTGGTTTGTATTAACGCCATATAAAATGAAATCAACCTGCCTGTCGTGGGATTGTGCGACAAGGGACAACCCTAAATCTAGTATTACGTGAGTGAATTGCCTATTACTTCACGAAGCACTCTTTGCGACCAAGCTCCAGTGCAATGCCCTTTCTAATTTGAGGTTTGCTTCAGATTGTACCAAGGGAATGGGTGCAGTGATTTGGAGGCTATACAGTCCAGGAATGTTGTTACTCGTTGTGGACCAGATGGACAAGAGTAGCACGATGTGATTCTGGGAATGAGGAAACAACGACGGAAAAGAAACACAATGACTTTTGATCATAAGAGCGCAACCTCAGACCAATTGGTTCCGCGGGATATGCCCAAAAGAGCGGTATGGGTGAGGGATTGTAGGCTTTTATTTCAGTGGTGGTGGTTTGTAATCAATTTTCTAGTTACTCTCTTCTAGTCTTAATGAAATGACAATTGACAAGCAACCTTTGGTTGTTCTCGAATAAATTTATTTCTTTTGATCTTATCATGTGTGAACTTATGTTTCTTCCAATCTTGTTATTAACTTCTGGTTTCTTTTTAATTTTCCGTTTCTTTCAATTTTCTGATAAATTATGCTTTCCTTATAAAGTAGGTTTCCCTTTCGTTGAGGTTGCAGATTGTTGTGTTATTTACATGGAAAATGGTCAAAACAATTACATGTTCTGCTAACATGGCAATTAGAATATGTTTGGTGTTGGGTCTACTACCAACATCTTTATATAGCTACATGTGTCGTCACTAGAACGAGATGAAATTTATGTTTTAAGTTTTGATCTGATTCTGTCGTTTGCGCCAGTGACACAACGGGTAAGATTGGAACATGCTAATGACAGGGACAAAACATGGCAACCCAAGACACCGGGACAAAAAGAACAAAGTACAATTGATATGACCTGTTAAAAAGAGCCCCCGCTGGTGGGCACGAATAGAGGATCCTATTAGAGATGTAATAGGATACGTATACGATATGGTGTAGTACACCAATCGTATACGTATAGGACTTTGTAAAAGCCACGCAAGGGGCTATTCCTTGCTATATAACACGTAACCGGTGCCTCGAAAGAGGACATCGTTCCACCCACGAAATCAACATGGTATCAGAGCCCTCCCTTCCTCCCTTCTAGCCGCCGCCGGAGCTTCTCCTCCCGCCGCCGCCAGGACCACGACCTGCGATCTTCCGATCGCTACGACCAGGACCAGGACCGCGATATGCCGATCGTCACGACCAGGATCAGGACCGCGATCTGCTGATCGCCACGACCAGGACCAGGACTTCCATCAACCCTAGCTCGCGCACCCAGGATCCATGGCGTCCTCCTCGACGTCCTCTGCTCAGGCCACCATCGGTGCGCCTCCTGCCACGAAGCTCACGCGGGAAAACTTCCTCTACTGGCAAGCCCAAGTGTTGCCCACTCTCCACGGCGCCCGGGTCATGGGTCTTCTTGAAGGATCCGAACCTGCGCCGCCCGAGTTCCTGGAGACAGAAGATGAGAACAAGAAGAAGGTCTCAACTCCCAACTCGGCGTATGATGACTGGATCACGAGGGATCAGAAGGTTGTCAGCTTCCTCGTGAACTCGCTCTCTGAGGATGTTCTTCCCCACACCTTCGGGCTCGTCCATGCGGCTGATGTGTGGCGCGCCCTCCATGACCTCTACTCCTCCCAATCCAAGTCAAGGGTTTCCACGATCCGTGGAGCTCTCACCAACACCAAGAAGGGCGATATGTCGGCTCAAACCTACATCTCCAAGATGAAAGGCTTCGCGTCTGAACTTGCTGCAGCCGGGAAAACAGTGGATGATGATGAACTCAAGGATTATATCCTGAACGGATTGGATGGTTCCTTCAATAACCTTGTTGCCGCTATCAATGCTGTTCCCTCGACATCTCTCAATGACATGTGCTCCCAGTTGTTGTCGTGTGAGGCGCGTGACAGTATGCTGCAAAACACTGTACAGGCTGGTTCTTCCTTCTCGTCCTCTGTCAACGTTGCTGCTCACCGTCCAGCTCCTCGGCCGCCCGCATACCAGCCGCCACAGCCGACCTATGCTCCCCAATACCCACCACAACCATATCAATCTCCACAGCCGGCCTATGTCCCACCTCCACAGCCGGCCTATGTCCCACTCAGCAGCAGCTCTATGCGCCGCCCCAGCCGGCTTATGCCCTGCCTATGCGCCATATCAGCTGCCGCCCTACCAGCAAGGGATGGTGGCGTATCCTCCACCGTTTGCCCCGCAGCCGCAGCCGTATCGTCCTCCCCAACAGATGCAGCAGCAGCAGCCGGGCCGACAGGACCAAGCTCGACCTCAACAAGGGCGCCGTCCAAAAGGAGCACGCAAGGATCGTGGTCGGGTTGCATCTCCATGGCAGGAAGGTGTGTTCTGTCAGATTTGCAAGAAAGAAGGTCACCCGGCTACTGAATGTTGGTGGCGCTATGGCGATGATGATGATGATGATGATGACAAGCCAAAGGAGACCAAGGCTGCTTATGGGGTAGACACCAATTGGTACGTCGACACAGGAGCAACACACCATGTCACCGGCCAACTCAACAAGCTTAATGTCCAGGACAACTATCAAGGCCGTGATCAAGTTCACAATGCTAGTGGACAAGGTATGGACATTGCACACATTGGTCATTCAGTTTTGCACACCCCTCATAGTTCTATACATCTTCGTAATATTCTTCATGTCCCTGATGCATCCATGAATTTACTTTCTGCCCATAAAATTGCTCTAGATAACAATGCCTTTATTGAAATTCACCCTTTCTTTTTCTTGATCAAGGATCAGGCAACGAAGCAAATCGTGTTTAGAGGTCCGTGTCACGGTGGCTTATATCCTCTTGTTCCAGTTTCCTCGGGTCATCCAAGCATGCTCTTGCCACCGTCAAGCCTTCTTCGTCTACATGGCATCGTCGTTTAGGACATCCATCATCTTTTATTGTTCAGCAAGTTATTAGGAAGCATAAACTTTCGTATACTCCAGAAATAAATTCTTACGTGTGTGATCCATGCCAACAAGCTAAGAGTCATCAGCTACCCTATCCTGTCTCCACTAGTGTTTCTACTGTTCCTTTGGAACAGATATTTTCTGATGTATGGGGTCCAGCTCCTCTTTCCATAAGCAAACATACATACTATGTAAGCTTCATTGATGATTTTAGTAAATTTACTTGGATCTACTTGCTTAAGAAACGTTCTGATGTGTATCAAGTTTTCCTTGATTTCCAACAATATGTTGAGCGCCAATTTGGTCGCAAGATTCTCACAATGCAAACTGATTGGGGTGGGGAATATGAAAAATTAAACGGGTTTTTTCAACGTGTTGGTATCGTTCATCATGTGTCCTGTCCCCATGCCCATCAACAGAACGGCTCAGCTGAACGCAAACATCGTCACATTGTTGATGTAGGCTTTTCTTTACTTGCTAATGCTTCCATGCCGCTAAAATTTTGGGATGATGCCTTTCTTACAGCCACGTTTCTCATAAATTTGCTTCCTACAAAAGTTCTCAACAATGACACACCCACGGAAAAACTCCTCCATGTCACACCCAACTATGAGTCTCTTCGTGTCTTTGGTTGTGCCTGTTGGCCCAATCTTCGTCCATACAACATGCAAAAACTTTCTTTTCGCTCTAAACGTTGTGTCTTTCTCGGTTATAGTCCTCGTCATAAAGGAGTCAAATGTCTCGATATCTCTACCGGTCGTGTCTATGTGTCACGTGATGTTGTCTTTGATGAAAACGTTTTTCCTTTTGCGTCTTTGAATCCCAATGCTGGTCGTCATCTTCGTGAGGAAATTCTTCTCCTTCCATCCGAAACATCCCCTTTGGCTACTCAGGATAGGGGTGCGCATACTAATGACCATTACCTGCAAATTGTTCCTGTTGTTCACCCTCCACAGGTTGTTGAAGAGGCTGCTCCAAACTCTCCTGCGAGTTCTGGTCAAAATTCTGCAGAAAATACACACATGATACATCCGATGATGATTCCTGTTCAGCAGATAAGACAACAGGGACAGCACTGATCCCGGGGCTGATTCTGGGCCAAGATCGTCCTCGGATCATCCGCTATCAGGTCTACGGCGGATTCTCCCGCGCGATCCTCTGCGAGCCAGCAGCAGACCACCATGTCGCCATCAGGAGCTCGTGCGCGTTCAGGCGCGGACACCACGACGACACGCGGGGACCTGTCCCTCACCTAGCCGCAGCCTGCCACGTCGCCGCCAGGCGCTCGTGCGCGTCCCTGCGCAGACACCACGCCGACACGCCGGGACCTGTTCCCCACCAGCATGCCGACAACTCCACGTGGCGCCCTCGGGTTCGATGGCCCATGATCAGCAGCCTGCGCCGCATGTGCAGCAGGCAGGATCTTCTGCACCGCCTACATCTGCGCCCCTCCTGCGGTGGGTGTTCAAACACGTCTTTCGAAAGGTATTTCAAATCCGAAAAATATACAGATGGTACAGTACGGTATGCCTTGCTTACAACAACAGGAGAACCAAAGAATCTTTCTGATGCTCTCTCTGATTCTAATTGGAAGTGTGCAATGCAAGATGAGTATGATGCACTAATTGCGAACCGCACTTGGCATCTTGTGCCACCAAGTTCTACTAAAAATGTCATTGGATGCAAGTGGGTTTACCGCATCAAGAAACATGCTGATGGCACAATTGACAGGTATAAAGCACACCTTGTTGCAAAAGGATTCAAGCAAAGGTATGGCATTGATTATGAAGACACTTTTAGTCCGTTGTCAAGGCTGCCACTATTAGGACTATTTTATCTATCTCAGTGTCTAAAGGATGGAGCTTACGGCAGCTAGATGTTAAGAACGCGTTTTTACATGGTGTTCTGGAAGAGGAGGTTTATATGAAGCAACCACCTGGTTTTGAGTCTTCCGCTACTCCAAATTATGTCTGCAAACTTGACAAAGCTTTATATGGTTTGAAACAGGCACCTCGAGCATGGTACTCTCGTCTCAGCTCCAAGCTTCATACTCTTTGTTTCATTCCATCTAAAGCCGACACCTCACTTTTTCTATATAATAAGTCTGGTATAACAATGTTTCTTCTCATATATGTTGATGACCTTGTTGTAACGAGTTCTTCAGACACAGCTATATCATCTCTTCTTCACAGTTTGAGTTCAGAATTTGCTCTTAAGGATCTCGGAGATCTTCATTTTTTCTTAGGACTTGAGGTTCACAAACAGTCCAATGGCTTGCTCGGGTTGAAGCTCTTGTCCAAGAACTTGGTGTGACACTCAAGGAGAAACCATGTCTATGGTGCGATAATCTCGGTGCCACCTACCTGTCAGCAAATCCCGTTTTCCACGCCCGTACCAAACACATTGAGATTGATTTTTTCTTTGTTCGTGAGAGGGTTGCAAACAAGCTTCTTGATGTCAGGTTTATCTCAAGTAAGGATCAGATTGCAGATGGCTTTACTAAAGTCTTATGTCCTAGAAAATTACATGAATTTCAGCGTAATCTAAACCTCTCCCAGGTCTAGATTAAGGGGGGTATTAGAGATGTAATAGGATACGTATACGATATGGTGTAGTACACCAATCGTATACGTATAGGACTTTGTAAAAGCCACGCAAGGGGCTATTCCTTGCTATATAACACGTAACCGGTGCCTCGAAAGAGGACATCGTTCCACCCACGAAATCAACAGATCCATCAAAACTACAAGGAGAGGCATCAATGGTTTGGAATGCGATTTTGACAAGATTTCACACACCTATACCGCCAAACACAAACACCAGCACCAACACCAACAGCAACCAACACACAGTTGATAGTGGCCTCCTCTACATACAAAACCATTATGCTCTCTCGGTATTTGTATTATGGCTGCCAGAGCCATGCTGGGCGACATGGACGGACGACTGGGTGCTCTTGAACCTGAGGCCCTTTACCTTCTCAGTAGTCTTCATGATGGCTAAAAAGAGCACCCTATACAATATAACCATCCCAAACAGGATGGCAAGGTCGATCCACTTGCTGTACCCCATCGCGACCTGCCAGTAGTCCCTGAGGATCTCATCACCAGTGATGGTCGGGGCGCCGCCGGCCTGGTTGTTGGGGAACGTGAGGCCCAAGAACTCGTTCTTGTAGAACCCCTCGTTGACATACTTGTGGAAGGAGACGTAGTGATAAACTGTATGTTGTATTAGGTTTCTAATCCTACTTGTACACGGTACGGATTGTATAACCGACCGTCTCCTCTATGTACTGTACGTGTAACTTACCCATATATAATACATACACGCCGGCCCTAGAGGTTGTGCACTACCCCTCCAATTATTCTGTTATGGTATCAGAGCCTAAAACCTAAACTCTTCCGCCGCCGTAACTTTTCTCGAGTTCATCCTGCAGACCACCTACGTTGGTTGCCTCCCGAGCTCGACGTTGCTGATCGATCAGCATGACTACCGCGTCGATGACGTCCAGCGCTACCTCTGGAACTCTATCTACCTCGAGTTCTGGTTCGCTCGTCTCGCGCAGCTCCTCTGGACATGGGTCGGTGATGGCAGGAGTAGCCATGGCCGCCGTGTCCGTCATCCCTTCGTCTCCAATCAACCTTACCAACCAGATCACCATCAAGCTCAATGCTGATAACTACCTCTACTGGCGTGCTCAGATCGTTCCAATCCTTCGGAGCAACTTACTTTACGGCTTCGTCGACGGGACGCTCCCGTGTCCGTCCGCCATGATTCCCAATACCGCGGTCGCCACTGAAGGCGGCGCAGCTCCTCCTCCGTTTGTTCCAAATCCGCTGTATTCCGCCTGGCACCAGCAAGACCAGGCAATTTTGACTGCCATCGTATGCTCCCTCACGGAAAGTGTGCTTGGCATGGTCATGCTGATCACCACGTCTAAGGACGCTTGGGAGACCTTGGCAGCTAGCTTCTCCTCACAGTCAACGGCACGTATGATGTATCTTCGTGACGCCCTGTCCAAAGTAAAGAAGCTGGATACGAACATCACTACCTATTTCAACAAGGTTAAATCCTTGTCCGATATGCTTACCTCCATTGGCGAACCACTTCAACCTCAAGAGTTCTCGGCCTACCTTGTTGCCCTTGTCGGCGCTCGCGCTGCTACAGACCCTATGCCAGTTCAGGATATGTACGCGCAGCTCCTCGCTACTGAACAGCGAGTCGAAGCAAGGCGAGCCGAGATCAGTTCAGATATGCAGCACGCTGCTTATTACAGCTCTCGTGGTGCGCTTCAGCCCAGCAAGCCAAATAATACCGATGGTCGCCGTTCCTCCACTGGTGCTCCATCCGGCGGCAATCGGCCAATTTGTCAGATTTGTGAAAAGTTGGACATGTCGCTTCATGCTGTTTCAAGCGGTTTAACCGTAATTTTCTTGGTGCGGGCAATGATGGTAGATACGTGGATCGTCAAGTGGCAGCTTTCTCGGTCACACATGGATCACAGGGGTCTACTTCATCTACCCCGTCGATTCTACTTGGTATGCTGATACTGGAGCAACAGACCACCTCACCAACGAGCTAGACAAGCTCACTACCAAGGAGCCATACCATGGTAAGGACCACGTTCACACCGCCAATGGCGGAGGTATGCGCATTACTCATATTGGTCAGTCTACTATTCCCACTTCTTCACATCCTCTACACTTAAAAGATGTCCTTCATGTTCCTTCCGTCACACGTAATCTCCTATCTGTTAAAAAATTTGCATTAGACAATAATGTGTTCTTTGAGTTTCACCCTTGGTATTTCTTTATTAAGGACCGGGATACGAGAGAGGTTCTTCTTAGAGGGGGGTCTCGTGGCAATCTCTATAATCTTGACGCCTCCTCCATTAAACACGTTTTTAGTAGTATCAAGGTGTCGCGTGAGAGGTGGCACTCACGCTTAGGTCATCCAGCTACTCAGATTGTTCAACATGTGTTGCATCGTCATGAACTTCCTTCAGTGTCCAATAATAATAGTGTAATCTGTGATGCTTGTCAACAAGGCAAGAGTCACCAGTTGCCGTTTTCTTTGTCTACTAGAGTTGTTACTTCACCTCTTGAGATTATTATTCCGATGTATGGGGTCCTGCCCAAACCTCTGTCAGTGGACATCAGTTTTATGTCAGTTTTATTGATGGTTATAGTCGATTTACTTGGCTTTATCTTCTTAAGCATAAATCTGATGTGTTCCAGATATTTCTTCAGTTTCAACAACATGTTGAACGTCTCTTGGGTAGGAAAATTTTGCATGTCCAAACTGATTGGGGTGGTGAGTATCATCGTTTAAATAAATTCTTCTCAGATATTGGTGTCTCTCATCGTGTCTCATGTCCCCATACTCATCAACAAATGGTACTGCTGAACGTAAACATCGTCACATTGTTGAGACAGGTCTTACTCTTTTAGCACATGCTTCTGTCCCATATCGTTTTTGGAGCGATGCTTTTTCCACAGCCTGCTTTCTGATTAATAGGCTTCCTAGTCGTGTTATTGATATGCAAACTCCTCTTGAACGGCTTTTAGGAGAAGTACCCGACTACACCTTTTTCAAGGTGTTTGGTGTGCTTGTTGGCCACATCTTCGTCCATATAACAAACGTAAACTTGAGTTTCGATCTAAAAAATGTGTTTTCCTTGGTTATAGCTCCATACATAAAGGATATAAATGCCTCCACGTGTGTATATCTCTCGTGACGTCATCTTTGATGAAAACGTTTTCCCGTTTTCCAACATGCCAGTTGAGTCCACAGAACCTATATGCTCCAACTCTCCTTTACATCCTGACCAATTTGATGATGCTGCACATACACCTCTTCTTTTGGCTAACCATGGTGCAGGATTGGGACGTGGCGCACGATTGGAACTACTGGACGAATCAACTCATGTTGGTCCCGTGGCCGATGCTTCAACTGCTCGTGCACAGGATGATCGTGATCATTTGCATGATGATACGAACCATGCAAGCTGGGCTCCTTCCAGCCCATTTACTCCAGCTCACTTGGTTCGCGGCTCGCTTCTCCTGGTAGTTGCGATCAGGTGACGCCCGGGACAACGTCATCGGCTATCGAGAGTGCTGGGCCGGCCTCCTCCGCTGAGACTACTCGGTCACAGTCGCCCGACCTGTCTACCCCGTCTCCGTCGCCTGCCCAGGTACTGTGCCTTGCGGTCCTGTTACGCGCCTGCAACGCGGCATTCGCCAGCCCAGGAAGCGAACTGATGGCACCATTCCGTGGGAAGATGTGCGTCGTGCTCATTCTGTTGATCTTGTTCGGAACGAGCCACGCACTTATCAAGAGGCTATGACCTGTCCGCATTGGCGTGCAGCCATGGAAACTGAGTTTTCTGCTCTTCAAACTAACAAGACATGGCGTCTTGTTCCTCCAGTTTCAGGAGTGAATATTATTGACTCCAAATGGGTATTCAAAATCAAGCAAAAGTCTGATGGTTCCATTGAGCGATACAAAGCCCGTTTGGTTGCTAAAGGGTTCAAACAACGGTACGGTCTGGATTACGAGGATACCTTCAGCCCCGTTGTTAAACCCACCACTATTCGTCTGCTACTGTCTATGGCTATTACTCATGGTTGGCATCTTCGTCAGATGGATATACAAAATGCTTTTCTTCATGGTGTTCTTGAGGAGGAAGTGTTCATGCGTCAGCCACCTGGTTTTGAGGATCCTCGTCAACCTGGTTACTTGTGTCGTCTTGACAAGGCACTCTATGGACTTAAACAAGCACCTCGTGCATGGCATGCTCGACTCAGTACAGTACTTGTTAGTCTGGGTTTTACTGCTTCCACAGCTGATACATCCCTCTTCATTTTGCGTCGATCCGATGTGATCCTTTACCTCCTGGTCTATGTTGATGATATTATTGTTGTGAGCTCTTCTAATACAGCTACGGATCGCCTTATTCATCAACTCCGTGACTCTTTTGCTCTCAAGGATCTTGGCAGCCTACATTATTTTCTGGGGATTGAGGTTCAGCAGTCACCTGGCTCTATTCTTCTCAGTCAGAAGAAATATGCTTCGATCTTTTACGTCGTGCTAGTATGCTGAAGTGTGCCCCTGTCTCAACACCTATGGCGTCCTCAGAAAAGTTAACTGCTCTTGATGGTGTTCCTCTTTCTGCTGACGAGTCTACACGATATCGTAGTATTGTTGGAGGTTTGCAGTATCTTACTATGACTCGTCCTGACATTTCGTTTGCTGTCAACAAAGTGTGTCAATTCCTCCATGCTCCTCGATGTGCACACTGGTCGGCAGTGAAACGTATTCTTCGTTATGTCCAGGCTACGTTGTCACATGGCTTACTGTTGAGGCGTCCTACCACGTCTCCTGATTTGTTGTCTGCTTTCAGTGACGCGGACTGGGCTGGCAATGCTGATGACAGGCGATCCACGGGGGGTTATGCCATCTTCTATGGTGGTAACTTGATTGCTTGGAGTGCTCGCAAGCAAGCTACTGTTTCTCGGTCTAGTACAGAATCTGAATACAAAGCTCTTGCTAATGCCACTGCAGAACTCATATGGGTACAAGCTCTTCTTAGTGAACTTGGAGTCTCTCAGAGTAGTCCACCGGTCTTATGGTGTGACAATATTGGAGCAACATTTCTTTCAGCCAATCCTGTGTTCCATGCTCGTACCAAGCACATTGAGGTTGATTTTCATTTTGTTCGGAAACGAGTTGCCCAGAAGTTGCTTCAAATACGGTTTATATCCTCCAAAGATCAATTGGCTGACATATTCACTAAGCCTCTCCCGCTACCGTTGTTCCAGACATGTCTACGCAATCTCAATCTTCGAGGATCGGTTGAGATTGAGGGAGGGTGATAAACTGTATGTTGTATTAGGTTTCTAATCCTACTTGTACACGGTACGGATTGTATAACCGACCGTCTCCTCTATGTACTGTACGTGTAACTTACCCATATATAATACATACATGGGGTACCTCCACACAGGTTTGGGCAGGTCGTTGGGCAGGCGGAAAAGTGATCGAAGCCCTGGATGCCAGCGCCGGTGATGATGCCCATGAGGAAGTCCGGCACAAGGCTGGCCACGATCATCATCAGGCCCTCCACCAGCATCATGGTCGTAAAGAGCAACACAACAAAGTAGGCAAAGTGATCGAAGCTCCTCTGCATGCCGGACAGGTAGTAGACCAACGCACCAGGCACCACGGAGATGAGAAACAGGTAGGGCGTCGCTGATACCGTGTTGGCGATCACGAACGACGACACGCCGTAGTGGCCGTTAAGCCTCTCCCTCCCAAATATCTGCATTGCGGATCCACATAAAACATCAAATCCATATGAATTGTACTGGGAGATGTGATAAGCATGCCTCTATCTAAAATCGTATGCTCCAGCTCAGAAACTTCACCTTCATGTCCTCAACGAAAGACGGGAAGCCTCCGATGGCCATGAAGGTGAGGAAGGCAGCGACGAACATGAGCATGGAGCCTCGAGCCTGCACATATTTCAGACAATGATCACACACACTCACTGGTACTGTAAGCACAGTGATAGTTGCAGAGAGCCGGCCGGTAATGTGAGAGGCATCTAGTCACCTGGATGTCAGGTTTCAAGCGGCGGCCCGCATAGGCCCGCTTAGCACATTTTTAGCTCAAACCGATTAAATCTAAGCAGAAAAGTTAGAGCTAACCTTTGCCTATTTTGAGTTTATGAGGGCCGGGTACGGGCGCCGCCTGACACTCTTACCTGGATGGATCCGTAGTTGTGGCCGATGTCATAGAAAATTGTGCCACAACAGAGGCAGAGCGCGACGTAGATGCCGAAGCGGAGCCAATAGTAGCCGAGGTCTCTGTACATGTTGACGAATGACCTCTTGGTCAGCACAACGGACTGCGTCAGGAAGCTCGTCTTCTGCCCTTCCATCTTCACCACCTCTCCTCCCTGAAATCAAATAAACAAATCATGTACAAACGCCATACTTAGTGCACCAATCAAATGTTCCGGAATGTGATGGGCACCGGGCTACTTACGGTGTTGCGTATGTAGGATATCTCTTGTATCAGCTTATCCATGCGCATGGATGATTTGTACGAAGTTGCCAGCGAATCGATGGCCTGGGCGGTGGTCGTCTTCTTTCCACCAAGACCGTCTTCAATGTCCTGAGAAATTGATGGAGTGCATTGTCATGATATTTTTCACAAACAAGATTATGGATAGATAGTTAAGAAAGTCCTTGTTGATTGAATTGTCCTGGTGTGCTCACATTGTCGAAGTCCTTGTTGATGGTCCTCAGGAAGTGGTCAGAAGGGTTCATTAGTGACGGGCAAGGAAACCCGCTAAGAGTAAAGAACTGCACAAAAGAAGCAAAATTCAGCACTCCAGTTGAAAATTTCTTGTGTTCTATGATAGTTGTAATCCAAGTCCAAGTCAAGCAAGTGATGTTTTGTCTAAACATTAGCAGCGCCATTTTTCTTCTAGTTACTCACCACCTAGGACATGTTCTTCCTTTCGTACTTAGTCAGTGACCCGCATCGTCAACCAAGAAAACACGCATCAAAATGAAGGGTCTTTATTGGGGCTAAATTCTTATAGCCAGGCCATTAGCGGCTATTACCTTTTTAGCCTACGAAGGAATGATCTGTAGCGCGGAGTCTCTCGCAATGCTATAGTTCTTTAAAACAGAGGTCTGTCGTTATTTTTCTTGCACTTTTTTCCTTCGTCGGTTTCATACGCAACACAACAGTAAATTCTCACGGACCAGAATAGATCCTGATTATAATCCGGTTAGACGGTGGCGCCGTCGCCCTACCCTTCCCGCCACCAGCCAATGCCATCAAATAACACCACCACCCATGTCAGGGAGTACCAGCATCACAGAAGCAGACATCCGGTTGTGCTCCTCTGCCATCGGACAACGTCCCAACACGAACAACGGATCCTCTTGATGTGTGCTCCTCGCCGCTCTGCTACAGCTCCGGCTGTTGCCGATGGTAATTATAAAAGCGGTCGGGATAGATAATGTATGCCAACGGCCCCGATAAAAGACCGTCGACAATAAGAAAACCGTCGGAAAATGAGGTTTTTCCCGTAGTGCGGGGCCGAACTCCGTGAGCCTAAGCACTGGGATCTGGCCATGCAACGCCACCCCCACGGCAAGGCATGCGCGTCTGTTGTCTCGATGGCGACAACCGACAAGTAGAGTCATGCATAGGGCGGGTAGAAGATCGAGTTGTGGAAGTTGGGCTGCACTAGCGGCAGCAAGGTTTTCTAGCTCAAATCTAGCGTTTATCTTTGTGAAAATGATTAGCGGCAATAGATGTTAACAGCCATTTTATCAAAGGTAAGCGCTATATTAGAATTAACCGCAACAGATTACCCAATAGCTGTTGGTTTGTGCAACAAACTTGTAGATGATGTGTTTTAGGCAAAAGCCGTAGAAAAACGCCATAGCAACAATCAACCGCACTGTATACATAGGTATATTACGCACTGGTAGGCCATAAAAGTACGTAAATAGGTATAGAAGAATTACCTGGTTTGTCTCAGAGGCGGGGCCGAAGAAAATGGGCCTGCCGTAGGCGAGGAGGCAGAGTCCGTGGAAGAGGCCGTACACCTCGGTGCTGGGCTGGTGCACGGCGGCGACAACAGTCATCCCCTCCCGGCGCGTGAGCCGTGCGATCCGGCTGACGACGTGGTAGGAGGCGGCGCTGTCAAAGCCGCTGGTGGGCTCGTCGAGGAACAGCAGCGCCGGCCGGGTGAGGATCTCGATGCAGATGCTGACTCGCCGCCGCTGCCCGCCACTTATTCCCTTGTGCATCCACCCGCCGATGCGCCTGTCGGCCGCGCCCTCCAGCCCCATCTCTCGCAGCGTCTCTTCGGCACGGTCGCGCTTTGCGGCGGTGGACATGGAGCTCGGTAGCTGCAGCTGCGCCGAGTACCGCACCGTCTCGCGCACCGTCAGCGTCGTCATCAGCACGTCGTCCTGCGTCACGTACGCCTGCACGCAAAGGATGGACGCGTTAGTTCAATTAATTCCATTTCAAATTCATTCACGATCGATCGACCAAGCATGAATCGAATGAAAATGAGATTCTTCGAACTGTCGGGTCACATGCTGTTGCATGAAAGACTAGGCTTACCGATGTTCCGTAGGATAACTTCTGCCTCCGGCCATTGATCAGGATGTCTCCCTGCTGGCTAATATTGGAGCCTAACCTTCCTGTGTACCAGAGAAACTCGTAAGAATTAGTACTAGATGATTCTTCTTCACATTGCTGATCAGTGATCACGCATGCAGGGCTAGCGAACAGAAACTTCCGAGGAGTTTATCATGAAAACTTACCACCGGCTGGATCAAGTCCACCTCGGCTCGGACACGCGCGCGTATATATAAATACCGTAAGATTCAGATTCATGCATACCTGCTAAAGCGTCCAGAAGGGTGGATTTGCCGCAGCCGGAGGGTCCCATGATGGCGAGGACCTCGCCGGGGCGCGCGTACCCGCTGACGCCGCAGAGTATGGGGACGCGGCCAGACTTGCCGCCTTCCGCTGACACCCACAGGTCCTCCCACGACAGCACCACGCCCTGGTCCGCCCGGCTCAGCGACGTCGCGCGGACCACGCCATTCTCCACGCTGATCTCCAGCGAGGAACTCGGCGGTGGCACTGGCATCCGCCCGAACGGCGGCGGTGGGAACGAGCTCCCATTTCCAAAGGGGAATAAGGCGCCGCCATCTATTCTGCGCAGGGAGCCGCCGAGGTCGGAGGCCGTGTCGGACTCGGACCGCCCCTCGTCACCGGCAAACTCATCCGGCTGGCTCTGCCGCGGCGACGGGCTAGGCTTCCACTTCGGCACGATGGGCAGGTCCGACGCCATCAGAGAAGGCTTAGCCGGTTCGATCGTGGGAGCGCTGCCGAGGTCGTCGCTGGTGCCGGAGGTCCCGCTCCCAAGCAAGGTGCTCCTCCTCCCATCGGAGCCCGCGCTCGAGAAAGTCGGCATTGTAGGCCTCAAGCTGCGCCTTGTTCCGACGAAGCTTCTTCAGGCGGCGACGCTTCAGGCACACGGATTTTGCCTCGACGACCTTGACAAGCTCAAGCTCTTCGTAGTCGTCAATGTCGAGCAACTCCTCGTTGCCGCTCTCCTTCGTGTTGACGTCGCTCTCCTGCACGGGTGTCGGTAACCGAGACCGCACCACACTAGCGAGCTCCCGGCCTAAACGTCGGGTGTACCAAGGTGGAGCCCACGCGCATACGAACTCGTGGTGGCGCGACAGCATGCGGCCCTGCATGGGCGGCGCCATACGCTTCCTATCCTCCTCAGGCCGCAGAAATCGACAGCTGCCTGCCATGGCCACGACCCGCGAAAATCCGGTCTTATCGTGGTTGTACGGTTTTTTCACCAACCACATAGTAGGTGGAGAAGATCAGGGGAGTGGGCACGGTGGTTTGTCCGGAATCGCTCGACAGATAGGGGAGAAAGTACCACTAGTGGACGGCATGGATATTGGGGCACTTTGTTAGGGGCATTTTTTAAAATGCCCCAAATTGTATCTAAAAGAGGGCAATTGATCAAAGTGCCCTAAAAACTTAACTTATAAAGACATTTTTCCGAAATGCCCCAATATGCATGGGCATTTAAGGGCACTTTGATAAAGTGCCCCAATATGTAGGGTCTTTTGGGGCATTTATCAAAGTGCCCCAAAAGATGGAGTCTTTAGGGGCATTTATCAAGTTGCACGTGTTTTTGGGCAAACACGCGTGGTATTCAACCTGATCCAAAATGTGGTAGCGCGTGTACGTGTATGTTGTTTGAACGTTCAAAATGTGACAGGAACCAAAAACAAATCCTCTCAGCTCGCTCGCTCGACCCAGGACTTGCAAGCGAGTTAAGCGGGCTTCTCGTGGGCTAGGTGGGCCAAGCCCATGTGCATCATCACGTACACACTTCAGCTAAAAAAAAAGTACACACTATTCGCACGCGCACTTCTCTTCCTCCCGACCCCCTTCTCGCGCCCGCGATGCCGCCGCCGCCTGCCGACGTCACGTCCCGGCCAACGCCGGTCGCATCCGCCGCCGCCACAAGCTGTGCCAATCCCCCCTCCATCGGATCCCCGCCAGCGCCTCGACGTTCCGCCCCCGAGCGCGACGCCGCGGCTAACCCTAGACGTGGGGTAAGGCTCGGTCGCCGGCGCGATTCCCGCACGGTCGCGCCTCCTGCTCCCCTTTCTGCGTCTTCGACGACCTCTTCCTTGATCCCCGTGCTCCTGCTCCTCCTCGCCGTCTCATCACCGTGGGGGTTGGATTACCATATGGTGGCCGCGGCTGCCGCCCGATGGTGCTGCTGCTGCTCGCTCGGGGTGCTCTCCAGCCACGGGCACGAGCGCGGCCGTGCCCCGGTCTCCGCCTCCGATTCTCCTGCCTCCTCTGGCTGCGCTTCCTCGCCGTCTACGCGAGCCCCTGCTCGACCACGCCGCCTCGGCCTCCCCTTGGACCACCGCGCAGCTCGGTTTCCTGGTGGTGTGATGTTCTAGTGCTGTGGATGTAGTGGCGTGAACTTGGTGTGGTGGTGCGGTGCTTGATGTAGTGGTGTGGCCATGGTGTGGTGGTGATCTGGTTAGTTCCCCTCCCCAATCCTCTTTCGATTTCGCATCTATCTGGAGACCAATCGATGCAGACCATGTGTTTGTTGCTTTGCCTATACCGTAGGATTGAACATCACATGTTATTAGTTGTTACTAGTAGTTGGCATTACAATGAAGATTACCTGATCGCAATGTTAGGTGTGCACTGTAGATGGTCATGTGTTGCTTGATCCAAATTCTGAATCACAGCATGTCCAGTCCGGCAGCGTTATCCAGTCCAAATATCATTTATCTATTATTGTTATATGGTCATACATTATTATCTGAGTTTGCTTTTTGAGAGCTTAAATAAACAGAATTAGGTTCCAGGGAACCTATATATTGACCAAGCCTATTCTATCTTATACTCCAGTGTAAAACCTAGCTAGAGAGGTTTGTGTGGGAAATGGCATAACGTGCGTGGCCTCTTGTATATATATCAGGTGTAATACACATGTACAAGGCAATAACCGATACGGTTAGGATTAGATCGAGAGCTACCTAATATACACATATATCTAACATCCAGTGAAGTGATATTGGCCCTGGTTTTTAGTCGGTGCTTGTTAAATTTTGTTTGTCGGTTCTCTAAGAACATTGCCTTGCTATCTGACTACTTTCATGTCACCAAAGAACGTCACACATAGCTATCTGACTACTCAGATTTCACTTTCCTTGATTTTTAATGTTTACACGGACAGGTGCTGACTGAATCATTGTGCTGGACTGAGCAACCATGTTGCTGATTCTTTTTCGTTAAATAGCTTCCACGTTGCTTGAATGGCTGGTTGTTTTGTTGTTTACTGTGATTCTTCTAGCACGGGGCCTGATGACACATGTGTGAGTTAAAGGTTCGCGTATCTGAAAGTTGAAATACTTTTCAGATGCTGGCTACTATTATGAATGCATGATCCATCTGGTAATCTGAAACCTTGATTATACAGTTGACATAGTTATATCACCCTGATTCTTAATTAGATAGGTATTATATATTTATATTACTATATGTTAATGTGGTTCTAGTTACCAAAAAAATCATTGTCTGGTTGTACCGATCTGAACCAGTTTTGTGTTGTACTAGCTCATAGTCGATGCGTGATTTTGTGCTCTTTTACTGGGTGTCTGTTTGACTGTTTTGCTCCTTCCTATGATGCTTTTTAAGTACAGAATGACATGACCAAAGCATTTATCTTACGTAAATTAGCAGGACATGACGCTATGACAACATTTTATATGTCTGCTTGTTCTAGATTATTGACACTTTGACAGGCTTTTCCTTCACCGCAGCTGATGGAATATCATGAGCTCATCAGGCAAGGAACGCAGCAGCAGAGTTCTGTAACAAGTGGGGATATGAAATGCCTCCTAGGATGTTGGCCCAATGGTAAGATTTACTCTTAATTAAGTATATGATGAAGCGAGAACGAAACATATATCTGTTTGAGAACCTTTAAAATGACTTTACCACTTACCAGAACGCATTCAACTTTCATCATATTAGAGGTGTGAGAAGAAATGATGAGAATGTTTTCTCCCAAATTATTGCTTGTATTTTCGTATCAGGGCTGACTTTCTGTTTGTAAGCTATATCACAGATTACTTTGTTCAATAACTGAGCATAATTTATTCATTTCAAGGGGATTTTTAGTATTTTTGTCAGTCTGATTATAGAGAATTATGCGTTATATTATGATGACCTAGCTCAAAGAAAGAAATGAGGTTTCTTTTCGGTAGATGTTAGTTTACAGAAGAAATAGTGTGATTCTACTTTTGTAGAGTTAAATCCTGAAGCATAGAAGTTCATTTCTGCAGGTGCTTCTGTATACGTGAATAGGAAATTGGTGGGAAAAGACATCTTTCTTCTATATAGAACTTAAAGTCAAGAACTAATGAGGCCGTTAATCTGCTTGTTTAAGTTGATGATGCTATATTTAGGCATGGCTTTTTTCTTTCAGCTCAGAAGCTATCTTATTCATTGTTGCACCAAGTTGAACCTTGCACGATTACTCATACCCTCATGCTGATAAGATTAAGGAGTATCTTATTCATGGCTGTTTATAACAATGATTATGCTTACTGGTTTTCAAAATGTATGCCATTTCTGCCTCACGGATGTTGTTGTTCTGACTTGAATGTTTGTTGAGCGTTACAAGGACTAGTGTCTTTTTATAAATCTAAACATAGACTAGTAAAATGTGTCATGAACCTCTTTCTTAGCTACTTTTTCTTCCCAGCGTTTTCACTTCCTCGAACTTAGAAATACACCACTGGGAGCAAACTGGGATTTGGTAATGTTGGCCTGTACAACTAGAATTTTTTCTACTAAGTGATTATTGGTTATAGTATGGTTGTTTGCTGTATTCGGTACTTCTACATAACTAATCTATGTTATGCGTTACGCAACAATCCGTGGTGATTAATAGTGTAGTTTGCCTTTTACCTGGTAGGATTATTATTTGACAAGCTGGTAAATACCGTTTATAGGTCACTGATTTAGCAACTTCTCACCCTTATGATTCTTTATTCATGTATGCTAATACCTCATGTTCAGTCATGTCTATAGGTTTTGGAGGAACTTGGACTCACAATGGATCAATGCTTCAACTTATGTATCCTTAGTGGATACTGTAAGAATATATGGTAAACCATTCATATGCGTATCATTGTACTGGTCGGTACAAGTTGTAGTTCTCGATCTAGTGTCATGTACCAGTGCTACATGAAGCAACCGTACCAATTGTCATGAGGTTATTTTTACCAGTTGTCAAATCCTTAATGTAATTGAAGAAGTCTCCAATCTTCAGTAAGTTATGTTTAGTTCCTTGTCCTGTATATAATATTGTTGTATATTGTGATAACGATGTGGAATCTGTGATTTTGAATCCATTGCCGAATTGTGAATTCTGTGTAATATGGAAAATGCATATTGAGTTTTTGGAGCATTTTTCAGAAGTAACTCGAAAAATTGTTAGAGAACTTCGCCAATGTGCCTCTAAAACTTATTAGGGCACTTGTCCAAAGTGCCCTAAAAGCTTATTGGGGGCACTGTTGCAAAGTGCCCTAAAAACTTATTAGGGCACTTTGCCAAAGTGCCCCAATAACCTTTTAGGGCACTTTGCCAAAGTGCCCTGAATGGTTTTAGGGGTATTTCTCAAACGCCTCTAAAGTATAAGTTTTAAGGGCATTTTAAAGAAATGCCCTAATAACCTTTCCAATCACCAGTATATTGGGCATTTTTTTAAATGCCCTAACAAGATTTTGGGGCATTTTCCTGACATTTCGGGGCACTTTGAAGTGCCCCTGTATCTAGACCGTGATGTAGTGTACGGCGATGGCTAGGGTGTGCGCGGAGCAAATGAAGAGTGAAAACCCTATTTCTCCATGGAATCCGTAGATATAAGCTTACAGCGGCCTTGCGGGTCGATTTACCGGCCACCGTAAAAAAGTTTACGGGCCCGCCCGTTTTACAGTTTCTCCTCGGGCCGAAGAAACTGGACCAATACTTAAATCCGCGGAATTATACGGGTTTGCCAATCGCCGCCGGTTCGCCATGCCCATCATCGACTTGAGCTGAGCTTCCGCTTCGTAGCTTCCGCCTCAGACTGCAGCGCCAATAGCAGTTGGTCCGAGGGTCACGGCCGCGGGTGCCGGGATGGAAGGCCGCATCGCCCTCTGCTGGTCTTGGAGAAGACGAGATGCTGGGAACCGGTGGTGTCGATTGCCACCTCCGTTTCTTCTCCGCCATGGGTGCTGATCCCGCGTCCGACCCCAACGATCCAACCTCCTACCGCCCGTAAGCTCATTTGCCTCTAGGACTCTACTGAACCAGCTTACTGGTTGGCGATGGAGATGCAACTGTTTACTGTTGCCCTGTATCTTTTTCTTCTCTGGACGTCATGTTTTCAAATCTGTACATTGTTAGATGTCAGAATATCACATTTTAAGCAGCGGTTACTACAATAGGGAGCTCCCCTGAAAAATTTCTGAACTTTTTATTTATGCAGTTGTAGGAAATTTCAGCTATTCAGCCCATCCTTAGCTTAAACCTTTTGCGTTTATTGCACTTGATTCAGATTTTCTTTTTCGATTAAAGCATTTGTTTCAAGGATTTTGTTTGTCAATTTATCATCTCAGCTTACTGCATGGGCAAGAAAACTGCCTAAGAGACTGTTTTCTGTGCTTGTGCAGCTGAATCTTATGCAGACAGTCCGGCAATTCTTTGCACAGCTAGCAGGTCGACGCACTCATGATCACCGATGGGCTTCAGTTTCATTCTGTTGTTTCACCTGCACATGAGCTGGACAACCCATGCATTTAAGCATTGGAAGCAAAATGAACCAGTGTGGCAGTGGATCTTAGCCCGGGAGCTGCTCCAATGGACAAACGACTCCCAAACATGGTATGTCATCTTGTTGCACCGCTCTATTTTTTCTTTGGCAATTATGTTTCACCCCTCGTGGTCTCCTTTGTACATATAAAGAACTGTACAAAGCTGATTATATGTATCCGGTTTTCCCTCAATGTCTATTTGCTAGACACAGTTTTTTTCTCTCCTCAGCTGCTTATCGGAACCTTACACTGAAGTGCCCAACAGAGGAGCCACTCGATATGTGTATCCTGGGAGATGTTGCAAATATTTTATTTTCTTGTATATATGTTGCCCTTCTTATCTTTTCTATTTACATCCCTAGACCAACATGGAGTCTAGGTAATAATAATCCTTGTTAAACATGTCAAAATGGGGGCTAGCACATAATTTACCCCGGGCGATAAAAATCCTATAAGGCTTTGGTCTGGCATGTCACATCTAATCTATTATATACTAAAAGCAAAATGAGTTAGTCTTTCGAGGCACCACGTTAATCCACATGGGTCAGAAATATATAATCCATTGATTTTTGTTGGCACGGTTGAGATTAAAAGATGGAGAAATTACGTACAACATTAATGGGTACAAAGGAGTTGCTTTTAACACGTACGATCAAGCCAAGCCCCGTTCCAGAAAAGAATCTTTAATTGACGTCATGGTGAGATTTAATGAGAGGCTGAGATTTAATGAGAGCACAATGCATATCTAATAGAGTTTGTCTCTAACACGCTTGGCATAAGTAAAACCAAAGTTTATGTTTTTAGCCCCAGGGACCAAGTCCAAATCCACGTTCCAGTTTCTTTTCAATAATCTTAGCATCCTATCCTACAGGATGTAACAAACTCATGTACATCAGCCTGGAACCGAAGGTTTTTGGTACCAAGTAAAAAAAATGGGTACCGATCAAATTATAGTCTCTAGCATTCGCAACCTGCGGGTATGCATCTGCTATGTCAAATTTCAAATTTCTGTTCGGTACCATATTCATCTCTCACTTTGTTTGATTGTCCATCATACACGATTTTTTTCCCTATATGTCAAATTTCAATTTTTTTGATCAGTACCATATTCATCTCTCACTTTGTTTGATTGTCCATCATACACGATTTTTTTCTAAACGAGCGGCATACACAAAATCACACATACATGTCAGTTAGCCAGTGCACCAATAGGTTTTACGCATCCAAAAAAGAGAAAAAACATTGCCCAAAAAATGTGCAGATCGTTTCTAGCCAAATTAGTGAAACAATGTTGTTGAAACTGTGATATATTATTCCTGTTACCATCTCGGACTCCCCTAATCGATGTTCATGTAGAAAATAGATTCTTATTATATTTATTTCATGGAGAATGTAGTATGAACATATGCGTCATTTGTATATGATATACATCAATAGTACAACATATCAATATATGACCGCGCGACCGATGGTTGATATATGGTGCAAGATTTGTATCGGTAATAGATCTACCAACCGATAGATCTTTATAAAGTTTTCATGAGTTTACCTCATATGGTGTTCCTTTGGTGTCATTAAATACACTTGAATGTTCTTTGGATTTATATTTTGTTAGGAACTTCGTTTGGATATAATGTCTCAATTTTAATAGGAAAAATCATTGAAATTTATGAAATTGTAGAAAACATTTTACCGAAGGACATGCCAAAACAATGGTTCACATAACAACATAGTGTTATTTCATGATATGAGAGATGAAAGTGAGCGATAACGTATAATTATTGGGTTAAAGTGTGGGTTTGGTGGGAAGAGAGGTAAATCATGCGAATGAAGTAAACTATCATGTTTTATGAGCGTTGCGACAAACGATAAAAACATCATGGCTAGAGTTTCATGTGGAACTAAAAAGATTATTTGGACCATGACTTAAAATATATTGGTGACCCATAAAAATGTTGAAACTATATATGTACCATCCGATTAGTTTTGACTTAACGTATGGTACGTGGAACTGAATGCCATCTAAATCCATGTATTGTTACATGACAAACAACTATGTATTAGGACATCATAAAGAGACTAATATATACATTAAAAATTACACTACGTACACTCAATAATGTAAGAATATTTATCAGCTAAAAGTAAACGAGCTTCTAGAATATTTTGGGAAATATATAATATCTACTCTCCATAAATTCAAAGATTTACATGCATGTAATATTTATCTACGAAAATATGTAGTCTTATATAGACTATTATGGTATCTACGAAAGCACCCATTTAGTTCATTAAGGTATTCAGTATCCCGAAGACGATGCCCGCGCATTTGCGAGGGCCACCTTGCTAGTTTGATTAAAGACAGTGCCCCTTAGTGGACTAATAATTGGTGCTTCCAAATGTAATACTTTGCATAAAACCTGGATTGTGTAGGATTACATTCACATTAACATTGTTTATTTATTGGAACAACTGTTTGCGCTCTATTTTCCTAAAGGCTGGTGATATTCAACGCAATTCTATCAAAGAGGGTGGGATCAGTGAGCTATTTTATTAGACGGAAGGCTCGAGCAGAGCCCAGCTTTAAATTAATAAAGCCAACCGGCCAAATGATCCACACATACAAGAAGGTCTCCGCCCACGGCGGTTACAAACTGAGGCACACGATAGCACGAGGGCTATAGTCAGGGGGAGAGGACACCCCACACAGACGAGCTAATACAAATAGGCCTAAGGCAGTAGAGATACAGGTAAAGGCAGTCAGTCCGATCTATCCCGGACAGAGTTGTGAAGCGAGCGAATCCTGCCAAATGCTTGCTCCAACGCTCCACGGTCTTGCCTCCTAGCCACTGGCTTCCACACTTGCACATATAACGCCATTTTGTATAACCCGTCAGCCGGTTGAGAAGGAAACACCCACTCAATCGAGAATTTATTCCTCATGTTCCACAAAGACCATAAAAGAGCCGCACATCAAATCCATAGAACTCGCTTGTGTTGTCCCGACTCTGCCGTAATCAATCTAACAAGATCCGCGAAACATGAGGGGTTCCAGGAGCAGAATAGCAGTTCCCTAACTGTGCTCCACATAAACTTTGCCAGGGGGCATAAAAAGAAGATATGATCCATATCCTCCCTCTCCTCACACAGGGCACATCTGCCGGTGGAGGGACCCCGTCTCCTCGCAATATTATCATTGGAGGGTAACCGCTTCCTAGCCAGTTGCCATAGGAATGTCCTGATCTTAAGGGGAATAGCAATCCCCCAGATCTCCCTATAGTGATTCCTAGTCGTGCCGTCGTAAAGTTTGTTATAAAGGGACCTAACCGAGAACTTCCCGGAGGGTTCAAGGGCCCAAGATAGTTCATCCTGGTTTGCAGCTGGCTCGAAAACCGGGAGCTCCCTAACTAGCGAGCTCCATTCCGCAGCCTCGGCCGGTCCAATCGACCGCCGGAGGGGAATGTACCACTCCCCCTCCCGGTGGGCCTGCGCCACCGAGGAGTCTGGTGAAGCCACAATGGCATAAATCGCTGGGAAACGATCCTTCAGGGGGCCCGCCCCCGTCCACCAGTCAATCCACAGCCTAGTGGATTTGCCATTCCTCACCCGGTATCTCGCCCCCAGGCATAGGAGGTTCTTAACTCTCTGGAGAGCCATCCAGAACTGGGAACCTCCCCCGTGGTCATCGACCAGGATGTCCTTGGATCTCAGATACTTAGCCCTGAGTATGTCGGCCCAAAGGCCAGTCTCCCCAGTCAAGATCTTCCAGACCCACTTAGCCATGAGACATCGGTTCACGAGCTTGGTATCCATGATACCTAAGCCACCTAAGGCCTTGGGTTTAGACACTGCATCCCAGCGTACCCAGTGGTATTTGCGTTTCCTCCCGTTCGCCTCCCAAAAGAAGCGGGAGCGGGAGCCGTCCATGGTCCGATGGACCCCATCCCCTAGGAGGCAAACTGCCATCGCATGGAGGGGGAGGCTGGACATGCACGCATCTGTGAGCGTCAACCTAGCCGCAGAGGACATCAGCTTACCCATCCAGGGGTCCGCCCGCTTAGCAACCTTATCGGTAAGGTGGCTCCAGGCACCTGCCATAAGCGCACGGTTACTAATGGGCAGTCCTAGATAGGTGAACGGGAATGACCCCTGGCTGCAATTAAGCATCTGGGCCACCTTCGTCTGCTCCTCAGTACTAGCCCCCAAGACTAGTACCTCACTCTTGTCGAAGTTGATCCTGAGACCCGACATGCTCTCAAAGCAAAGCAGCATGAATTTCAGGTTGGCAATAGCCAAATCGTCCTGCTGGATCATGATGATCGTGTCGTCTGCATACTACAGATGCGACACTCCCCCAGGGATCAGATGAGGCACAACACCCTGGATGTGCCCCGTCCTCTTAGCCGCATCCAACATTGCTGCTAAGGCTTCGACTACAAAGTCAAAGAGGAGAGGGGACAAGGGGTCACCTTGTCTAACCCCCCTACAATTACGGAAGAAATTACCCATTTCTCCGTTAATGGTGATAGCCGTCTGTCCGCCAGAGACCAGACTAAGCGCCCGATGGACCCACCCAGGATCAAAGCCAGCTCTGCGGAGGACTTCCCCAAGGAAGCCCCAGTTGACTCGATCATAGGCTTTCTCAAAGTCCAGTTTCAAGAAGACACCCCCTAGTCTCTTGTAGCTGGACTCATGGACAATCTCTTGTAAGGAAACGACTCCCTCGTGCAAAAGGCGGCCCTTGATGAACGCGGACTGAGTGTAGCTAATCGTGCGATGTGCGATCGGGCTAAGTCTAAGCGCATAAGCTTTAGCTACAAACTTGAAGATACCATTCACTAGTACAGAACGACACATCGGAAACGGGCCAAAAACCCCTTCGGCAACGGAGAAAGGGTCCGTGTCCCCGCTTCCGATACTGATGTGAAGCCTCATAATGGCAACGGAGATTTTTATCGTTTGCAATAAGTTTAGCAACGGGCATAATATATAACCGTTGCCTTTAGTCTTTACATCAGATACGGAGATTAGTTTTTGACCGTTTGTAATGAGGGCTAAAGGAAACAAAAAAAAAGCCGGTGACGCCTTCTGCACCGTCGACGGAGCCCTGTGGTTCCTGCTTGACGGCCGCCGGTTCTTCACCTTCCTCTTCGCCCAGCTTCATTGCGTGGTCTTCTTCTACCTATTTAGTACTGCACAAAAGTCTTGCTCCTGGAGGCGCCGGCTTCAGTGGACCGTGTGGACGGATCCCCGCTCCTACGTCTTCACGGCCGCCGAATAGTCTCCAGGTTTCCTCCTCGCCCTAAAGGAGATGAAAAAAAATCAAAATGTAAACTCCTTCATCTCTATACACAAGACATATGCTTCTTCATCGGCATTACAGAAAATATAGAACTAATTACAACTAGAACATAGCCTAAACAATGCCTCATATATAGGTAGATTGGACACACAAATTCCAGGGATGGAGCAAGCGAGCAAATCTATGGATAAACAATGCCTACTAAAAACAGAGCAAATCTATGGATAAACAATTAGCTATTTACAACTAGAAAACAGCTAAAATCTATGTGTAAACAATGCCTACTAAAAACAGAGCAAATCTATGGATAAACAATTAGCTAGTTACAACTAGAAAACAGCTAAAATCTATGTGTAAACAATGGCTATTAAAAACAGAGCAAATCTATGGATAAACAATTAGCTACTTACAACTAGAAAACAGCTAAAATCTGTGTCTAAACAATGCCTACTAAAAACAGAGCAAATCTATGGATAAACAATTAGCTACTTACAACTAGAAAACAGCTAAAATCTATGTGTAAACAATGCCTACTAAAAACAGAGCAAATCTATGGATAAACAATTAGCTACTTACAACTAGAAAACAGCTAAAATATATGTGTAAACAATGCCTACTAAAAACAGAGTAAATCTATGGATAAACAATTAGCTACTTACAACTAGAAAACAGCTAAAATCTATGTGTAAACAACGTCTACTAAAAACAGAGCAAATCTATGGATAAACAATTAGCTACTTACAACTAGAAAACAGCTAAAATCTATGTGTAAACAATGCCTACTAAAAACAGAGGAAATCTATGGATAAACAATTAGCTACTTACAACTAGAAAACAGCTATCCTACTGAACTGGGGTCTTACATTAGGCGAGGCGGGCTCGCTTAGCGTCGCCGCCGGCGACGGAGCTAGCACCGGCCTCCCCTGGCGGCGCCTTGCCCTCGTCGTGGACCAAAGAGAGGGCTATGGCGGCCCGGAGGTCAGACTGGTAGACCGCCTCCTCGGCGCGTTCGACCTGGGTCGACGCCTCGGAGAGGAGGACCGCCGCCTCCAGATCGGCCTCGCCCTGACGACGCTTGGCGTCCTCGCGCTCGAAATCGGCGCGGGAGAGTTGGCAAGCGATCTCCAGATCACGATCCTCCTCCTCTTCCTCTTCCTCTTCCTCCTCGTCGGAGGACAAGGATGAGGAGGAGGAGAAAGACGGATGGCGGCCGGGGTACATCGCCTGGCGGATCTCGCGGTAGCTGCAAGGGTGGCCAAATGAGCGGGTGCGGCCGGAGCCTTCGCCGTGCGGACGAGCGCCAAGGCTGCGGGACCGGCCCGCGGGGGCCGGATTGGCGGCGGCCTGTCCCGCAAGCTCGTCCCGCAACACCAGCTGACGCTGCTGCTGCCTGAAGGCCCGGAGGGTGGGGCGGCCACGGCCGCGATGGCCGGATCTACCAGCGCCGACGGTGGAAGCCATGCGAGAGAGTGGAGAGAGAGGAGACTGTGCGGCGGCTAGGTTGGAAGTGAGACACTGAGAGTGAGAGTGAAGGGCATAGTAGGTTCTTATAGGCCGGCTCTCGGGCTGCTTCTAATGGCAACGGAGATTACAAAACTGTCCGTGTGCGATGAGCACACATCGGTAACAGAGTTAAACCAAACTCCGTTGCCAACATATATTCCACTATTCACCCGTTGCCTTTGTTGTGGCCTGCTTTACGGCCCAGTGCGGGCACGCGGGGGTGTCGCGATTTATCGTCGCCTAACTCCTGCCGTTGCCATAGAGGGGTATCCGATGTGTTGTTCTGTACTAGTGATTGATCAGCGCAATCGGTCTAAACTGACGGATATCCTCGGCGCCTTGTACTTTGGGGATTAACGTAAGCACCCCAAAGTTCAAACGAGCGATGTCGACTCTCCCTAGAGCAAAATCGTTCGTAATGGACATAACCACCGGGCGAAGAGTCTTCCAGAAACGCTTAAAAAAGCATACTGGTAGACCATCCGGGCCCGGGGCCGTGTCCACCTTCATGCTTGCGAGGACAACGTCCAATTCCTTCTCCGTGAAGGTTAGCATGAGAGCGGAATTCTCCTCTGTGACCCGTGGCCGCGAATCCCAAAGGGATGGGGAGAGCTGGAACGCCGGTGGATCCCCGGGTGTCCCCATAAGGTCTCGATAGAAATCGTAGATGTGTTCTTGGAGCCCCGCTGCCTCCACCACAACACCTTGGGCGTCCACCAGCCCAGAAATGGCACACTTCCTCCTCCTGCCATTAGCTATGGCATGGAAATACGCAGTGTTAGCATCCCCTTTAAGGGTCCAGGCAAGCCTGCTGCGTTGTTTCCAATACTCCTCCTCCACCTTAGCGAGGTGGCAAAGCTGGTTCTCCAGATGATAAAGAAGGGCCCACCCTTCATCATCCAGGTCAGAGGCATCTGCACGCGCGTCCAAAGAGCGGATCTGTGCCATAATTGCCTCTTTCAAGTCCCTCTCCGCCCGACCCAGGTTGGCACCCCAACCCTTAAGGAATTGACGGAGGCCGCTAGAGAGGAGTTGCCAGCGGGAGATGGAGTCCAACCCCTCCACCCTGGGAGTAGAAAGATCTCCCCATTTGGACTCGACCAGGTCCCCAAACTCCGGACGCTCTAACCAGCTCTTCTCGAAAAAGAAGCGAGAGCTCCTTTTTCTGAAGTCAAGTGAGCTATTTGCACCCAATAGAAACTAGGGAGAGAATACAAATGTATTTCTTATCTAAAATTAAGTTTTCCTCCATATACGTGAGAAAGAAAATGTAGTGTAGTGCTAAATTTATTTATTTCAGAAGCAACACAAGTGCATCGAAACCGTCATGTCTGTTCACCTCCTGACCCCTGCGGAAGGCGATCCCAGGGCGATTCCAAGCCAACGCTACCAGAGACCCATCGAAACCCGAAAATCTCCACCCACAATCCAGTCAAGCAACCCAAAGAAACCCAGATACCTTCCCATCACTGTTCTCCTGAGTTTTTAGGCGTGATCAAGAGCCGGGCCAAAGTGGACTGCAAATCGGGCAGATTTCGTTCGACAGGTTTTGCAGCGGTCAGGGCGGAGATTGATCGCTACCTTGATGGCGACCACAACGTCCCGCCAGATCCTGGACCGGCAATCACGCCGGAGACTATTTTGCCGGCCGTTAATGGCGAGCGTGATTTGGGGGAGGAATCAGAGGCAACGGCTCTGGTCGCAGGAAGCAATTGGAGGACATTTACGGAGTTTAATTTGGTGAGTAACGATACCCAATTGATGCAGGAACGAGGTACTATATCAGATGGTGAAGAGGACGGGAGAAATCCTTCACAGATCTCCGACACCACCACCCTTGCCTGACACCACAAGCTGTTTGAAGTTTTTCCCAATGGCAAGCAATGGCTATGATCATGCCGTTGGAGATGCGCCCGCAGCTTTCCGCCAGCAGGCGGGGAAGGAAGTCGTTGGAGCCAGCTCTGGAGCGGGAAAGAGCACCTTGATCGTCAACATGACCGAGGCACGCCATGCCATGCGTGCGCGTTTCCTGGCCGTCGGACTCTTTCTGCCCGTCTTGCTCACGAACTCGCAGCAGGTGATAGAGCACATGAAGAAAGTGTGGAAGATCAGAGGAAGAATGGTGGCAAACCAAGTGGAGGCGACCGAAGGACGCAAGTTCATCCTCGAATTCTCGGAGGAGGGAGACAGAGACCATGTAGTCCGGGGAGGACCGTGGCACTACAATGGAGACGTCTTCCTCGTCGAAGGCCTGGTGATCGGTGCGGACCCAGCGTCGACACTCTTCACCAATGTGCCGATTTGGGTGCAGTTCAAGAACATCCCAGACTACCTCCTGTGCAAGAAGCTCGCATTCGATCTGGGGGACCAGGTGGGTACTTCCATCAAGATCGACAAGGTCGCAAGAGGGAACCTGGACGACAAGTTCATCAGAACAAGAATCCAGCTTCCCCTGTACATGCCGCTGCAGAAGGAGATTACTCTTGTTGACAGGACTACCCGCAAGGAGGTGGAAGCGCAGTTAAGGTATGAAAGACTCCTGTCGTGGGGTAATCACGGCAGATGCCATACGGGGTGGCTTAACTCGGGTGTGAGCCAGGCGACGTAGGATTCACAGAGAGGTTGCACACGCAGAGTTTACCCAGGTTCGGCCCCTCTGTATGAGGTAAAGACCTACTCCTGCTTATATGTATTTGGATCTGAATGGGGTGTACAATGGTGTGCGCACCAGAACTTGCGGGTGCTCCGGAGGCTATGGAATGAGATGAGTCTGCCTCTAGGGTTGCTCCTTGCCGGCTTTATATAGGGAGCCGGCTAGGGTTTACAGGGAATGACGGGTTCCGCTGGCGGCGCTAGCTATCCTGCCTACAAGTGCGGCTTCGTGGAGCGCACTCTTCGGGATACACAATCGCAGACTGATTCGAAGATATCTGCTGCCGCCTCCCCGAGCCGTCATACCGGGATCCTCGGGGACCCGGTATCCTGGAAAATGTACACCGGGTGGGCTTTGGGCCACCCGGCCTTGAAGGCCGACTCGGGGTCCTGGGCCTACCCAGTTGGGCATCCCCCCATCATTAGCCCCCGAGTTCGTCAGGGACTCGTCTCTGGCTTGGTCTTCGTCTTGCGAACTGCCGGGTCGTGTCGTTGAACGAACTCCTGAAACAGAGAAAAGAAAACAACGGCTCGGAGTGGTGGATTTTGGCTTTTAACGTCCGGTCTAACTCAAGTTTTTGTTTGATGCCGGCTTGTGCCCGTCGGGACGTTTGCCATCCCGACTCGCCTCGGTGCGGGTTGTCTCCTTGCCTTCTCCGTCTGACGTCACGGCATATTTGACCGTTTGTCCTGTAGTGTTTGTCTGTCTGACGCCGAGTCGATTGATGGGACTTGACGGCACATCGACTGCCTCCACCTCGGGATGGAGCAGTGGCAATGATGACGTTCCTTGACCCGCACGTGCCCGATCCATCGGTCCAAAACGTCGTGACAGAGCGACGTGGCCAAATCTGAGCCGCATTTTTTGGCACGCTCCCGTGGAAACCGAGGCGTCGCGCGGGAATCGAGGCGTCGTGCGACGTGGCGATAGTGGGCGACGTGGGCGATGCGGGCGGCGCCATTTACTGCGGTAACGGCTCCACTCACTGTGCCTATTAAAACGGCAGGGAGCGCGGCTGGTAATTCATTCTCCACCTCTTCCTTGCGCTCGCCGTCTCTCCGCAAGCAGTCCGCGCCTGAGTTCTTCGCCGCATCGCCGCTGCAGCCATTGGACATTCTTGCTCCTCCCCTCTCTTCCGGCCAAGATGGTGGCGCCCAAGAACAAGTGGGAGAGGTCGTCGGTGACGACGCAGGCGCTGGAGCAAGCCGCCAACGAGGGTTTGTTGCCGCCGGCGTCGGAGCGTCGGTGGCGCATCGCCTCCGCGGATCCTCGCCCGCGGCCATCGCCGGGCGAGTTCGTCGCCTTCCTCGCGTTCCTCGAGCGCGGGCTGGGCTTCCCCACGTCGGAGTTCTTCCGGCGTTCCTGGACTTCTACGGGCTTCAGGTACATGACCTGACGCCCAACTCGATCCTCCATCTCGCCTGCTTCGTCACCCTGTGCGAGGGCTACTTCGGGTGCGCCCCGTTCTTCCCGTTGTGGCTGTGGATCTTCCACGGCAAGCTGGGGAAGGGCGCGACATGGCGCCCTGCGGGGCCTCAACTTCCAGGTCCGCGGCGACGTCGACTACCTGGATCTCGGCCTCCCCTCCAAAGTGTATTGGAGGAAGTCGGGCTTCTACATGCGGGAGCCGGCGCCTGACGGCGAGATCGGGATTCCTGCTTCTCGCCATCGCCGAGCCGGCCTCGCAATCTTCAGGAGCTGCCGCGCGACGCCGACTTGCCCATGGTGCGCCGGCTGATGGCGCGGCTTCAGGAGCTGAAGAAGGAGGGCTGACGGGTCTGAACCTCATCGCCACTGGGTGAAGAGGAAGATCGCGCCTCTGCAGCACCGGCCCTCGCTGATCTGCGAGTACAAGGGGACGAAGGACCCGCAGCGCCATGACCCGACATTGTTCGAGTCGGTAGAGCAATTCACGCTGCGGATGAAGCGTGTCACGGTCCACCCGGCTCCCGAGTGGATCGTGGGTGGCTGGAGGCCTACTCCGCCAAGCATCCGGCTCCTGAGGTGAGTCCCTTTGCTTGACGATTCGAAATACTTTCCTTTTCTTGGTCTTTTTATACCGATCCTTTGCTGTCGAATTCAGGAGTTTCGATCGCTTGTTGGGTTGCCTCCGACCCGCGGAGACGCTCCCACGGTGCTTGCCGGCCCCAACGACGTCGTCGAGCGCGACTCCGACGACGAAGCCGACAGCGCCACCATGGCCAACGAGCCGCCTTCTCCTCCCGCCAACCGATCCCCATCCTGTCTGAGGATGAGGAGGAAGGAGAAGAAGGAAGAGAAGAACGCGCCGGGTCCAAGAACCCGGCGCCTGCTGAAGATGATGATGAAGATGATCAGCCGCTCCGCATCCGGCGGAGGCGTAGGCCTGCGGCTGAGGACGCCGGGCCCAACTCCAAGCGCTCCAAGTCGGCGAACCCGACGCCGCCGCCACCGGAGCGATCGGCTGGGGCTGCCGTGCAGCGCACCGTCGTTGCCGAGCGGAGGCAGAAGGCCTTGCGGGACATCCCTGCGAGGGCCCGCGCCCCGCCTGCGCCTCGCTTCCGAGGGGTTCGGACCTCAACTCTTCCACCTGCGGGTGACAGGTCTGCTGCTGATCCTCATCCAAAGTTCCGTTGGAAACGCTATCTTGAGTTTGACCCGTGCGAGTGTCGCAGGGCTGAGGACGCGTCCCTCAGTGACATGGAGGACGCGCTGGAGAGCGACTCCCAGCGGGCGGAGCCGCCGCGCACGTCACGGAGCCGACCACGAGAGCGCCGAGTCCTCCGCCTTCCGTCGGCGGAGGCGACGAAGTTATTGTGACACCGTGCCGGCTGGCACAGGGTGCCACGCCTGTGCCGGAGACGGCGCTGGTGGTGACGACGACTCGCGCCGCCGCGACGGCTTCCTCATCGGGTGGGCTGACTGCCCAGCCCCCGAGCTCCGTCCCGGGTGCGTCTGCTCCCCGGCCTGACTTCCGAGCCGCCATCCAAACAGCGATGGATGCGCACCAGGTACGTAGAATCTTTCTTGCACCTGTTGCGTCCGTAGCGTATATGTAGCCCCCAAGGCCCGAGTCGTGTTCGTAGAAAGCGGCTTGGGTCTTCATAGTTTTCTGGATGCGAAGTTTGGCGAATAGCGTAGTCCTTGGTTTGCCAATGTCGATGTAGAGGCAGGCCGGTGGCGGGTGTGTATGCCACTCGGGACGTAGCCCCCGAGTTCCTGACTGGCGTATTATTTTTTTGTTGGGGCTAGCCCCCGGGTTAGCAAGTGTTGGTGTAGAGGTAACCCGTGGCGTAGCCCCCATGCCTCTTCTGATTGATTATTGTCTTGTGAACTGCAGGAGCTGTCCTGGCTCCTCGAAGCCGAACAGCAGGAGACCCGCCGCCTGCAGGAGGAGCTGAAGAAGGCGCGCGACGGCTTCATCTCCGTCGCTGAGCACCAGCAACTGCTGGCCGCGCAGGAGAGCCGGCACACGCAGGCGTTTGCCGCGGTGCAGGAATCCTGCGAGCGGCTCAGCAAGCAGAAGGAGGAGGCGGACGCCGCCCTCACCCAGGCGACCAAGGGGTACGGCGAGGACCTCGAGAAGCTCGAGCGCAAATCCGCGAGGCGAGCGCGAGATGAAGGAGCTGACCGAGCGGCTTGCCACCCTCGCCGTTGGCATCTGGGGTAAAGTTTCATGCGACCTTTCAGTTTGTGCCTGCTTGACTTGTGGCCTTGTTGTTGATTTTTGTTTTGTTGAACAGGCGAGGAGACGGCTGGCCTGACGTCTGCGGAGCATGTCCACCGGCTCGGAGTCTTCGCCCGTGACGTTCACGGCGGGCCAGCAAGGTCGTCCAGATGCTGTCGCCCAAGGAAGGTGTCCCCGCACCCGTCTGCAAGGTGTTGCGGGTTCTGGAGCTGATGCCCCAGGTGATCACCTGGGTGCGGGAGTCGTCGGCCCGAGCCGGCGCGTGCATTGCCCTCGGGCTTGTGCGGGCCGGTACAGGCAGACGAACGTGGACAAGATCACGGCCAGCATCCCCACCGATAGCAGCGGCCGGGAGATCGATCTGCAGCCGGTGCTCCAGTACTGCGCCCCTTACGCCTGCCGGGCTGCCAAGATGGTCGACCACGACGACTTCGTCTTCGACGTGGTGCCTGAGGGCAACGACCTTGGCGAGGTGGCGGACAGGGAGCCGGCGTCGGAGTACCTTTTTGAAAGGGCTTCAGCTCTGCCACCGCCGGCTGCGACGAACGAGGCGTCGACGTCTTCTGCTCGGGCGGCTCCTCCGTCTTGAAGTTTGCTCCCCTGCTTTCAAAAGAGGGGTTATTTTGAAGTAGTTAGGGTTTGTCGCCTGCGGGCGAAAAAATATTATGTAATGAAACAAGTATGATATGTGCCGGGTTGCGTTTCAGCGTGCGCCTCTGCGGCTTATTAATTTTGTTTTGGCACTCCCATGCTTGTTTTTTGTGCGCTTTCGTCACTTTGTTTGTTTTTCGCTTGTTTTGTAAGCTAGTCGATCGTGCGACCTCGCCAAGTGTGCTTCGCGTGATTTTTTCGTGACGCGCGCGGTACCCATGGTGACAAAGTCCGAGTGCGGCTTCATTGTCAAGTTAGGTTTGAACCGGCTGCACTACTTCTTCACTTTGTGCGGGTAGCTGACGACTTGGGAGAAAACAACAATTTTGTGATTTTGCTTCGTGAGCAGGGGGTCCAGTGGTGAGCCGCGCATCATGGCATCCGGCTCTCTTTGACAACCCATCAATCATATAACGTGTGAGTAGGAAGAATAAAGACTCGAAAGCATGATTGAATCGAAACGATAGCCCCCGAGCGTGCCGGGTATGTATCGACTTTATTTCCTTGATTGATTACACAGCATTACAATGGATACTATGTATAATAGGGGCGAAGCAGGCTGATGTTCCATGGACGCTTGGTCTCCTCTTCCGACTTGGAGCTTTTGTTCGGCTCACGCAAGTCGACGAGGTGGTAGGAGCCGTTGCCCATCGCTTTGCTAACGACGAACGGTCCTTCCCATGGTGCCGAGAGCTTGTGCATCCCTTTCGACTTTTGGATGAGCCGAAGAACCAAGTCGCCTTCCTGGAAAGAGCGACTTCTAACCCGGCGGCTGTGGTAGCGGCGCAGGCTTTGCTGATATATCGCCGTCCTGGAGAGTGCGAGTTCGCGAGCTTCTTCCAGGAGGTCGACGCCGACTAGGCGGGCTTCTTCATTTTCTTCCTCGTTGTAGAGGGCGACCCGAGGCGAGTCGTGCTCGAGGTCGGTCGGCATGACGGCTTCCGCCCCGTACACCATGAAGAATGGCGTGTAGCCGGTGGAACGGTTTGGAGTCGTTCTGATGCCCCAGAGTACGGCTGGTAGCTCGTCCAGCCAGCAACCCGGTGTTCGCTCCAGTGGGACTTGAAGTCGCGGCTTGATCCCGGCTAGCACTGTCTGGTTCATTCTTTCCGCCTGCCCGTTTGATTGCGGGTGGGCGACGGACGCCAAGTCGAGACGGATGCCTTTTTGTTTGCAGAAGGCCTTCATCTCTCCTTCAGGAAATTTGTGCCGTTGTCAGTGATGATGCTGTGCGGGTAGCCGAATCGGAAGATGAGCTTCTGGAGGAACTTGGTTGCGGTCTTGCCGTCGAGTTTCTTGATAGGTTCAACTTCGACCCATTTGGTGAACTTGTCGACTGCGACGAGCAAATGTGTCATGCCACCGCGAGCTGTTTGAACTTGCCCACCATGTCTATTCCCCAGACTGCGAATGGCCATGTCAGAGGGATGGTCTTCAGAGCCGCGGCGGGTAGGTGATCCTGCCGGGCGTACTTCTGGCACCCGATGCACCGACGGACGATGTCGACTGCATCCTGATGAGCAGAGAGCCAAAAAAACCGTGCCTGAACGCCTTGGCGACCAGGTTGCGAGCGCCGACATGGTGGCCGCAATCTCCCGAGTGGATCTCATGAAGGATGCGCCTTCCCTCTTCCGGCTCGACGCAGCGGAGGAAAACTCCCGATGTGCTGCGTTTGTAGAGCTCGCTGTTGATGATGGCGTAAGCTGAGGCCCGGCGCACGACTCGCCGTGCTAGGACCTCGTCGGCTGGCAGCTTTTTGGTGGTGAGGAACTCGATGTAGGGTTCCCTCCAGTCGCTTGTTTCTTGGGTTACCGCCACCAGAATTGTATCTGATGATGGCGGGTTGGCGATGTCGACTTCGGCCGGCGGGCGTACCGACGGGTTGTGCAGGTGGTCGAGGAAGACGCCGGGTGGGACTCGGTCCCGCTTAGACCCGAAGCGAGAGAGTGCGTCAGCCGCCTCGTTCTTCCTCGGTCGACGTGCTCCAGCTCCATGCCGGCGAAGTGGCCGCCGACTTGATCGACGAGCCGGCGGTAAGCCGCCATGTTGGGATCATTTGCATCCCAGGTCCCCATCGTTTGCTGAACGACGAGGTCGGAATCGCCATAACATTTGATACGGCTGACTCCCATCTCCTTGGCCACGCGTAGGCCATGTAGGAGGGCTTCGTACTCGGCGACGTTGTTGGTGCAGTGAAGTGTATCTGCAGCACATATCGCATCTTGTCGCCTTGGGGAGAAGTGAGGACGACTCCAGCCCCCGAGCCCTCATACATCTTTGACCCGTCAAAGAACAAGGTCCATCTGCCGGCTTCATAGGTTGGAGCCGGCAACTGTGTCTCCATCCAGTCGACGAGGAAGTCGGATAGTGACTGCGACTTGATCGCAGTGCGGGCTGCGTAGCTGAGGCCGAAAGGCTGCAGCTCGGAGGCCCATTTGGCGACGCGCCCAGTTGCCTCTCTGTTGCGGATTATTTCAGCTAGGGAGATGAGCTGACCACCGTCATCGGGTGGCCCATGAAGTAGTGTCGCAATTTTCTTGAAGCAAAGAAAACACCGTATACAAGTTTTTGGTAATGTGGGTAACGTTGCTTCGAATCCGTCAGGACTTCGCTGACGTAGTAAACTGGCCGCTGGACCAGTTGCTCGTGGCCTTCCTCCTTGCGCTCGACGACGACCACCGCGCTGACGACTCGGTTGGTCGCGGCGATGTAGAGGAGCATCGGCTCCTTTTCCAGTGGAGATGCGAGGATCGGCGCCTCGGCCAACGTCTTCTTGAGTGCCGTCAAGGCGGCGTCTGCCTCGTCGTTCCAGGTGAACGTGTCCGACTTCTTGAGGAGCCGGTACAAGGGCATGGCCTTCTCGCCGAGTCGTGAGATGAAACGGCTGAGGGCAGCGACACAGCCTGTGAGCCGCTGCACGTCCCGGAGGTTCTCCGGCTTCTTCAGAGCTTCGATCGCCTTGATCTTCTCTGGGTTGGCTTCGATGCCTCGCTCGGAGACGATGAAGCCCAGGAGCTTGCCCGCGGGTACGCCGAAGACGCATTTTTCCGGGTTGAGCTTTATCCTGTACTTGCGGAGGTTGGTGAATGTCTCCGTGAGGTCGGCAATCAGGTCCGTCTTCAGCTTGGACTTGACGACGATGTCGTCCACATATGCGTGGACGTTGCGGCCGATCTGCTCGTGCAAACAGTTCTGTATGCACCGCTGGTAAGTCGCTCCGGCATTTTTCAAGCCGAAGGGCATGGAGACGTAACAAAACGCGCCATAGGGCGTGATGAAAGACGTCTTCTCTGGTCTTCGGGCGCCATCTTGATCTGGTGGTACCCGGAGTAGGCGTCGAGGAAGCATAGCGCCTCGCACCCTGCCGTCGAGTCGATCAGCTGATCGATGCGAGGCAATGCGAATGGATCCTTGGGACAGGCTTTGTTCAAGCCTGTGTAGTCGATGCACATCCGCCACGTTCCGTTCTTCTTCAGAACGAGCACCGGGTTGGCAAGCCATTCCGGGTGTATGACTTCGGCGATGAACCCGGCAGCTAGGAGCCGGGCTATTTCTTCGCCAATAGCCTTCTGTCTCTCACCAGTGAAGCGACGCAGGAACTGCTTCACTGGCTTCAGCTTGGGGTCAACGTTGAGCTTGTGCTCTGCGAGCTCCCTCGGGACGCCTGGCATGTCAGATGGTTTCCATGCGAAGATGTCCCGATTCTCACGGAGGAAGTCGCAGAGCGCGCTTTCCTATGCGACGTCCATGTGCGAGCCGATCACCGCCGTCTTGGAGGAGTCGCCCTCGACCAGCGGGATGCGCTTGGTCTCCTGTGCCGACTGGAACTTGTCGCGTGAGTCCAGAGTCGGCTTCTTGACGATGGTCATGTCGTTGGGGTCGACTTGCAGCTTGAGCTGCTCCAGCTGCTGCTCACCGTCGTCGAGGCCGATGAAGGTGTGGCCCATGAAGCCGGCAGTGGGAGGCATGCCCTGCTGCTGCTCACCGTCGTCGTCTCGGTCGGGTGCCCGCTTCTTGGCACCGGTCTTGTCACCTTCTCCTCTCGCCTGGAATCGAGGCCGATGAAGGTGTGGCCCATGAAGCCGGCAGTGGGAGGCATGCCCTGCTGCTGCTCACCGTCGTCGTCTCGGTCGGGTGCCCGCTTCTTGGCACCGGTCTTGGCCTTGACGATTTCTGCAGTCCAGCTGCACTCGTCAGTGGTGTGGCCGGCTGGCTTGCCGGGTAGGCTATGATACCTACACGGCATGGCCAGGATCTCCGTGGCGGTGAGCTTCTTTCGCGGGAAGTTGCCGCGTTGGCTCTTGAAGCCGCGGCCCCCGGCAGCCGTGGCGGCTACAAGCTCGGAGCCGCCGTCACCCTTGCGTTTATGAGCGCTGGAGTGCTTGGCCTTGCTCTTGTTTTTGCCGCCTTTCTTCTCGTCGTCGTCCTCATCGGAGTCGTCCTTGGTGACGTCGGACTCGGCGTACTTGTGTACGATGGCGAGTAGCTGGCCCATCGTCATGTCGCCCTTGTGTGAGCGCCGCAGCTTCTGCTTGAGCGACTCGAAGGTGGTGTTGTCCTCGAGGTGGGAGTGCACCGTGTCGACGCTGAGGTGCTCTGCCGAGTTGATGAGGTCGGCGACTCGGCGGTACCACTTTCTAGTGGACTCGCCCTCCTTCTGGACGCAGCGCTTGAGGTCCTCGACCGTGGCCGGGCGCTTGCAGGTCCCTTCGAAGTTAGTGATGAAGAGCCTCTTCAACTCACCCCAGGAGTTGACGCTGTTCCTGGGGAGATTGTTGAGCCAAGTGCGAGCCGTTCCCTCTAGCATGAGAGGAAAATAGCGCGCACAACAGAGCGAAGATGCGTTCTGGATGCTCATGGCGGCCAAGTAGTCTTGGACCCAAGTTTCCGGGTTCATGGCAGCGTTGTACTTGGGCGCCTCTCTCGGTCCTTTGAAGCTGCTAGGGAAACGCTCGCCTCTGATGGCGGGTCCAAAGCATCTAGGGCCGACGTCGTCGTCGTTGTTGTTGTTGCGCGTCGCCTTGGCGCGCTTGTCGTTGAGGTGGTGGCGCAGATCCGGAGCGGAGTGATTGGAGCGTGCCTGCGCCTGGTTGTTGTTGATGGTGTGACGGGCGTCGTTGCGGGCGAGCCGGGGCGGGTTGCCTCCGGCCCTCGCGTTGCTCGACACTGCCGGCTCCTCGTGCTGACTGCGTGGCGGTTGTGGGGCAGCGTCACGCCTGGGGAAACCCTTGTTTCCCTGGCTTCGGTGTGGTGCCGAGGCCGTTTTCTCGCTGGGAGGCGACCTGGAGTAGAGCTTGCCGTCGGATTGCGACATGTTCTCCTGCAGCTCCAAAGCCTTGTCCACCAGCTTGCACCCCTTGCTCCAGTAGGGGTTGTCCTTGACCCGGATCCTCTTGAAGAGAGAGGCAGCGACAGTCATGCAATCGACTGGGGTACCGAAGATTGCGAGGTCGGCATCGTCGTCGCTCCGCGGCTGGGGTTGTGGACGAGCCGGGTTCGGAGGAGGCCGCGGCGATGGAGGCGGCATCGCCGGGCGAGGTTGAGGCGGAACTTGACTCGAGTCGTCGGGCTGGGCCCTGCGGCACTCGTCACGCTGCCTCTCCAGCTCTGTCTCGCGCGCGAAGGCGTTGTCGAGCGCGCGAGTTGGTGCATCAGGGTTAAGCCGCGACTTGCGGTTTTTGTGATGCCGAGTGACCGCGGAGAGAGCGGTCGACTGAGCATCGACCTCCAGCTTCTTCTGGCGGATCTCCTCCTGCTGGAGGGCCATCTTCCGGCGCAGCTGCTCGAGCTGTGTCGCCTGATCGACGACGATTGCCGGCGTGATCGGGGTGCTGAGCGGGTCAGCCACCCGACCTGCTTGTCCTCGCAGGGCGGCGAGAGATTCGTCGCGTTGCTGCTTTTCGCGAGCCTCCTGCTCGCGCCGTGCCTGGTCGCGCTGCTTCTGCGCGTTGGCCTCTGCTGTGGCGGCGTTTGTTTGCCGCCTCGCCCGTCATGTAGATGTGGGCGGGTGTCGCCGTGCCGTCCGAGGCCAGATCGGTCGAGCCCTCTGACTCGTAGTCGAGAACGGGCAAGATCGACCCGGTGTCGTCGTCGTTCGAGATCTGGACGGTCTCGGCAGATGGAGCGGGTGCAAAGTGGTTTGCAACCGCGGTGTCGACGGTGGCCTCGTCAAGCGGGTCGACGGGGGAGGAGGTACCATCGTAGTTGTTGGCGACTCCTTCCTCATCCGAGCCACAGAAGTCGACGTAGGCGGTGACTGCGGTCCCGAACGGGATTGCCATCGCGCGAGTGATCGGGGCGTAGTTGGGCCTGCCCCAAGTGTGCGGATCGGCGACGTAGCCGATCCCTCCGTGCTCGAAGTAGCTGCCGGTGACGATGTCACTGCGACCCGACATGGCTTGAGGGCTGAAGTAGACGCCAGTGCCGGGTTCAGTACTCTCCATGAAGTAAATTCCAGCGATCGCTGGCCCCACGGTGGGCGCCAACTGTCGTGGGGTAATCACGGCAGATGCCATACGGGGTGGCTTAACTCGGGTGTGAGACAGGCGACGTAGGATTCACAGAGAGGTTGCACACGCAGAGTTTACCCAGGTTCGGCCCCTCTGTATGAGGTAAAGACCTACTCCTGCTTATCTGTATTTGGATCTGAATGGGGTGTACAATGGTGTGCGCACCAGAGCTTGCGGGTGCTCCGGAGGTATGGAATGAGATGAGTCTGCCTCTAGGGTTGCTCCTTGCCGGCTTTATATAGGGAGCTGGCTACGGTTTACAGGGAATGACGGGTTCCGCTGGCGGCGCTAGCTATCCTGCCTACAAGTGCGGCTTCGTGGAGCGCACTCTTCGGGATACACAATCGCAGACTGATTCAAAGATATCTCCTGCCGCCTCCCCGAGCCGTCATACCGGGATCCTCGGGGACCCGGTATCCTGGAAGATGTACACCTGGTGGGCTTTGGGCCACCCGGCCTTGAAGGCCGACTCGGGGTCCTGGGCCTACCCGGTTGGGCATCCCCCCATAAACTCCCAAATTTTTGTCTGTTCTGTGGTTTCATCGGGCACATGGAAGCCAGGTGCGATCTTCCTGCAGCGGGTAGGAAACTCTGTTTCAACCAGGAACTCAGAGTCCCTCCCGTCTATTTCCATGACCTCCATGCCTTGTACCTGCCCGATGACGTGGACAAGGAACCTGCACAGTCTTCAAACCAGGGGCCGTGGCGGGCCCAAAAGCCGACCGCTGGAAGAACGGGAGAAGAAACAAGCATGGAGCAATCGGGAAGCTCGGTGCAACCTGCGGTGGAAGTGGTGGCAGAGCACGTCGCTTGGCTTATGGTGGGCGACAATGACAAAAAAAACCACCCAGGCTGGGGCGATCATAGCTACCACCACTACTACAGTCATGAACGCCGAGGCCGCTGCGGCAAACAACATCGACAATGCAATGCCGCAGGAGGAGAACAACAACATCGACAACACCAAAGCCCTCAACACCAACAATGGGGCCTTGGTGACCATGTACATCGACACCAACAAAGATGACAAGGGCAAAGGGGACATTGCAGCTGCCCTCGACACCAACAGTGGGGCGACTGCACCGGGAAACGTCATCGACAACATCAAGAACATGGTGGAGGGAGCCAATGTGAATGCCATCACCATCAACTCTGCTTCCCTCCACACCGACATTGGGGTTGCAGAGATCACGACGGGCGGCATCAACAACACTGACAAGGAAAACATGCAAGGGGTGGCGCCATTGACTGCTATTCAAGCAGCAACACCTGCGAACATGAAGGACAAGAGAGGATGGAAGAGGCATGAGAGAGTGCAGGTACAGGAAAACAGAGTGACTGACAAGAATGTTCAGAATTGCGGCAAGTGAGAAAGAGGCCTGAGGAAGAGAACATAGAAAAGGAGATGCTGCACTACATGAAGAAAGGCTCTTTCCTAGTCCCAACACTTTCTGAGTGCTTGGGGAAGGAGGGACTAAGGAGGCTGCATCAAGATGAAGAAGAAAGGATAGGAAAGTTGAATGTGCAGGAGGGAGGAAAGTCTGATGTCTCTGAGGAAGCTACCGGCCCTGGGGCTGCCGGTTCACTGTCGGGCGCCAAAGATAGCGCCTGGCAGGATCAATGCTGATCCTATTTTGGAACTGCCGAGGCTTGGGGCAACATCGGACAGTTCAAGAGCTGACTCGCCTTGTGCGAGAACTTCGCCCTAGTTTAGTTTTCCTCTCCGAAACGAGGCAGAATATAAGGCTGGTAGAGAATGTGTGTAAAAGGCTAGGATACAGTAGTTGTTACCCTGTATGCTTGCCTGGTAAAGGTGGTGGCCTTGCTCTATGTTGGAGGAGGGAACTTGTAGTTGATCTTGTCAATTTCAGTACACACCATATCGATGTAATATTCCAGCAAGAAGATGGAATAAAATGGAGGAGTACATTTGTTTATGGAGAGCCGTGCCCCCAACAGAGAACTAAATTCTGGAAATTGCTTAGGAGAATTAAAAATAACAGAGCTCAAAATCTTCCTTGGGTGATGATGGGGGGTTTTAACGAAGCAATGTGGCAGAGTGAACATTTCTCAGTCACTAAAAGGAATGAAAGAAGGATGCAAGAGTTTAGGGACACCATGAATTATTGTGACCTACATGATCTTGGTTATTTTGGGCTTCCCTGGACTTTCAATAATAAACAAGATGGAAGAAGAAATGTCAAAGTGAGGCTGGACAGAGCTCTTGCGAACCCGGCCTGGAGTAATATCTTCACTAATGCCTCGGTGAGACATGTATTTTCTTCTAGATCTGACCATCTTCCCATAGTATTGCAGCTAGGGAAGTTGGAAACCCCAGCCAAACAGTCAATTCACATGTATGAAGCTATGTGGGAAAGAGAAGAATCACTTGAGATGGAAATTCATGAAGCTTGGATGAGGGGCACAAAAGTTCAGAATCTGTCTGATATTAAAAGCAACCTCCAAAACACCATGAAAGCATTGCGCTCTTGGAGTAAAACGAAGTTTGGGAGAGTTGATCAGGAAATCAAATGGTTGAAAAAGAGACTAGAATGGCTATATAATCATAATCCTCAAAGGCATAACATTGACATCAGACAAGCTACAGCTAGATTGGACGAGCTTCTACTGAGAGAAGAGGTGATGTGGAGGCAGAGATCTAGAGTAAACTGGCTGAAAGAAGGTGTCCAAAATACTAAATATTTCCACAGGAAAGCTACTTGGAGAGCTAAGAAAAATAAGATCAGTGTTCTGAAAACTGAGGAAAACATAGTACTACAGGAGAAGAAGGAAATCCTGGACTACTCTAGGGACTTCTTTTCTTCTTTATTCACTCGTGATCCTGAGGTTGATCCTTCTGACCTGTTGGATATCATTCAACCGCAGGTCTCTCAGGATATGAATGAGGCTTTTTTGAAAGAAATGTCTGATAAAGAAATATCGGATGCATTGTTCCAAATTGGGCCTCTGAAAGCGCCAGGACCGGATGGTTTCCCAGCTAGATTTTTCTAGAGAAATTGGGCAACTCTCAAAACTGATGTTATCAATGCTGTCAGGAATTTCTTTACTGAAAAGACTATGCCATCGGGTGTGAACGAAACGACCATTGTTCTCATACCTAAAACCAATGCTGCTGCCTCATTGAAAGACTTCAGACCTATCTCTCTGTGTATGTGGTATACAAGGTGGTGGCCAAATGCATGATCAATAGACTCAGACCTTATCTAAACAAGCTGATTTCACACAACCAAAGTGCCTTCATTCCAGGTAGACTAATCACGGATAATGCCCTGGTTGCTTTTGAATGTTTCCACAGCATTCAAAAGAATAAGAGGATCGATAGTGATTTTTGTGCCTACAAGTTGGACCTTTCCAAGGCCTATGACAGAGTGGACTGGGGATACCTGAGAGGAGTACTCCTTAAATTTGGTTTCGATGTTACTTGGGTCAATTTGGTTATGGAATGCGTTTCCTCAGTTTCTTTTGCTGTGAGGATCAATGGAGAGTTGACTGAATCGTTTTCCCCTTCAAGAGGGCTAAGACAGGGGGATCCCTTTTCCCCCTATCTGTTTCTTTTTGTGGCGGAAGGCATGCCAAAAATCTTGGACAGAGCTATTTATTTGGATGAATTAAAGTCACTGAAAATCTGCAGAGCTGCCCCAAGTATCTCTCACTTACTCTTCGCGGATGATAGCCTCCTCTTTTTCCAAGCCAATCCTCAGCAAGCGTGTGTAGTTAAAAAGGCTTTGCTCTTGTTTGAAAGGTGTACAGGACAACTCATCAGTGCAGGGAAATGCTCTGTTCTGTTCAGTACGATCTGCCCTGAGTCTAACCAGAATGAGATTAAAAATATCCTAAGTATTGAAAACAGTACTTTCGAGGAGAAATACTTAGGCTTCCCTACTCCCGAAGGAAGAGTGAAAAAGGAAAAATTCCAACCCACAAAAGAAATTTTTGGAAAGAAGTTGAACGTGTGGAATGAAAACCACATGTCTATGGCAGCTAAAGAAACCCTTATTAAGGCGGTTGCTTAGGCCCTGACAAATCATATCATGAGTACTTTCAAATTACCTGCTGGGTTCCATGAAGATTATATGCGAACCATCCGGAAATTCTGGTGGGGGGGAAGAGGAAGACCAACGGAAAGTGCACTGGGCTTCGTGGGATAATCTGACCCTGCCAAAAATTCAGGGGGGAGTGGGCTTCAGGGATTCCAAACTTTTCAACCAAGATCTGTTGGCGAGACAGGCATGGAGGCTGCTCCAGAAACCAGACAGCTTGTGTGCTAAGCTGCTTAAAGCGAGGTACTTTCCAAATGGTGATCTGTTGGACACCGTCTTTGCTGTTGATGCTTCCCCGGCTTGGAGATGCATTGAATACGGATTGGAAATGCTAAAAGAAGGCATCATCTGGCGAGTTGGAGATGGATCGAAAATTGATATTCTTAGAGCTAATTGGATCCCTAGGAGAAATCCTATGGCTGTCAAGGGCCTTCGAATTCATTCAAGGTGTAGGAAAGTTAAAGATCTGTTTATTCAGAATACTAGACGGTGGGATGAAATTAAGGTAAGGAACATCCTCCAACCTTATGACGCTGACAGAGTGTTGGAGTTAAAACCAATGGCTCATGATGAAGATGCCCCTGCTTGGCATTTTGAAAAGAATGGAGTTTTCACTGTCAAAAGTGCTTACAAACTTGCCTGTACAATTCAAAGGCAGTCCCAACTCAATTGTGGTGGAAGTACTAATGGTGATGATTCGAGAAACTTGTCGAATCTAATTTGGAAATGCAAGGTGCCAAACAAAGTTAGGATCTTTGCATGGAGATGTGCTTCGGATAACCTGGCCACTAAGAGAAACAAATGGAGAAGAACACTGGAGATTGATAGTACTTGTACTATTTGCGGTTCTGCTGAAGAGAACAGTTACCATGCTTCGGTGGGCTGTACAAAAGCAAGAGCTCTCAGATTCAAGATGAGAGAGATATGGTGTTTGCCTGACGAAAACCAATTCAGATACACTGGACCGGATTGGTTACTTCTAATGCTTGCTAATGCAAACAAAGAGGCCCAGCCTCTAATTCTGATGCTGTTGTGGAGAGCATGGCACCTGCGCAATAACATTGTCCATGAAGACGGTAAAAGCACCATCGAGGCCTCGGCTGTTTTTCTCACAAACTATATGTATACACTGAACGGTTGTGGACCTGACAATGTCGGCAAGGAGATGGTACCCAAGGCTTTTCTGGGTGGAAATCCTCAGGCCAGCACAAGCATGGGGTGTTCGTCGAGATGGGGTGCCCCTAAACCAGGTACTTTGAAAATGAATATTGATGCTTCTTTCATTCAGGAATCAAATTCAGCTTCTATGGGCATGGTGGTAAGAGATCATAAGGCAAAGGTGATCTGCTCGGCGGCACAACGACTACCGGCGTTTGAAGATGCTGAAGAAGCTGAGGCAAGGGCCCTGCTATTGGGTCTACAGATTTGCCAAAACATGGGAAAATGGCCTTCTGAAGTTGAGACGGACTGTGCAGCGGTATATTTTGCTGTCAATGCTACAGAGAAGAATTTGTCCAAGCTTTGCTTCATCTACAGAGACATTAGAAGGCTAAAGGATTCTGGTGCTTTTTTCGAGTTGTCTCTGATTAAAACAGATTGTAATCGAGTTGCGCATGAGCTCGCTAAATGTAATAGGATAGAGGGTACTGATGGTACTTGGCTTGACTCGATGCCGAGAGGTATCAGGCCTTTTGTTGATGACGATTGTAAGCTGTGTTGGATTAATTGAAAATCCTTAAAAATCAAAAAAAAAACTGTAGTGTAGTACTACATGGTTTCATGACATGTATCATCAGTTTCCCTTGTCATGTAAAAAAGGCGGAATCCCCTAAAACAAATGTAAAAAGGTGGAATTCTCTCATGGCAATTAAGACCGAAGAGGGTTCCCGTATTTCTCTTAGTTGGTTAGACACTTACAACTAAGATCATGCACATAGGGGAAAGCTACCTAGTTCATATAAAACAAGGAAGTACTTGACTGCCAAGTCCAAGCTGAATCCGTCACTGGAACCTCTCGACGTCGGAGGCTGGTATCAATATACTTCTGAGCAGCTCCCAAGCGTGGAGGGTGCGCATCTCTAGTCGACCTGCAATTACTGTCCTTGGCCATGTTGGAATAGATATGTGTTTTGTTTGTTCGGAAACTTCGAACCGAATATTTTTGGTCAAATTGGGCAACTAGAACAAGAAATCCAGAGGCACACCTTACCACCATTCTATCTTTTACTTTGGATTTTTTTTTTCGATTGTTTGTTCCACATTAATTCAAATGCACCACTCACTACTACTTAATTACTAACATAATCACCATGGACGTCGTGCTTGCTACGCGGTGATGAATCTCTGAACCACATATACAGTACTTAAATATCAAAATCACTGGCTCGCTTATGCTTTTAGTTTCATCTGATCTTTCTGAATTCCTTAGGAGACGATGCAACCTAAATAGACAGTTTGACAATGCGGCAGGTTGGCGATAGCATCTCACACAACTACAAAATCTGTCACAGGGACTTTCTCTAATACAAATTCCTGTCACAGGAATCGTTGACTGTGATTTTTGTATTATCTAGCTAGTGCCGACTGTCGACAAATGAATTCACTCGTATCTCCCGAGGTCAAACTCATAACTCAAGTCTTACTACAATAAGTTTCACATCGATCGTGAGCACTGAGCAGACCAACCAAGGAGTAGTATATAGAGAGCTTAGGGCAAGTAGCTGAAGCACAACACTCTCGGCTCTCTTTGCGAGCAGCTAGCAAAAGATCGATGGCTATGCTCAAAGGCTTCGCAGTCGCGTTCCTTGTGAGCGTCTTGTCATGCCACCTGATCTCGGTTCCTTCCCAAGCATCATCCTCTGATGACTTCCTCCAATGTCTAGCGGAGAAGATACGTAGCGACCTGGTGTACGTACAGGGCTCGAGCAACTTCGACACCGTCCTGGTCTCGTCCATCAGGAACCCAAAGTTCTTCACCAACACCACGGTGAGGCCGCTGTGCATCGTCACGCCAACCGACGCCTCCCACGTACAGGCCGCCGTGCGCTGCGGCCGCCTGCATGGCGTGCGCCTGCGCGTGCGCAGTGGCGGGCATGACTACGAAGGCTTGTCGTACCGGTCGACAAGGTCTAATGAGGTGTTCGGGGTCGTGGACCTCGCCAACATCCGCACTGTGAGCGTCAACCAGTACCAGTCTACGGCTTGGGTCGACTCCGGTGCGACCATCGGGGAGCTGTACTACACCATCGCGAAGAACGATCCACAGATCGGGTTCCCGTCGGGTGTGTGTCCGACCATCGGCGTGGGAGGCCACTTCAGCGGCGGCGCCATCGGCATGATGACGCGCAAGCATGGCCTCTCCGTTGACAAGGTCCTCGACGCCAAGCTGGTCAACGCCAACGGTGATCTCCTCGACAGAGCCGGCATGGGGGAGGACCTCTTCTGGGCCATCCGCGGCGGCGGTGGCGAGAGCTTCGGCATTGTCCTCTCCTGGAAGGTCCAGCTCGTGCATGTGCCCCCGACAGTGACGGTGTTCAACATCGGAAAGACGGTTGAGCAGGGTGCCATAGACATCTTGACCAGATGGCAAGATGTCGGGCCATCGCTCCCCAGCGACCTCACCATAAGGGCGATCGTGCAGGGGCAGCAAATTCTATTCCAGGCTCTGTACCTCGGCACGTGCAGCTCACTCGTGGCGACGATGGGCAACCAGTTCCCAGAGCTCAAGATGACGAGCGCTGACTGCCGCTCGATGAGCTGGCTCCAGTCCGCGGTCTTCATCAACTTCGGCAACACCGATATACAGGCCCTCCTGAGCCGGAACACCAGCCTGAGCACCTTCACCAAGAACAAGTCCGACTACGTCCGGCATGCCATCTCCAAGGTCGTGTGGGAGGACATCTTCTCCAGCTGGTTCACGATGAACGGAGCTGGGATGATCATCCTGGAGCCCCAAGGCGGGTTCATGGGGAGCATCCCCACGGCCGCGACGCCGTATCCGCATCGGAACGGCGTGCTGTACAACATCCAGTACATCGTGTTCTGGCAGGGCGACGGCAAGGCTGCAACGACCTGGCTCGGCAACTTCTACGACTTCATGGGGAAGTATGTAAGCAAAAACCCTAGGGAGGGGTACGTGAACTACCGGGACCTGGACATCGGCCAGAACGTGGTGGTGAACGACGTCAGTACGTTCGACAGCGGAAAAGTTTGGGGCGAGCAGTACTTCATGAGCAACTTCCAGAGGCTCGCGTCGGTGAAGGCCGCCGTGGATCCGACCGACTACTTCAGAAACGAACAGAGCATCCCGCCTCTGCTCCAAGAGCGCAAGTGAGCAGAGTTTACCTGCCCGCGAGCAATCCGATTAATTAACTCGATCCTTGACTATGGGTTGAGATTCGCCTGCTTTCTTGAATAAACAATATCAAGTTTTATTTTGCTAGATTGTGGCATGCTCATGCTTACTAAATGCTTGTGCACTAGAAGTAGTTTCTTTATCATTTGGCTCAAAAGAAGTCTCTGATTTACCACACACCATGTAAACAAGCCATGTGATTCGCAGTAATTCAAAAAAGATAAACATGTTTGTGCTCGAGTCCGCTTGAGTATACTCACTGTAAACCAATGGCTCGCCGGAGTCAGAAAATCATATATGATTGTAATGTGATGGATTATCGAGCAATACAGTTTTTTGCCAAGTTTAAGAACAAATATTCTCTTATGTCTAATAATTTAGAAAAGATAAACATGTTTGTGCTCGAGTCCACTTGAGTATACTCACTGTGAACCAATGGCTCGCCGGAGTCATAAAATCATATATGATTGTAATGTGATGGATTAGCGAGTCACACAGTTTTTTGCCAAGTCTAAGAACATATACTCTCTTATGCCTAATAAACCGATGCCCTGGCCGTTTGAGATTTCCATATTGAGATTCCTGGAGGACGGATATAATATATCCAATAGAAGAGTTGTTTAGTTCTCAGTCAAGTTCCACATCATTGGATTGGATTTGCATCACAATTCTTTATATATATAAAAGGAGCTTTATTGTTAAAAAATCTATAAGTGCGACGGAAAATTCTATATATCGCCCGCAACCGAAGCGAGATGGTCGTGCCGCCTGAAGGGATTCACGCCGCTTGAGATTAGACATTTTATGTTTTCTTTTTTAGTCTTCTTTTTCTTTTCTGTTTTTTCTTCTTCTATTTTCACTTTTTATGATTCTTGAAAAATGTTTGGTTTTGTAAAAATATTCTTAACTGAAAATTGTCTAGATTTGAAAAAATTGAATTTTTAAAAAAAAAATATTTCAAAATGTTCAGACATGAAAATTGTTTAGATTAAAAAGAAATTCAAATTTCAGAAATGTTGAGAACTGATAAAATGACACTTCCCAGTCCAATATCCAGTAACTACCCCGCGGCCCATGTGGACCCAGCAGAAACAAGGTCGCTCAGATGGAGTTCTGGCCTGATTCTCAAAAAAGGAGGGAGTTCCGGCCTGTAAACAATATAATCACCAGATCACGCATGTTTAGGAAAAAAACGAGATCAAGCATATTCTGTAACTTTAAGAAAGAAACGCATTCGGTAACTTAATTCTGTGTAAGAAAAACCTCTAGGATTTAAATTCTGTATTCAAAGCTCCTGCAGTTTCGAAGCATAGATGGAGATGGCAAAGGTTCATACGGCCATATTGTGAAGGACGTACAGTCGACTGCTCAAAGCTTCCAGCTTGTTTTTTTTTTGACGGAAGACGGCGAGCGCTGCTTCATTTAATTAAGAAAGGAACCGGACAAATGCCGGCGAAAGGGGTACAGGGTATAACAAAGTATCTGGCACAGCGGCCACAGACGGCGAAGTAACAAAGCTTCCAGCTTGCACTACGGGAGAGAGCATCGTTGCCGTGTGCCCAATCCACACGGCGAAGAGCCAAAAACACACGGCGAAGGCTTTGCCGTGTGCGGCACACGGCAACGAGTACACGGGGAAGAATTGCACGGGAAAGAGCTCTTTGCCGTGTGCCAGATGTCGAGGACACGGCAAAGCTCAAGAGTGGGTCCCACTGCCACTTGACGCCGACGACGGACGGTGACGGCGTGGTTCCGACAGGTGGGTCCACACCATTGCTCTTTCCCGTGCTGTGTGGTGGCACACGGCAAAGGAGGAGGATGTCAACAAAAAAAATCCCGTCCCCGGCGCCGACGACGCCGTCGACGAGCAGGGAGCTGGGACCAACACGCCTGTGCAGGCGCCGCGTGCAAGGTGATGTCGACGGCGAGCAGCGTTCATGGCGGAGGTCGACGAGAACGGCGGCGGCGTCCTGGCCGCGAGGTCGACGGCGATCTGCGTCCATTGTGAAGGTCAACGAGGGCGGCGGCCGGCGGCGTCAGCTGGCTCGGTCACGATGAGCTTCTCCTCAAGCTCCTTGGCGATGGATATGGACGATGGCGTCGAGGTTGGAGGTGCTGGAGGCGGTGGCCGGGGAAGGACGGTGGCCGGGGAAGGAGAAGGTCGGCGAGGGCTGTGGCCGGGGAAGGAGAAGGCCGGCGAGGACGCAAGGACGGTGGCGAGGGCGCGAGGGCGTCTGGTGGATGCGGAGGTATCTGGTGAGTGGTGATGGCCGTTGCCGTCGCGGCGCGGAGGAGGCCGCCGGCCATGGAGGACTGGAGGAGGTCGCCGGCGGAGGAGCCCGCGGCCGCTCCTGGTGGTGGTGACCACCACCGAGTCGACGCCCACGACGGCCGGGGAGCGGGCTGCGATGCTGACGAGGATAGAGCACACGCTGCGGCTCGTCCCGCCGCCGGTGCTGTGGGTGGTCGTGGAGGCCGCCCCCGACGTGCCGGCCACGGCCAGGCTGCTGCGTGACACGGGCAAGGAGCGGCACCACCAGCGGAGCGGCAGCACTGAATGGATTGAGGAGAGATGCTCGCGTGTGGATATGCCTCGCGTGGATATGCCGCACAGCTGAAAGGATATGCCTCACGTTTGTTCAAAAAAAAAATGCCTCACGTGGATATGTCCCAGACTCCACGGATTGTGTGTTTCTCTACGAGTGCTGTGAACCATTGGATCGTCCAGATCAATCATCCAACGGCTCAACAGTGTAATCCGCATGAACTTCTCCTGGCCAATCAACACGCATGGATTCTTTGCCGTGTGCACGGCAAAGAATATTCACATTTTTCTTTTTTCTTTTCTAATTTCCATTGATTATGTGATTGTAACTAATTCATACAATACTCAAGTTTATAATTTTTCCTATCAACTACTACACATAAATGGACTCCACGCCAAATGATTTCTTTTTTTGAGTATTTCATCACTTTATTATATTTTTTTTCGAAAAAACGGTCAAAATGGACGCCGTGTCTATTCATTGAAGCGGTCGAATTTTTCAAAACTATCGAAAGTTCTGTGATATAACCACTACTTGTGTACCTTAAAATGATTTTGTAAAAAATTCAGAGCAAACTATCACACACTTGTAGTTCAAATTTGAATTACTTTCGGAAAATAGGCATAAAGTAATTTAAATAGGCGAAATTAGATAGAAACCGAGAAAATTCCTAATATTTGTGTATTATCCATAAAATATGGTCTACTTTTTATGAAAACTGGATGGGTGTCATTTTTCACCATATTTTGTGTACTTGCTTCACAAAAAATATTATTTTTTACACTTAAAAAATAAAAAATACTATTTATAAAAATAATTTGAAAAAACTCAATCTGTAATATTGTTTGCCATACCAAGACACACCTATATGTCAAATATGGACACATTATCACAAACTACGCCACGGGAATAGTCATACATAGGTCATTTGAGTCGAAACTTATACATGTTTGTAGATGGTTGATCATTTTGTGAAGCATTTCTTTGGAAACTTTATCAAAACTCAAGTTTATAATTTTTCCTATCAACTACTACACATAAATGGACTCCATGCCAAAGGATTTCTTTTTTGAGTATTTTTTCACTTTATTATATTTTTTCGAAAAATCGGTCAAAATGGGCGCCGTGTCTATTCATTGAAGCGGGTCGAATTTTTCAAAACTATCAAAAGTTCTGTGAAATAACCACTACTTGTGTATCTTAAAATGATTTTTGTAAAAATTTCAGAGCAAACTATCACACACTTGTAGTTCAAATTTGAATTACTTTCGGAAAATAGGCATAAAGTAATTTAAATAGGCGAAATTAGATAGAAACTGAGAAAATTCCTAATATTTGTGTATTATCCATAAAATATGGTTTACTTTTTATGAAAACTGGATGGGTGTCATTTTTCACCATATTTTGTGTATTTGCTTCACAAAAAATATTATTTTTTACACTTAAAAAATAAAAAAATACTATTTATAAAAATAATTTGAAAAAACTCAATTCTGCAATATTGTTTGCCATACCAAGACACACCTATATATCAAATATGGGCACATTATCACAAACTACGCCACGGGAATGGTCATACATAGGTCATTTGAGTCGAAACTTATACATGTTTGTAGATGGTTGATCATTTTGTGAAGCATTTCTTTGGAAACTTTATCAAAACTCAAGTTTATAATTTTTCATATCAACTACTACACATAAATGGACTCCATGCCAAAAGATTTCTTTTTTTGAGTATTTTTTCTCTTTATTATATTTTTTCAAAAAAACGGTCAGAATAGGCGCCGTGTCTATTCATTGAAGCGGGTCGAATTTTTTAAAACTATCGAATGTTCTGTGATATAACCACTACTTGTGTATCTTAAAATAATTTTTGTAAAAAATTCAGAGCAAACTATCACACACTTGTAGTTCAAATTTGAATTACTTTCGAAAAATAGGCATAAAGTAATTTAAATAGACGAAATTAGATAGAAACCGAGAAAATTCCTAATATTTATGTATTATCCATAAAATATGGTCTACTTTTTATGAAAACTGGATGGGTGTCATTTTTCACCATATTTTGTGTACTTGCTTCACAAAAAATATTATTTTTACACTTAAAAAATAAAAAAAATACTATTTATAAAAATAATTTGAAAAAACTCAATTTGTAATATTGTTTGCCATACCAAGACACACCTATATGTCAAATATGGGCACATTATCACAAACTACGCCACGGGAATGGTCATATCGTTGTTACAAGTAGATAAAGTAAAATTGAAAAAAAAATTAAAATTGCTCTTTGCCGTGTGTTGGCACACGGCAAAGATCGATTTTCATTTTTTTTAGTTTTGAAAAATATCTTTGCCGTGTGTTTTGCTTTGCCGTGTGCTTTGCTTTAACTCCGCCGTTTGCACTTCCGTTTGCTCTCTTTTCTTTGCCGTGTGCTTTGCTTTGCCGTGTGCTTTGCTTAATCTTTGCCGGTGCCTCTCTTTGCCGTGTGTTTTTTTCTGTCTTTGTCGTGTGCTTTTCTTTGCCGTGTGTCGACACACGGCAAAGATTTCTTTGCCGTGTGCCCGACATCTAGCACACGGCAAAGAGCCAGACACACGGCAAAGTGCTGCTCTCCCGTAGTGTTGTGCAGTTTGTCCATGAGAAGAGAACAGCAAACACCGATGCACACAACTTGGCGAGAGGCTCAATTAACCTCTGTAGGCCGGCATGTATGGTTCCAATCCCCGCCTAGGTAAAGGGTGGTAAAGTCTAAAAAAAACAATATAATCACCAGATCACGCATGTTTAGGAAAAAAACGAGATCAAGCATTCCATAACTTTAAGAAAGAAACGCATTCGGTAACTTAATTCTGTGCAAGAAAACCCTCGAGGATTTAAATTCTGTATTCAACGCTCCTGCAGTTTCGCCCCTAAAAGAATGGTGCTACGGTCCCGACGGTTTCGTGCTTGGACCAAACGCACGGCAATGCGCGAACATCCGATGTCCGATCGCCACACCGCGCACAAGCCTGTACAAACGGAGTGCTTGACCTGGTTAAACATTCCAGATTTAGGTGGCTAGCTCACCAGTTGATGGATCCGCGCTTGTAGGATGCGGACTCCGGAGAGACGAGAGCTGCTCATTTGGAGCCTCCTATATAAGCTCATCTCCTGTCCTCACAGCACCGTACACCGATCGAGCTACTGAGGACATTCCAAGCTAAGCTGCAATGGCGAATTCGAGGGCCTTCGCGCTGGTGCTCATCTTGTGCGCCTTGGCGTCCTGTTCCGAGGTCGCCGTCTCCTACTTCCCGCCGCCGGCAGCCAAGGAGGATTTCCTTGGATGCCTCGTCAAGGAGATACCGCCCCGCCTCCTCTACGCCAAGAGCTCGTCCGCCTACCCCTCCGTCCTGGGGCAAACCATCCGGAACTCGAGGTGGTCGTCGCCGGACAACGTCAAGCCGCTCTACATCATCACCCCCACAACGGCCTCCCACATCCAGTCCGCCGTGGTGTGCGGCCGCCGCCACAGCGTCCGCATCCGCGTGCGCAGCGGCGGGCACGACTACGAGGGCCTGTCGTACCGCTCCTTGCAGCCCGAGACGTTCGCCGTCGTCGACCTCAACAAGATGCGGGCGGTGTGGGTGGACGGCAAGGCTCGCACGGCGTGGGTGGACTCCGGCGCGCAGCTCGGCGAACTCTACTATGCCATATACAAGGCGAGCAAGACGCTGGCGTTCCCGGCTGGCGTGTGCCCGACCATCGGCGTGGGCGGCAACCTCGCGGGCGGCGGCTTCGGCATGCTGCTGCGCAAGTACGGCATCGCGGCAGAGAACGTCATCGACGTGAAGCTCGTCGACGCCAACGGCAAACTGCACGATAAGAAGTCCATGGGCGACGACCACTTCTGGGCCGTCAGGGGTGGTGGCGGCGAGAGCTTCGGCATCGTGGTTGCGTGGCAGTTGAAGCTTCAGCCTGTGCCGCCCACCGTGACAATATTCAAGATGCCCAAGACAGTGAGCGAGGGCGCCGTGGACATCATCAACAAGTGGCAAGTGGTGGCGCCGCAACTTCCCGCCGACCTCATGATCCGCGTCATCGCGCAGGGGCCCAAGGCCACGTTCGAGGCCATGTACCTCGGCACCTGCAAAACCCTGACGCCGCTGATGGCCAGCAAGTTCCCCGAGCTTGGCATGACCGCCAAGGACTGCAACGAGATGTCATGGATCCAGTCCATCCCCTTCGTCCACCTCGGCCACAAGGACGGCCTGGAGGACGACCTCCTCAACCGGAACAACTCCTTCAAGCCCTTCGCCGAGTACAAATCGGACTACGTCTACGAGCCGTTCCCCAAGAGCGTGTGGGAGAACATCTTCAACACCTGGCTCCTCAAGCCCGGCGCGGGGATCATGATCTTCGACCCCTACGGCGCCACCATCAGCGCCACCCCGGAGTCGGCCACGCCATTCCCTCACCGCAAGGGCGTTCTGTTCAACATCCAGTACGTCAACTACTGGTTCGCCCCCGGAGCCGGAGCCGAAGCGCCGCCGCTGTCGTGGAGCAAGGAGATCTACAACTACATGGAGCCCTACGTGAGCAAGAACCCCAGGCAGGCCTACGCCAACTACAGGGACATCGACCTCGGGAGGAACGAGGTCGTGAATGACGTCTCCACGTATAGCAGCGGCAAGGTGTGGGGCCAGAAGTACTTCAAGAATAACTTCGAGAGGCTCGCCATTACCAAGGGCAAGGTCGATCCCACCGACTACTTCAGGAACGAGCAGAGCATCCCGCCACTCATCCAAAAGTACTGATTGATCCATCATGCATTTCCCGTGGCGTTCTTACGTGGAGAGGGACAAGAGACATGTTTCAAGATTAATTAGGTGGTTTTGCAGGCAGATTTAGAACGTGATTGGCGTTCCGCATGTCCAACTAGTCAATAATAGGAACGTGAATAGGCGTATTTCATTTTCCTTCGGTTTTCTTTCTTTGGTGAATGTATGTTTTTCCTTGTTATGTGTTAGTTTTGTAAGTACCCCGGCTTAATGAATTTTCTTCATATTATTGAATAAGTGCTGAAACTCGTCCTGTTTCAGAATTAGTACTTCTTGCAATCATGAAATTTCTCTTTGTTGACTTTTCAGTAACATTCTAAACTACTTGGCCCACGTACTAATCCAAGTTTGACCTTGCCTATTTAAATAGCATCCACATCTTTCTCTCAAAAAAAAAAAAAAATAGCATCCACATCTTCTATTCTTATAAACTTGACACTTGATAGTGTAGAGGCTAATTATGATTGGCTGCATCATCTTCTTGCGGTCGCAAAGAATAGCCAAAATCTCTTAGTTTGTGTCTTTTTATTGATCTCACGTATATTTCTATTATTCCGATTGGCCATTACAGTAACATGAGTTTTCCAATATGTTCATGAAAATATTTTGATGTAACAATGTCACTTCGATTATGGCGATCGGCTATCATCTCTAACCTCGGTTATCTAATATATTGCTGATTATATTTGGATGTAACAATGACAAGTAAAGAGTTAATCCATCTAAAAAATATAAATATTTAATTTTTCATTTTTGACAAAAAATGTATATGGCAGCCGTTGTTGTTCAATGTGTGGTGCGCTGAGCGTGCCCGGGGGCTACCGGACAAAAATCCCCGCCTCCAGAATGCAACGGGTGTCCAGTTATCCTTTTCCACCTAATCCCACAATTGCTGCACTGAAGAAAAAACCTTGTCTGCAGCACAAAAAAAGCTTCAGATCGTAACAATTTTTTTTTGCTTCCGCCGGAAAGTAAAAGTCTGGCGAGGTCTCATCGGCCGCACCGCGATCTACCGTTGGTAGCACGGCCGAATACCGCTTGCCGCATCTCATCTTATCTTTGTAACATGGGCGCATTGTGTGTGGGCATGGTCCGTGGCCCACCCAGAATTTTCGAATTTGTTTTAGCCCCTCCCCATATATGCCCATAAAGGTTTGAATATGCGCTTCCTTCACGAGGGTATCACCTTGGTGGAGGACCTTGATCGTCTCCCATGCATACTTGCCAACTTCTTTCCGACGAGGTGCTACATCACGTCTTGTGGCGCGACGGAATAGAGCGTCATTAGCGCCCGGAATCCTTCCGATACTTTACGCGTCACTTGAAACGAACAATTCAAATAGGGTGGAGTGCGGAGAGAGTGGCGTGGCGGCGGTTGCTATATACAACGACGGAATAGAGCGTCATTAGCGCCCGGAATCCTTCCGATACTTTACGCGTCACTTGAAACGAACAATTCAAATAGGGTGGAGTGCGGAGAGAGTGGCGTGGCGGCGGTTGCTATATACAACCTAGCTAGGTTTGCGTCCAAAACAGTGTGATGATTTTTTTATGATGCATCGCACAAAATTATTTATTAAAAGCCGTGTGTGATTGCATCACATTTATTTATTTCTAATTGTCGAATCTTCTGAACACACGTTCGTTTTTAAGGATATGCAATCAGTAATTTGTTACCTTCAGTATTTGATAAAATGGTATGCCATGGGGGGATGAAATTTCCTGTACTAGTGTGGTGCAATTGCGTTAGTTAACTGCCGTGCACATCTTGCACGATTGTCAACTTTTCCGTGGTTCATAAGTAAGAGGAGAGTACCCTCGTTTACAGGTTGTGCTGTCACCAATATCAGATTAGCGTAGTAAAAGAAAAGAGTAAAATTCATCGCTGGTCACCGAATTCGATCGTGTTACTCGCCGTGGTCATCGTACTCAAGTCTACGCAAGTTACGGTCACTAAATACGTACTCGTGTTTCGTACACGGTCACTGCCGAGGCCGCAGCGCCATATCTGGTGCGGTGGAGCCCGCTGTCAGCCTCCTGCGGAGTGGTCGAAGTGTTTTTTTTATGCAAAGACCCCTGATCTATGAGCGACACACGGTGAAGTCCCTCCGCGGCTGGACTAAAGCACGCACCCGCGTGTCCTCGCGTTCTGAAAATTCCTCAAATTCCCTCCGCCGTTGAACCCAGCCGGAGCTCGCCGCCACCGTCGCCGTAGGTGAGCAGAGCCGCCGCCGCAATGTTGTCTGCAAGTTCATCCCGGTCTGCTGTGCGCCGCCGCGGCCCCCTCATCCCCCACATTCCTTGTCCCAATTGTCGCCGCACCGTCTTGGTCAGGTCCTCCAACACTGACCTGCACAAAGGATGGGTCTTCTACAAGTGCGAGAGGCATGGGGTAGGTGCTCGATCTTGAATTGTTCGACATGATTGTCTTGTTGTTGTGCTGGATTTGCTTTTTGTGTGTCCACTGTTAGTGTTAACTGAAGATTGTCTTGGTCTTGTTCTAGCGAGGTTGCAAGTTCTTCCATTGGGAGATGGAATATGTTCAGTATTTGGTTCAGCACAACTATCTCACAGGGCATGATGCAATCGAAGCAATTGGATGGGTACAGGACCGGAGGCAAGACCTGGAGTTGGGCAGGAGGAACTTGAAGCTAGCCTTCCGAGACAAGATGAGATGATGGTCAGCTTGCTCAGAGAGATCGTGCTGCTGTTGCAAGTAGCATGCTTTCTTCTGAAGATTTATGTTGGTTTCCTTGTGTTTGCAGGAGTGGGTACAGTTGTGCTTTATGTGAAGAAGTGAGAGCATCAGTGCTTGTAGTAATGGTAGTTTGAACCATGTTGTAGTACTGGTAGTTTGAACCAGCTTAGCAGTGCTGTTCTGTTCATGTAAGAACCATGAATGAACCATGTTTGTGTTTATTTATGTGTTGCAATGTGTTACGATCAATATATGAGGTGTTGTGTTGTTCTGTTCTGTCAATGTTTGACAGCATCAGTGCTGTTCTGTTACGTGCCGCAATGTGTTATGACCAATTAGTCGAGTCGACTTTATTTTGCGACTCATCGACTAGTCGTCGACTCGACTAGTCGTCGACTAGTCGTCGACTAGTCGCTTGACTCACAAAACATGTCAGTGCATCATTGTGAACAGACATGCCCAGAATTGACAGATATAAGAGCATTCAGTTGAACAGACATGTGACATCCATAATTGACAATATAAGAGCATTAACTTGAACCTGTTTTTTGATTCAGTTCATAAAATCTGACACTTGAAGCTAGTTTTACAAGTTTAATTCAGTTCAGATCATAAAACACAACAAAATTATTACAAAAAGGTCATAAACCTGGCATTTGAAGCTAGTTTTGCTCAGGTATGACAGAGGTGCAAGTATGAGATACATTCAGCGAAATTCGTCAAACATGTTGACCTTCTTGGACTGAACTCCACCTTCACGAAGAGGGGCAATCTTCTCTGTTCCTCTCATCTGTTCCGAGTACTTGGCCCTTTTGGCAGCTCTCTCTTCATCTTGTTGTTTCTTCTGTTCTTCCTGCAGCTTCTTCTTGGCAAGCCTCTGCTCCTCTTGCATCTTCTTCTTGGCCAGCTTCTGTTCTTCTTCTTCTTCTTCTCAAGTACATTCTTCTTCACCTCTGCAATGATTTTCTTGGTCTCAATTCTAGCTTTGTTGTTAAGCTCAGCTTCATACCTTCTCATCTCCCTCCTTTCTGCAGCTTCTCTTTCTTTCTATTGAGCTGCCTCTGCTTTACTTTTCTCCTTCTCAAGTTTCTTCCTTGCATTTTCCTCGGCTTTCTTCACTTCTGCAGCATACTTGGCTTCCAAAAGAGCAAGCTTTGTGTCTTCTATTGCCTTGTTCTTCTCTCTCTGCATTTGCAGAAGCTTCTGAGCCAGTGCACCTTGTCTTAGTGTATTTGGCATGGTCTCCTGTGCATTTAGGTTCTCTTGGGCATGAGCTATGAAGGTGGACTGTGGAATGGCCCTAGATTCAATGATTCTAGGCATAGGTCTCTGCACAACATTTGTATATGGTCAGAAACAACAAGAGTTGTGTTATAGCATTCAAATAAGTGTACGAGATGTGTGTGCTACCTGTCGTGCCATGGCATTAACAGCAACATGCTCCATTGGCTGGCCCGATCTGCTACCTTGGGAAGCATGTACCTGTTACCCACATGAGACTGGACTCGAATATGAACTTCCAGTGTAAGAAATGTAGACTAATTAGTGGTGCCATTATCTGTGATACGACATGCTCTTCTGCAGTTCTGACCTCAGGGGTAGGTTGTGCTGCACTTGGTGGAGGCTGCCCTGCTTTGAAGTAATGACAACCTCCAACATTGTGGTCTGGTTCACCACAGTAGCTGCAATGGATTATTACTCCATGCCTTCATATCTTCTTCCCTCCCCCTCTTGCATCTACTTCACCTGGACATTTTCTTCTGGATTTGGTTGACCTCCCGACGTGCCTCACAAAATGAGGTGGCAAGATAGTAGGGCCGCCGGTCTTCTCCCACTCTGTCTTGTCTTTGCATGGGTACACAATGTTTCCATATGCCCTTTTGTACATTTCAACAGTGTAGCAACTGTCCACATAGTTGGCAGGGTCTAAATTTTCATGTCTCAGGCAAGAAATGGCATGTGGACAGGGAATACCACTATGTGCCCATCTCTGACAAGTGCATGTCATCCCCTTCAGGTCAACAACGTAGTCACTTGCATTAGAAGAAAACCTATCTCCTACCTTGAAGAGACCATCTCCTGCTCCCTCGGAGAAGCAATTGTTTGACCACTCTTTATGCTTATCAAGCTTTTTCTATATCTTGGGGCATATGAGGCCTTTAAACCCTTCTGCTTCTTTAAGCTTGGTGTAGTGGCATGTCATAAATTGGTCTTTTATCCTATCAAGCATGCTAAGAATGGGCAATACTCTAGCTTTTAAAATGTATATGGTTCAATAACAAAACACAAACATAAATTAGTTGTGGACACCATTAAGCACATAATTGAGTAAGTTGTGAACATGAAATACATGGGATTCTTACTTGTTGAACACCTCGCAGTTGTTGTTTAGTAGTATGTCACATTTTGGTGTTTCACTCTGAAAATCCCTAACCCATGTCTTCGGATCTAAATTATCTAGCCATGCGTGGTCATCAGGGTTTAGACTCTTCATGTGCTCCATATTTGCCTCATACCTTATTGGTGTGTTGCTTCTAGCAATAGTCCAGAGCTGATTCTTCAAAGCATCACATTTGAAATGAATTTGGAAGTTTTGCCACATGTGCCTAACACAAAATCTGTGTTCCGAGTCAGGGAACTGGTCTCTTACAACATTTATGAGGCCCTGCATGCGTGTATAAGACAATAGAGTCAGCAAGAAGAATAATTACCGATGAAACAATAAAGAGATAGCGGGAGATGTAGTAGGCTTAGTCACCTTGTGCTTGTCTGACATGATTGTCCACGGATCAGTGTTGACAATATCCAAGTCTTGCTTCAATGTCTCAAGGAACCAACTCCAGCTCTGAGTATCTTTGGTTTCCACAGCAGCATAAGCAATAGGATATATGCAATCATTAGGATCAATGCCGACAGCTGCTAGTAGTTGACCCTGTATCTAGTTTTAATAAAGCAACCATCAAGGAAGATCATGGGCCTGCAACCTTCAAGAAAGCCTCGCTTGCATGCGTCTAAGCTCATGTAACATCGTCTGAATCTTGAGTTCTCATCTAGAGATAGATAGAAAGAGCTGCCAGGATTGCTTCTTCTTATCTCATTGGCATAGTCCCACAACAGCTTGTACTGCCCTTCTTCATCACCATAAATCTTCTTCATCGCAAGCCTTCTTTCCCTCTGAAGCTTGCTCCTGGAAGGGTCATATTCCAGTCCCTTTGCACAATTCTGGAGAAGTTCTTCATGTTCATGTCCTGATCTGCTCTAAAGCATTCCAGGTACTTGTCAGCTAGAAAATTGGCCGTGAAGCCTTTGATTTTCCATTTCCTGCTGCAGGTATGTTCACTCTCATACCTCTTGATCATCCAAGAATTGGTTCTGCTGTCAAAAGAAGCCCATAAGTACCAAATGCACTCCTTTTTCTTACCTCCAAAACACTTTGCCTTAATCCTCTTCAAATCATTGACAGGTAGCTTTATGTCCCTTCTGTTTTGGCAAGTGTACGCTCGAATAACCTTTCTAACCATGTGAACTGACTCAAATTGTTGCCCTACATGGAACTGGACTTGCTTTAGATCTTCCTCTCTAAATGTCTTGAACCTTAAGTCAACTATGTCTTCATCCGAGTCTGGTCCCATAAATCTTCTTCTTCTGATGCACCATCACTGAAAACCTCTTCTTTTACTGCAGTGCCATCACAGGAAACATCGTCTGCATCCAAATCTTCATCATCACTGATGTCGTACTCAGAGTCAACATAATCTAGGTCCTCTTCTTCATCTGACAGCGTAGTACATTCTGCTTCTTCAGTAGTAGGTGTAGGTTCTGTAGGTGCATCACACGTGTCAGGGTACACTACCAGAATAGGAGTTGGGTTGTCACCTTCTTTCACAGGGGGCTCGATTTCTTGATCACCAGCTTCACACTACTAGGAAAAGGGTTATGGGGAGGTTGGCATTCTGTGGCGCACCCTTAATTGGTGCGCCACAGAATTATTTCTGTGGCGCATGGATGCTGGTGCGCCACAGAAATTTTGGACTTTCTGTGGCGCATCTTTTGCCCATGCACCACAGAAAGTCACATTTCTGTGGCGCACATGGCCAGGTGCGCCACAGAAAGTCAGCTGGGGGGCGGGTTAAAATTTGAAGAAAAAAAATTCTGTGGCGCACCAAGCTTGGTGCGTGTGCCACAGAATGTCTAATTTCTGTGGCACACATGGCCAGGTGCGCCACAGAAATGTGACATTCTGTGGCACACCAAGCTTGGTGCGCTTTTCAAATCCCACCAACCCCACCCCCACACACCACACACCCCCCCCCCCCCCCCCCCCCCCCCCCGTGGATCGCCTTTTTAGTCTTGTAGGAAGTCAACGAAAATGATAAAAAATTCCATAAATAAAATCCTTTGACATGTAGTTAGGTATGAGTGTCTAGTAGGTATAGAAATTTTGAAATATGAATTTTGACCTTTTCTGCAACAAATGAATAAAAAATTTGTAACGGCCATAACTTTTGCATACGACGTCGAAATAACGCGTTTTATATGCCAAAAAAACCAGAGAAAAAGTTATTTCAAACAGACGATTCTTCGCAGCAAAATCAAAAAAAAGAAAAAAAAGAAGAAAAAAATTCAAAGTCCAAAAAAAGACACAGAAATGTATACCAAAGAAGATTGTTGAATTTTTTGAAGTGTTTTGACTTTTTTGATTTTTTTTGGATTTTTTGAAGTTTTTTATTATTTTTTGTATTTTTTAAGTTTTTTTGATTTTTTGGATTTTTTAAGTTTTTTGAGTTTTTGATTTTTTTTTAAGGTTTTTGGATTTTTTTTTGAATTTTTTGGATTTTTTAAAGTTTTTTTGAGATTTTTGGATCTTTTGAAACTTTTGAATCTCCTTTTGAAACTTTAGAAGTTTTTCAAAAATCTGAAATTTAAAAACACACTTTGATAACACATACCACACATATACACATACAAGACTTAAGAGGGTTCATATGATATATATCAATAAAAACTTGAGTAGCACAAGGGTAGGTGAACTGGGTGGAACTTAGAAGTTAAGTGTGCCAGGGTTGGAGCAATTTGAGGATGGGTGACCTAGTGGGAAGGTATTGGTTCAAACAATCTGAAAATAGTTCCAATAATTAGTATTTTTCATATTATTTCATATTTTATTTTTTCTGATTTTTTTGAAACTTTTTATATTTTTTTTTTCATTTTTTTCATTTTTTGAGAATTCTGTGGCGCAACAGGCCAGGTGCGCCACAGAAATGTGAGCCACAGAAATGTGAGAATTCTGTGGCGCACCAAGCCAGGTGCGCCACAGAAATAATTTTTGTGGCGAGAATTCTGTGACGCACCCAGCAAACCTGGGGTGCGCCACAGAAAGCCAAAAACGTGCGCCACTAATAGGATATTCTGTAGTAGTGTCAAGTCCCTGAAGAGGTTTACAAGTACTGATCACTGCGGTAGATCAGCAACAGGAAAATGAAGTACATCATCCCAATTCATTTTTCTGATTGAATCTTTATGATCAATGTACAGACTGATGAAATGGTGCCCCAAATCAACAAACTTTAACATTGCAGCTGCATCTTCTTCGGTCCTTAACTGCCTCAACCCATTTCTGCTAAGTGTTAGCAAAGGTATGCAGTAGTGAACCTTCAACCTGCCTTGCATCTCATAACCAATTTCCTCCAGAAGATTCTCTAACATGAGTGGTGACCAAGTAACACTGTCTACCTGGTCGAACCAAATAGTTGAACCATCTACGTAACTTCGGTTGCTGCCACTGCCAAGAAAGTATCCCCCATGGTTGATTCCTACAGAGAAGTAATCACTGCTGCGAGACCCTGCAAATATTGCACCACAATCATCAAGTGAAGACTACACCTAAAACATGCACAATGTAAACAAAAAGATGCAAAATTTCATCATTCTATACCGCTGCAGTACACCCCCAATTAACCCCAACACTTACCATCAGCAGCAGCAGACATAAATCAATAATACAAAATCACGCCCAAAATTGCATCTTTCTAACAGAAAACTAACACCTCCATAAACCCTACCCAAATCCCAAACTGAAATCGAACAACTTACTGAAGAAGAAGAAGAAGAACAACAACAACAGAGGCTCCAATCATGTCAAATCGACCCTCCGTGCCACAACATGCCGCAATGGAGGAAGAACCCTAAACCCTAGCGCCCGAAGGCGGCTTCTTAACAGCAGAATCATGGTGATTCGGGGACTCACCGTAGACGGGTGGACGGTCACCGTCGGGTCGCCGCCGTGGTGACATGACGGGCCTGTCGACCCGCCGGTACGTCGCCGCGCCGCTGTCGAAAAGATTTCCGGCAAGAGCGCCGGTACTATCTCCACCAGCTCTCCCGCGGCGCCACTCGCGTCGTTCCCTCTCCCTCTCCCTCTGCTACCTCCGAGAAGAAGACGAGCTCGCGTGCTTTAGTCCAGCCGCGGAGGGACTTCACCATGTGTCGCTCATAGATCAGGGGTCTTTGCATAAAAAAACCACTTCGACCGCTCCGCAGGAGGCTGACAGCGGGCTCCACCGCACCAGATACGGCGCTACGGCCTCGGCAGTGACCGTGTACGAAACACGAGTACATATTTAGTGACCGTAACTTGCGTAGACTTGAGTACGGTGACCACGGCGAGTAACACGATCGAATTCGGTGACCAGCGATGCATTTTACTCAAAAGAAAAACATGGCAAGCTGAGAAACCACGATGCGAGTGGATGAATAATAAAACACGCTACATGCAAGGACTTGCCTTATCCTTTACATCTCGATAAGCACGCGCATCCTCACCAACATGCATCTCGATCGCACTCCAGTAAAGTAAACTGTGTCTTACAACATGATAATGTAATCTGGATCAGTAGTCATCACCAATTCACCATCATGCAACTCTGTTCACTTGCGTTGTTGCCTCCACGTACGACGGGATGTACGGCGGGATGCTCTGCTCGTTTCTGAAGTAGTCCATGGGATCCACGGCGGCCTTCACCGCCGCCAGCCTACGGTAGTTACCCATGAAGTACCGCTCTCCCCAAACCTTGCCGCTTTCGAACGTACTGACGTCGTACTCGTCCCCCACCGTGTTCTGGCCGATGTCCAGGTCCCGGAAGTTCACGTACGCCTGCCTCGGGTTCTTGCTCACGTAATTCCCCATCAGTTTGTAGAAGTCGTCCAGCCAGGTCGTCGGAGCGGCGCCACCGTCGCCCTGCCAGAACACGATGTACTGGATGATGTACAGCACGCCTCTCCGGTGAGGGTACGGCGTCGCGGTGGGGGGGATGCTGCCCATGGCCCCGCCGTGGGGCTCCAGCATGATGTACCCGGCGCCATCCTTCTTGAACCAGGTGAAGATGGTCTTCCAGGCGCAACTAGAGATGGGGCGCTGGACGTAGTCGGACTTGATTTTGGTCATGTAGCTCCCCATGGGGGCCCTGCTCAGGAGCACCTCCTCTACCGTGCCCGTCTTTGCCAAGCCGCCGTAGGACAAGGCCGCGGACTCGAGCCAGGTCATCGACTGGCAGTCCGCGCTCGTCATGTTGAGCTCCGGGAACAGGTGGTCCATGGTCGGCACGAGCGAGCTGCATGTGCCAAGGTACACGGCCAGGAAAACAGCTTGCTGCCCTTGAATTTTCACCCTTACGGTGAGGTCGTTGGGGAGTGATGGCCCGATGTATTGCCATTTGGTAAGGATGTCTATGGCGCCTTCCTCAAGCGTCTTTGCGATGCTGAACACTGTCACCGTCGGTGGGACCTTCACGAGCTGGATCTTCCATGAGAGCACGATGCCGAAGTTCCCGCCGCCGCCACCTCGGATGGCCCAGAAGAGGTCCTCCCCCATGCCTGCCCTGTCGAGGAGATCCCCGTTGGCGGTTACCAGCTTGGCGTCGATGATCTTGTCGACGGAGAGGCCGTACTTGCGCATCAACATGCCGATGCCTCCGCCGCTGAAGTGGCCGCCAACGCCGATGGTCGGGCACTCGCCGGCCGGGAACGCGACCTGGGAGTTGTTCTTCGCGATGGCGTAGTACATCTCACCGATGGTCGCGCCGGAGTCGACCCAGGCCGTGGAGTCGGCCTGGTTGACGTTTATGGAGCGGAGGTTGGTGAGGTCGACCACCCCGAACACCTCGGGCCGGCACGACCGGTACGACAGGCCCTCGTAGTCGTGGCCGCCGCTGCGCACGCGGAGGCGCACGCCATGCCAGCGGCCGCACAGCAAGGCGGCCTGGACGTGGAAGGAGTCGGCCGGCGTCACGATGCCGATCGGCCTCACCGTGGTGTTGGTGAAGAACTTGGGGTTCTTGATGGACTGGACCAACACGTTGGTGAAGTTGCTCGAGCTCTGCGCGTACACGAGCTCGCTAGGGATCCTATTCCTTAGGCATTGGAGGAACTGATCAGGGTAAGCAGGTTGGGAAGAAACCGAGATCAGGTGGCATGTGAAGCAGCTCACAAAGAACGCGACCGCTAAGCGTTTGAGCATAGACATCTTAATTTGCTTCTGGCAGTGATGAGGGGGCTGTGCTTGAACTACTTGGCCAAAGCTCATATATATACTAGTACTACTCTACTAGTCCTTGCTGGTTGATTTTTTAATCTGCCGATGATGTGAAGTGGCTAGATGCAAAAGTCGCGGCCCTATGGGTATGCGTCTAGATATTCGATTGGATAATAAGAATAGAAAAGTGTCTGTGGTGAGGCATTAACTAGCTAGCGAGAAGTTAATTAGTATAACATCTGATGGCGGCCTCACATTTCATTATACTTCACGAAAAGATTCACATCAAACAGCAACCAAGTTGTACTAGGCGTGAGGGATCGCTAGACGTAGAAGCCACGATAATCCATTAGGATCAACTCCACACGCCAAGCAACAACGAAATTAGGATCCACACTGGACCCCTGCATGCATGTTGGTTTTTTCTACTCCTTCCGTATTAAAATGTAAGATGTTTTAGACATTTCATTAGGGACTATAATACGTCCTAAAATGAGTGAATCTAAACACTAATATATGTCTAGATACATCTGTATCAAGAAAATGCTAAAACGTCTTATATTTTTATACGGATGTAGTATTTGTTAGTCTCGTCAAAATTCTATTCTAATTAATTAACCTGTTTTACAATGGCCGATAGCCTAGACCTTTATATGGCCGGCGCAACAACCACTAGATAGGACGCAACCAAGGTTACGTGATCTGTTCAAAGATCTACCTAACAAAAGATATTTGCTTTAACGAACTAAAAACTAACGCATGCGTAAAGGAAAAGGACGCATGCGCTGCTTAATTAGCCAATCACGTTTGTGTTCAGGCCTTATTCCATGTGGATGGAAGTTGCACCTATGACTATGAGGATCCGGCGTGGAGTAGGAGCACGAAAGGTCGGCCTAGAAGCACCGAAAATGTCGTCCTGCCTGGGTACACGGCCGCCCGGCATGCTATGAGATTCGGACAACCATCTGTTACACATTGCAGAAAACACCCTAACGTACATCCATCCCATTCTGCATAACATACCCCTCGTTCTTTTCATATTACATATTTTTAGGTCTGAGTCTTTTTTATCTAAATTATTGTGAGTTTCCAGATGGTATGACAGAGTCGACCAAAACTCTTTTCCGCTCTTGGATTTCAGTTAACGTTTTGGTTTTGGAAGAAAATAAATAAAGTACAGAACATGAACAAAACCAAGTTCTAAGACAAGAATAATGGATCTGTATCCTGTAATCTCTTCAGTGACCCCATATCATCAAAGAAACCTAGATTTTAGAAACAAAATTGGAGGAGGAAAATAAATTCAAGATGGGGAAAAGGGACGCAAATCAGATCGGACAAAAAATGAAGTCGTGACGTGTTGTGCAGCTCGCCGGAGAAGTTGCTCATATCCAGTACGACGACGAGCCCATCCGACGGAGGTCAGGGGAGGAAGGATTCGGGAGAGGAGACATGCCCACCAGGAGCTAGGTCGGCTGCCGTCCAGGAGGGCTAGAGGAAGTGAGGAGGGACCGTCAATATAGCAAAACCCTCTTTATTTTTAAAGAACACAATTTATAGATCTTCATTTTTTTAAAGAGATCAAAACCAAATACAAATAATCATAATCGTAACCAACACAACACAGTGGGTAGACTCCATATTTTTTTTACTTAAGAAAATCACAACAGATCTTATAATTGTACCTAAGAGTATCACCTACATCAATTCACCAAATGTAAAACTAAACATATCAGAACTAATAGATTTAAAAAGTGTACCGTACAATCATCATCAAACTATTGTATGGTGATTCTAATTATTAGATAGGCACAAAAACATAAACATATTGCGCCTTATTGAAAGATGTAGCACTTGAAGTGGCATCTCATGATGACTAATGACAATTTCCTCTTTATATTCTTGATTATTAATTAGTGTCGGAACGATTTGAGTTTGTACTAAGATTATTTGGTCGATGGTACAAGGTAACACATACCCATGTGTGCGAGAGATACATAGATTGGGGAGGGCAAAAGAGAGATAGAGAGAGCTGAGATGTGCCTAAAGATGAAGACCGCGTGATTGGTAATTAGGAGTATCCATGGACAAAATAAAATAGCACTACATAAATATGAGTACCAACAAACATGCTTGTTATTGGAAGGCAGTGGTAATAGACAGATGTACACAAATTAAATACATTTTCTAATGCTTAGTTGGTCTAGCCGTTTACAAGGATAAATTGCTTCATTTACAAATTATTTTTCTATTCTTAGTAAAATCTTTCCACTTCTGGGTTCACCTATTGGACAAGAACATAAAAAATGTGTAATGACAATGACTGAAATCATACCCTAATGATTCAAGATCACAACAAAAGTAACAACCAGCTCGCGATCTTAACTTTAATTATCCAAATTGATTCAACTTCATGGTAAAAGAATAACAAAATCAATAATTTTATTACTAACAATTTCTCCAGAAATTTGAAATGCGTTGCACAAATGTGATATTTATTTAGCATAACATTTTGGTGGCTATAATTTCCTACCAGATGCATAAAACTATAATATTTCTGTCATTTCAATACTATTACAAAAAGTTGCCCTGACATTTGCGGGGGCCACCATGCTAGTTATTATATTATATGCTAATTTCCTACCACCATGACGGAACTCTAACGCAGACACCACATTAATCCACATAGGTTAGAAATATATAATCCATTGATTTAGTTCTAATGGTCCAGATTAAAAGTAAAAAAATCACGTACAATATTAATCATGTACAAACAAGTCATTTACAGCACGTCCTGGAAACAACATTTTTTTAGACAACATTAATTAATTATGTACAAACAAGTCATTTCCAGCACGTCCTGGAAACAACATGTTTTGATTCGATCGATCGAACCCACGAGCGATGGGTCGCTGGTGTCCTTGGTGGCCGGCCCATGTGGAGGAAGAGAGGAGGAGAGAGAAGAAAAGAGGAGGAAGATGGGCCAAGGAAATCGGCCCAGAAATAAAAAGAAAGAAAGAAAATGAAAAAAGGATGATGGTTTGAAGAATTTGGTCCATCCGGCCAGGAATATAAGAAAATGTTTTTGTTTAGATAAAACATAGAATTGACTTTTCAGAAATTATTTTCTTCGTGGGAAATATACAAAGGAGTACTTTGAGTGGGGAATTTTCCCCTAAATTTTAAAACCAAATATTTAATTCAAATTAAATCCCAAATTTTACAAAATATCATATTAAGCGGAACAATTTTCTCGAAAAGTTTTGTAGTTTGTAAAAGTTTGAAAAGTCGAGACAATTGGGATGTTACACATGAGCAAATAAGTTTATACGAGATCGTGTACAGAAGGAAAAATGACCGTTCGAGATATTAAAATCCAAAACGATGTGTGAATCTCTAAATATGTTTGAGGCCTCAATATACGTACGGGGTTGCGAATAGAGCAACAACATTAAGCCATATCATATAAATAATCATGATAGTTGGATCTAAAGTTTATGATTAAGATTTAACATAAAATATTAGTCACGTAGCCTGTTTGACACAGCAAATGCTGAGAAGATAAGTTTCGGACATGGACTCCCATCATTAACCAATTAAAATTCAACAAGCACTTCCCAACACGTTACGCACATACACAAAGCCATCGATTTCTTTGACCACGTGTAAGAATTAGTTTGATTAAATGTTGAATATAGATCTTGACTAATTGACACTTTGTTCCAAAATACATCACTTCCTATAAATTGTGATGTCGAGCATCTCTATTTGTGATTTCTAATTCATAATTAATTATTTAGAATTATCATTTGATCTATAAAATTTTGCATTAGATCCGTCATGAAAATACTTTAATTACAAAAATATCACAGCTATTTTTTTGCATATAATTGAAATTTTGTAATCTAAATGTTACGAGGATAAAATTTTGCATTAGATACGTATTTATTTAGCAATTTTTTCATTGGAAGTAAGTTTGTGACGAGGATAATATCACAAGGTTTGTATTTTCACGTGGTCGCACGCCTCCAGTTTTGTTATAATTTAAGCTTTTAGTCATATTTGTCCAAAAACATTCTCGCTATACTATCTTTCATAAAGTTTTAATTGCTTTACCAAAACTCTAGAATAAAATTAGTGTGGATGTCGTAGGGTTACTGTACCTATAGGGCTATCTAATAACATGATTATAGATCTAAAAATGGATTCAAATTCTCTGTCTCTAGCATGGACCGGTGACTATGACATCCATATTCTTCTAAGAATCAATTTAACTAGGTGGGTCTCCGCCAACAATTTGGTTGGTTTGAGAAAAATCTCACTATTGGATCAACAACAATCTCGGTTTGGGAGGTTTAATTAAACCAGTGAGAAGTAATTTAAGCGAGCAAGTGTGCAGACAAAAAACTTAGGGAGAAAGAAACAATAGAAATAGTGTATAGAAAAAAATGGATGTCATTTGTGTCCAAATTAAGCCCTTTTTGGCCCACTTAACGTTTTATGTGATTTGATTGTATTCTCCATATTTCTTTTGGGTAAAGGATTGAGTGTGTGCCATACCAAACATGGTTTGGCAAGTCTTACCCAAACATAGCTCATTAATAAGGCATCATCGAGAAAATAGAGTAATATGACATAAAGAGGCTGAAATAAAATAGATCAGATGATAAAGAGATGAGGAACCCTACCATTAATTTCATTCAAAAATCAAAGGTAATAACATTGATTCGTTCACTTTAATTTGATATACGCACCCATAGACCAATAGGAAATAAACACCAAAACAAATTATCAGTACATATTTACGTCCATTCACAAATTTTATTTTTTGTTACGTTATAATTATTTTAATACTAGGACCATAGTACGCGCAACATATTACCAACATAATTTCTTTTATTTTAAAATACTGAAACTCTTTTCTATCAAGAATAAAACTTCAAAGATATGTTTTTAGTATGAGTTGGCTAACCTTCAAGCATAGGCCAAAATTGATCTAGCGATGCACAAATTAGTTTGGTTGTTGTGCTCCTCACCTTTGACTGTATAAGTAAGATGTCAAAAAAGTGTTAATATAATTAGATTTGTTAACAAAAGATTTCATAACTCTTTAATCTCATTTATTTGCAATATAACCATTCACAAAATAAACATGAGAAAGGAATATCTTCATAACACCAAATTATATTACTGAAAGTTTCAACAAACTATAAGTAGTGACTCTTTAATATTCTCATTTCTTTGCAATATAACAATTGACTAATAAATGTAAACTGCATGCCTTCAAGATAGCATCCATATTTGAACGGTGCGTATTTTATAACAAATAAAGTCGTGAGAAAGAAATATCTTTATAACACCGAATTATATAACCGAAATTTTCAACAAACTACAAGTGATGCCCTCACAACTAGTTGTCCAAAAAACAAAACCAACAAGGAAGACATCACGAAAACAAGGAACAATCACAGGAGGACCTGATCGACTGGGACGATGGAAATTACAAACAGATTCGTACGGATGAAAATTTAGTAATTTACATATCAATCACGTATTGCAGAGAGTGATTTTACGGTAACAGCGGCTGCCGCGCCCACTTTCAATCACACGATCCAGTGAGTCCGTAACCATTTTTCGGTCTAAGACGTCTGTAATTTTAGCATTATTATTGTGGCAAAAATCGACGAGCTATCCCTAATGACACGTACCACCATAACAAACCACCTTTTAAACGATCTGCTGCTAGGTCTAGCTCCTTAAATTACCCAGCAATTTTGCTCTTATTCATTTGCTGGAGACAAGTGGCGGCACACTCTGCTCGTTTCTGAAGTACTCCCTCCGTTCCGATTTACTCGTCGCGCTGGCATTTTTGCAAATTTGTCCTCCTGTTTTTTCTGACCAATCCCGCAGTCCTCGCTCCCTCATCCTCTTCGTTCTCCCGACAGAGCTCAGTCGCTCACCGCTCCGTCCTCCCGAGCAGACGCCGCGCCCATGCCTCCCCGCCCCCCGCCCTATGCCACCTTCCTCCCCCGCCCCATGCCGCCTTCCTCCCCCGAACCACACCGCGCTGCCGCCACTTCGTTCCCCTCCTCGTTCCCCACCATCTCAAGGTCGGATTTTGCGCCACCGCCGGTGGTAGCCTGAGCGCCAAGATGGTGGTTGATCTGCGAGCAGCGCTGCTCGATCTTTCCTCCGACGGCGAGGAAAAGCTCTATTTCAACCCACACGCTCTGCTTGTCTAGAACCGGAGCAGCGGGAGCCGCGCTGCTCGTCATCGACCATGGCCACGGCAACGATCTGCTCTCCGACGCCGCCGGCCACGGCCCAGGGCACAGCGGCGGGCCACCCTCCTATCTCGGACTCTCACACGGCGGGCACCATCATGGCGGGACTCTTCTTCTCCCAAGGTGAGGAAGAAGCTCACCATCGCGGGCCGCGGCTTCCTGTTGAGATCATACCGCCAATTGCTGACAACAAGAGGAAAAAAGGTCTATTTTTCTTGCTCAGCTCCATTCCCGATTTCACTATTTTTGAATTGTTGGAAACAAAAGGAAAATTACTCACTCAATTCTGTATGGTACTCAGAGTATATTCTGTATGGAAAATTACTCACTCAATTCTGTAGTGGTGCTGAAATATTTTGGGTTATTCCACTCGATTGTCTGGTCACTAACTATAACTTGATACGCACTAGTGCTAGTCAAGAACTACTGCAGGATAAGTTCTATGCATCTTTTTTCTTAATAATATGCCATGTTTCTCCTATGTCTGCAATGAAACCTGAACCTAAATTTTCTTGGTTGTACACTGAAATCTGAACCTGAATTGCTGTACTTAGAGTAGAATGCCAATTTAGTTAAGCACAAGAGCAACATGTGAATAAGAAGAATAGGCCACCATATTAGTTAATGCCAATTCAAGGTCATGCAATTGTTCTCAAGATTCACAAGAGTTCTCAAGGTTCAGTCTCTTTTATGTATACATGTGTTTTACTCCGTAGGTGCAACTTATTAGTGGAGTACAATGATAAAACTTGGACAACAATACAACTTTCATTTAGGGGGTACTCATTGGAGTATGTACAAGTACTCCTTTCCTTTCCTATACAAGTACTCCTTTCATCTTGTGATTCTATCATCCTGTGCTTCTATCCTGCTGCTGTTATTATGCTGCTTGGAGAGTAGCACGTCTAACCAGCAGGACACACACGATCCAGTGGGCGACAGGTTCGTTGGCTTCGTCAGGTTCGACACATTCCTGCAGAAAAAGCTTGATGAAACATCCATGTCGCTATCCATGTATAGTCCACCCAGATTTTGTACTCACTACAGCATTTTGATATATTGACAGCATATAGTGTTGTGCATGACTAAGCATATGTCTGAATGTTAATAATGCCAAGTAAATTTCTGTTTCCACTCTGAATATCTAGATTTAGTGCAGTTTCTCAAACTGAAATTATACCAACAAGAGGAAGTTGTGATGTGATATGTCATGTACTCCAGTTTTGCTCTACCTTCTCAGGTATCTAACCAACAAGAGGAGTATCTGCTCCAATTGCAAGAATAGAAGCATGGAATCTCTTTACTGAAAACAGATTGGTGTCTCAAAATATTTTGATGCATCCTGTTGATCCCAAGTGTAAGCACTGCCTGATATAAATATAAACTGTAGGCAAGACAATGCTTGTACCACCTCTAGATACCATGTCCATGTCTGCATGATCTAGGACTGTTTAGCTCCAATTAGCTCTCAGTTTGTAAAATTACTGAACACTATCGGACAAGTGAGAGAGCTAAGATGAACTTATTTCCAGTGAGATTTATTTCCAGTTCTTTCCCTTGCTATGTTAAACATCAGAATATTGAGTGACTGTTCCAGGTTTCAAAAAACATGACACATTTTTTCAAATACTTGTACTGAATTTAGTGTCACTGCACATACAGGTTCAGACTTGCAACCCTGTGACTACTTCAGCGAGGAACTTGAAGCCAGAGGAGGAGCAGCAGCAGCAGCACAAGCTCCACAGGCTGCAGGGGAGAAGCAGCCCGGGAGCGACGTGGGGGAAACTTGGGTGGCGGCGCCGCCGTTTTTTGGTCACCGGAGGAACTTGGTGACGAGCTCCAGCGGCGGCGAGCGGAGGAGCACGACGGCCGGACGAAAGAGCAAGCAAACAAGTGGGGAAATGGGTCCTAGAGGACCATCAGATCACCCTGAAGCTATTGAGAGGCTCGGGGATGCCCGAGGAGGCGCGACGGCGCCGAGATCGACGCGGGAAGCGGCGGCCGGAGTTGGAGGAGACATCGTCGATTCCGTCGATCCGAGTCTTCCCAGCAAGCGCGACTCGAGGATGGAGTAGCTCTCGGCGAGGCGGAGCTGCTGGTATGCTCGGACTGGCTCGGGAAGACGTCACGCGGCGGCGATTGACGACGGCGGCAGGGGAGAAGCTAGCAGCAGCAGGCCGGCGCAGGGGAGAAGGAGCAGGACAAATACGGGGGCAAGGGCTGCTGAGGATCCTCGCGGAAGTGGAGAAGGACCAGGAGCAGGCCGGCGGCAGGAGCTCCACCGGCCTGGATTCTGGCCGGCGGCAGGAGCTCGCGCGTTGAGACGATGGCTGGTGGTTTGATTTGTAAGAAATTAAATTAAGCAAGGGGGTTATTGTAAAATGGTCCGTAGTTCAAAATTAATCCCCCCGCGACGAGTAAATCGGAACGGAGGGAGTAGTCAGCGGCGTCCACCTTGCCCTTGGTGACCGCGAGCCTCTTGAAGTTTCCCCCGAAGTACTTCTCATTCCACACCTTGGCTCTTTCGTAGCTCGTGACCCCACCGACGATGGTGTTCTCCCCGATGTCGAGGTCACGGTAGTTCACGTACGCGGCCCTTGGGTTCTTGCTCACGAACGGCTCCATGAAGCTGTAGAGGCCCCTGATCCAGTTCGGGGCGTCCGTCCCGTTCCCCGTCCAGAACGCGACGTACTGGATGTTGTAGAGTACGCCGCTCCGGTGAGGGTACGGCGTGCTGGCATTGGAGATGCTGCCGACTCTTCCGCCGTGCGGCTCGAGGATGATGATCCCTGCGCCTGCCTTGCTGAACCAGGGGAAGATTTTTTCCCAGGATTCTTTTGTAATGGCCTGCTTGACGTAGTCGGACTTGTTCTTGGTGAAGGTGCTCAGCCTGGTGGTCCGGTTGAGGAGCGTCTCGACGGGCGTCTTTGTGTCGCCGGAGTTGATGTAGACCGTGGACTGCAGCCAGGTCATTTCCCGGCAGTCGGCGCGCGTCATGTTGAGCTCGGGGAAGAGCTTGCGAATCGTCGTCACGAGCGTGCTGCAGTTGCCGAGGTACAGGGATTGGAACAGGGCCGACTTGCTCTGCACGATCACCCGTATGCTCAGCTCCTCTGGAAGGGCCGGCGCCAGCGTTTGCCATTTGGTCACGGCGTTGACCGCGCCCTGGTCGACGCTCTTTTGTATGTTGAAGAACGTTACTGTCGGTGGGACCTGCACGAGCCTGACCTTCCACGACAGCACGATGCCGAAGTTCCCGCCGCCGCCGCCGCGGATGGCCCAGAAGAGGTCCCTCCCCATGGCCTTCTTGTCCAGGAGCCTCCCGTTAGCATCGACTAGCTTGGCGTCCAGGACGTTGTCGGAGGAGTGGCCGTACTTGCGCATCATCAGGCCGATGCCGCCGCCGCTGAAGTGGCCGCCCACGCCGATGGTCGAGCACGCGCCAGCGGGGAACGCGAGCCCGGGAGCCGCCTTGGCAACGGTGTAGTACAGCTCCCCGATGGTCGCGCCAGAGTCCACCCACGCGGTGGCCGCGCCCCGGTTGACGCGCACGGCGCGGAGGTCCGCGAGGTCCACGACGGCGAACGTCTCGCGCCGCTCAGACCGGTACGAGAGGCCCTCGTAGTCGTGCCCACCGCTGCGCACGTCGTGGCGCCGGCCGCAGAGCACGGCGGCCTGGACGTGGGAGGCATTAGTCGGCTTGACGATGACCAGCGGTCTCACCGTGCTAGGGGTGAAGAACCCGGGGTTCCTGATGGAGGACTTGAGGACCGAAGTGAAGGACGGCGAACTCGGCGTGAACACGAGCTGGCTGGGGATGGTAGCCGAGAGGCACCGGAGGAAGTCGCGGGAGGCAGCCATGGACGGGACGGGCACGTAGCAAGCGAGGAAGCAAAATGTGAGCAGGAGAGCGAGCTGTCCGTGTGGAGACCGCCATTTTCGCCGCTCTCGTGCTTATGGGCTTGTCATCAGCTCGTTATATAGTCCATGCGGATCCTGTTTCCATCGTAAGACGTGTGCAGCGACGACGACTTTTTTGAAACGTGCGCAAGAGTTAGTGCTAGGTGAAGGATGCCGTGCCTATCAGTTACTTGCATTGGCCGGATTCTGGCTGGCCTTCGTTAGATGTGCTTGATTAGTATTTTTCCATGAACGTTGTCGAGGACTCGAGGCACGGCATCCTTTTCTGCTTACGGCGTTCGACGACTCGAGGAAAGTCCGGCATCTTTTTCTGCATACGGCTGCATGTGCAGATTTCAGCTAGGGTGTTAACCATGAAATATCGGAATGACTAGTTTTGTTGAAAGTTATGTACTCCCTCCGTCCCAAAATAAGTGTCTCAAGTTTGCACAAAAATGAATGTATCTTGACATGTTTCATGTATGGATACATCCACTTTTGGGAAAACTTGAGACACTTATTTTTGGACGGAGGGAGTACTTGTTGTGGTAACTCGGTCCAAGTTAGCGACAAGTCTTCGTATGGTCAAAAACCTCACTGGAGCATCACCACAAGAGTTCCAAAAAAAAATGAGTCACAAAATCTAAGTACATGAGGTATGGTAGATGAGATTTTGGGAAGTAAAACTATAGAGCAGCTTCTCTAAAACTAGGTCACGAAAACAATTTGTTATCATACTCCTATCTCTTTTATTGTTCTATGTATGCTCTTTATGATCATACGCATATGATACTTTAGACATTCATGACCATAGCATAAATAATGTCACATCATTTTAAATACATAATTATAGAGTCTATTTTTAAATTCAAGCACATATGAAGTTAAACAAATAAACTACATGAAGTTACAATCAAGCATGTATAATTTGTACAACTCGTCAGCTAGGTCATCTTGGAGTTGTCCATGGCTTCACCGGTTTTCGATCTTCCTGTGCAGCTTAGAATTTTTTTGATGCATTTTTCATCAACCCGCCTTGGTCTGACTCTTCTTCTCATATATACCCCTCATAAGTATAGGCTACATCTTGACCACACGCATCTGTTATGATCATGTTGTGTCATTATGCACATTGTCATGAGTGTCCATAATGTCTTGTGATACCAGACTACGACATAGTTGGTTGGTGCATAATGTCAAAGTGGGATTGCAACACATCAAATACCAGCTCCGCATATTTCTTAGCATTAGCTTACATGGAAAGCACTAATGTTGCTCGTTAGAGGTATGTCCCATATGCAAGATAATATCACATTGTGTACTTATGATCGTTAACTTGAAATTGGCTAAACTGGAAAAGGAGTGGTGTGCATGAGAATTGCAACACATTGATATCATTACAAGGCCCATGCATCACAAAAAAAAAGCATGCCAAATCTATTGTTCTTGATCCACGGCGGCTTTAAGAATGGCGGTATGATCATGAACATGCATGTCTGATATATTGCACATTTCATGCCCCATGTCAGGTTTTCCACCTCCAATGCATACAATTTATAGATACGAGAATCCTCGACATTGCTCTAAGTTTGTTACTTGCTACACGGTTATGCCGGTGTCTAGCTTGCTCATAGCGAGCTTGTAGGTCGCTTGCTCATAGCGTGCTTGTAGGTACTCATAAAATGTCTGAATGACTGGTTTCGCAGAGCACCACAACTCTTAATGATCATATCGTCGTAATCAGCAAGTGGTCATCAATGAACTTATCATGAACTACATATGTTATCATCTGCAATTACATTGTGATCTTTTGGACAACTAAAGCCGAGTAGTCTAGCTACATTCATGTTCTGTTTGATGTACGTCTGTTCTATTTGATGTACGGATCGTGGGCATAACTAGAAGTTGTGATGCACCTGAACAAACTATTGGACATGCTAAACCAGTGCATGAAGTAGTTAGGAGGATACACCAGGTTAGGATTGAAGCAATCCGCCATGAGTTTGAGGTGTCCTTCAAGCGTTCTCAAAATAAATCTCCGATGACCAACCACTGAGCCGCCAGGTTTCTTCATCTAGGACTCCATCTCAAGCAACAACAACACCCTAATCTCCTCTTTTTCATCCTACTCCTCATTCGAGGATGAATCGTCGAAACTTTCTTGCCTAAGCTAACATATCTGCCCCCCAAAAAAATACCTTGTGGCAATTTCGTCAAACACCTTGCGGGCACGAATGTCGTCGGTTGGTGTTGCCACTGTAGGTAATGTAGGCGCAGAAGAAGAAAGATGGCCTCCTCGACATCCTCGTGAAACGGTGGAGGTCGTAGAGGCCTCTTATCGGCTCATGATAGGTTGAGGCGGAGATGACGTAGTTGAGCTTGACTGTGGACTTCAGCTCGCATGATGGTGGCTCGGGCATGCGCTGGTGCGCTTGTGTGGATATCATCAACGAGCATGGAGGCGGCTGAGAACGGCATGGTTGTCGAAATCGACTAGCACACCCGAACAACTAGTGGGGTTGCGCGAGCTCGGAAGGGTAGGTGAATTTAAAACTCCAGAAAATATGGGTATTGTGAGTCATTTTAGGTTTCGTTGAAGAAGTGTTTTCATTTTTTTTTAAGGGAGCGTGGTGTTTTTTGAAGACTGTGAGTAAGTTTTTGGGCTCTAGTTCAAATGCTCTTACTTCTGCATAGAAGCTGCTTAAAGTAGAGAGTTTTTTTTAGTACAGACACCCAAAGCCATTTTATATCTGATATTTATCAATAAATTAAAAGCTGGTACAAAGATGATAGACTGGAAAAAATACTGGTTGTTTTCTTTATATAGTTTGTTCGAAGGCTGGGGCGGCTTGATATACTGAACAAGCCGTAAAAGACTGCGGACATCTGCAATCATCATCGCCAACCAAGATTTGAAGAAGGCAATAGCCACTCGCCGCGAACAAGGAGATCGAATAACCAATGAAGGAATATTGGCTGGGACACACCCCAATAAGTGCAGACTTGACATTCTTCACCATCAATCCAGATTCCAGAGTGTTGGAGAAAACGAACCTTTTACTGCAAAACCAAACGAATGAAGAGATGAAAAAAGTTCCACCATGGACCAGCAAACAGGTTCCCTTACACAACACACCAACTGCAAAGATTCAAAAGAAACAACATATCTGACAGCACCTACCCTCATTGGATCTTCTCTAATGCAAAAAATGTTGACGAGGTAGGGAGAGTACGAAGAGATCTTATTCCCAATGCCTTATCGTTTGCCAGCACCTCATCGATGCCGCTAAGAAGACCACAATCAAACATTAACTTTAGAGATCTTGTAACAGGCCTAGCGCACATCCGAGATCACCCCCCGAGCGGCAAACAGAAAAGACGGAGACCCATACATTCACTGTCAAATACAGTAAAGACGGAGCAGCCCACAATGGCATCGGCATCTGCGGCTAGGGTGAACCCTAGGACGCCACCTCTTCTCTTCTTCCTTAGAGTAGACAGTTTGCACTTTTAACATTGGTCTGTTCCCGAGAAAACATACCAGCTTTGTTGTGTCCCAATGCAATAATAAAATGTAGAATATCATGTACAAATCCGAGATAGCACACATGCCTTGATCTTGTCTAGAAGGCTAGCGCACAAGCGGTGCACGGTTGCTCTTCTGTTGAACATGATGAAGTAGTCAAGCTTCCAGATGGAAAATATAAATCATCGACGAGGTCCCTTTTCTCGCGGTGTAGAAGTGGAAAACGTGGGATCATCTCTGATCACATAAACTGAAGCTTTTTGACGCTCATACGGGTCAACAAGAGTGATATGTTTACTTTTCTCAGGAGAGTACTGCTTGGCAAGGCAGGGTAGGCCTCACGAAGGAGTGCGCCTGCAGGCTGCAGGACCGGGCGATTGCGACGCATCAGCGCGACCGATCCACAAATGCGCGCAGCACCGAGGCTTAGTTTACGTCTAAATCGCCCAAACCCCCGAAAGAATTAGTGTTCGAAACCGACATGGGAGAACCCCCGAAAGAATCAGTGTTCAAAGCACCAGTGATTTCAAAATCAGTTGTAGTGTGCACCTCGTTTGTTCTGCTTATCAGCCTCGTTGGTCAACCGTTGATTTTTTTTTTGCGAAACACTGTACAACGCAGACGCTCACATACACATGCATACACTCATCCTTATGAACGACGTATCGATTAATTGTACACAGTTCAATTACCGTCAAAGCGTGATGTAAACTGCATGTTGCTGCTGGGGCGTTTGAAGATAATGGCTACAAGACAACATCGTCAAGTGAACCCCACATTATCCATAATTATTCAGATCATTAAAGATACGTCTCAAACGTATTTATAATTTTTTATTTTCCATACTTGTTTAAAATCAAATTCTACATGTTTTATTTATAGTTTATATCATTTTTATGCATTTTCTGTAACTAACCTATTAACAAGATGGCACAGTGCGAGTTCCTGTTTTCTGCCGTCTTTTTGTTTCAGAAAAGTTATTCAGGAAATAATCTCGGAATTGGACGAAATTTAACAGAGGGGATTTTTACGAAGATACAAAGACAGAGTCCAAAGGGAAGCCGATGAGGCGACCCTGGGTTGTCAGACGCCACCCAAGCGTGGCCAGAGGTGGGCTCGTGCCTGGGGTCGTCTCGGCCCCCCAGGTGCCTCCTGCCGATGAAAATGACAAGGAACCACCACATTTGCAGACGAGCTGTCAAAAAAACCACCACCGGTCGTCGTTTTGACACATAAATACCTCTTTTGGGGCTATGTTGTGACGCAAATCACTAATTTGCCTGTTAACACGTTTTATGACAGCTCGGATCCACCCGTCAGGTCTACGTGGCAAAAAAAAAAAACAGTCAACGCTATCCCTAACCGTTAGCTGCCTGGAGCATTACGTCGAGCACCTTGTGTGCACCTTGCTGCACGCCGCGTCTGGCCGTGCGTCCGGCCCTTGCCGCGCCCGCGCCGCCCCTTGCCGCGCGTCGCGTCTGTCCTCGCCCGCCCCTGGCCCCGCCCGCCTCTTAGCGCCCGCTCCTGGCCGCCAGCCGGCTCCACGTCGACGGCCTCGACGACGCGTGCCCAGGCCATGAGCAGGCGCGGCATGTCCTCGCTGTCCTTGACGCAGCTCCGCGCCCAACCCCAGAGCGCCGCCGCGTACCCGCGCTGCGACTCGGCCCAGGCCTCCAGCGCCGCGCGCCACCCGCGGAGCTCCGTCGAGAGCGCGCCCGCTGCCGCGACAGACCACGGGGAAGAGGGTGGAGACCCGTTCGAACTGCGGGGAAGAGGGTGGAGACCCGTACGCCCGCCGCCGCGACATGCTGGTGCACTACCTGCCCCTCGCGGGGAGGCTCGAGTACATGGCGGAGACCGGGGACGTCTTCATCGACTGCTCCGACGCTGGGGTCGCCTTCGTCGAGGCCGAGAGCGACATCGACGTGCGCTGGCTCGCGGGCGAGGAGGAGCACGACATCCCGGCGTTCCTGAGCCTCGTGCCGGAGCTCGACGCGAGGGCGCTCCCGGCGCCCGCGCTGTCCGTGCAGGCCACCCGCCTCGGCGGCGCTGGCCTGGCGGTCGGCCAGTCCGTGCACCACGCCGTCGCCGACGGACGCGCCGTCTGGCGGTTCTGGAAGCCTGGGCGTCCGCCTCCCGCGAGGGCTCCCCGGTCACCAAGTCCCTCGGCCTGCCACACTACGGCCGGCGTTCCGCGAGACCTCATGTCGTCGGCGCGGAACGGGAGCGACTCGCTCCACTGGTCCGCCACAAGGCTCCCGAAGCTGTTGGTCTAGCAGTACGCGGGCCTCGGCTCCTGCTTTTTGTCCTCCATGAGGTGCTGCCTGATGGTGCCCAGCACCAGCCCCGGCCATGCGCGGGCATGGGCGCTGGCGAGCGCCGGCCACGCGCGGGCGCGTGCGAGCGCCGGCCATGGTGGTGGAGGTGAGAGGTGGGGCCACCGGTGGGGCCACGAAGGCGGCCAGGGAGGGGCGGCCGGCCGCCGGCGCGCGGTGACGTCGCGGACAGCGGACTCCCCTGCGTGCGTGCGTTTGACCAAGGCGTCCTCTCTCTCTTCCCCTTGCTCATTTTTTCTATTCTTTTTTGCCACATAGATCTGACAGGTGGGTTCCACATGTACACGTGTACACTGACAGCGGGTCCCACCTATCAGAAAACCTGTTAGAATGCTAACCACGGGCGATTAGTGCTCCGTGTCACAACATAGCCCCAAAAGAGTTATTTACGTGTCAAAACGACGACCGGTGGTGGTTTTTTGACAACTCGTCCGCAAATATGGTGGTTCCTTGTCATTTTCTCCCTCCTGCCGCCGCCTCTTCGCCTATATATTCTCTACGCCCTGAAAACCCTAGGAACTCGAACAAAATCCACGAAACATATCTGAGGCCGCCGTCGTTGCCAACCCTAATTTGGGAGGGTTCTGAAACTCTTCCCGGCACTCTGACAGAGGGGAAGATCATCACCGCAGGACTATACACCACCATGCTTGCCTCCGGGCTGATGCGCGAGTAGTCTACCATTGGAGTACGGGTCCATAGTAGTAGCTAGATGGTTGTTTCTTCTCCTTGTGTTACCATGTTTAGATCTTGTGAGCTGCCTAACATGATCAAGATCATGTTTATGTATTGCTACATGTTTACATGTTGTGTTTGGTGGGATCCGATGAATTGTGAAGTTATGGTCAAGTTTGTTCATCTATTAGTAGTTGCTTTGGCCAAGTAGTTGCTAGTATCTCAAAGAGGGGGTATTTATGCTAGATAGTGGGTTCATACCTCCTGTGAATCTGGGCACGAGTGACTGAAACGTCTAAGAACGGGGATGTCATGTTGCCACTAGGGAGAAAACAGCGGTGCTATGTCTACGTGTCATATGCATTGTTTACATTACACACTTTACTTATTGCAATTATATGTTACTTGCAACTTAATACTTTCGGGTGGCATGCTGAACAGCGATACCAGTGTGGATTATTAGTCATAGATGCAGCTAGCAAGTGGTCTATGTATTTTGTTGTAATGTCCAATTAAATACTACAGTGAACTATAGCTTGTCATGATAGTATTGTCATGCCCTCACAATTTGTTAATTACCCAGCTGTAATTTGTTTAACCAACATATATGTTTATCTATTTGATACCCACAAGTATAGGGGATCGCTGAAATCTTCGTTGGGAAGTATTACCCAAATTTATAGTTCGACTCAAGGGGAACACAAGAATACCAATAAGATTTTAGCAATTGAGGCGTCACTCTCAACCACACATGTATATCAATAAACTTGCAGCAGTGATAGTGATGGCAGTAGGATGATTCAAGCAAGCAAAATAAAACAGCAGTAGTAAACAAGGGTTTCCTAGTTTTCACCGGAAAAGTGAAAGTGTAACTCAGAGATCTAAAACGTAGGCATGAGGTGATAGTGGGGTGTTGCATGAATAAGATTGATCATATAATAAGATACAAATAGCAATGGGACTTTCTCTAACTCCGATATATGTAGGTATGTGTTCTGAAATAGTTGTGCGTACTAACCAAGAGAATTTGTACAACATCTATTGTCCTAGCTGCCCATTTAACCGGGGCCAACTTGGAACTACTGGTAATTAAGGTCTACCCTTTCGAATAGCCCGGAACAACGCATTAACACTTCATGAACACATAGAATCCTCAAACTAAACATCTCCCCCTTGTTTTCCCTATATGTCACTTTTAGGGTTCGCAGGTTCAACATAAAGCAGGATACACTTTGCAGATAAATACCAAACTCAAATATATGATGGGGCAAAATAAGTTCAGTACTGAAATCATGCCACTCGGGCCCAAGTAGCAAGCATTAAACATAGCATAAGTGCATCAACACAATACAAAAATATCCTCAAGATAAACCCCTAAGATCTCGGACAACGGGTATCATTACATGATCAATCTCATCCAATCCCCATCCACCTCATGTGCCTACAGCAGACTACTCACACATGGTGATGGTGAGGGAGCTCATGGTTGATGGAGATGAAGGCGGTGAAGATGGCGGTGAAGACGGCCTTCGGATCCCTCCTCCGGGGGAGAAATCCTGGATCAATCTGTCTCCGAAAACGAAGATCGTGGTGGTGACGGCGCTCTGTTTCGCGAAAGCTCCCCCTTTTTAGGTCAGCCACTTTTTCATATATATGAGGGGGTACGCGAAACCGAAGGAGAGGCGGTGCCCGAGGCCCAAGATAGGTGGGCCCACGCGGCCAAGGAATCTGGCCGCGTGGGGCCCCTCTTTTCCTCCTCGGACACTTCCTCGTGTCCATCTTTTGCACGAAGTCCTTCTTTTCCATAAAAATTGACGTGGTATTTTTCTCCGATTTAATTCCTGCAAAAACAGCCAGAAAAGAGACTTTGCTAAAAACAGCGTCAGATTCAGCAGTTTTATTCAAATATGGGAAGATTCTGGAGCAAATTATGAAGCAAAGTGCTTGGAAAAGTAGATGCATTTTAGGTGCATCAACTCCCCCAAGCTTAGCTCGTTGTTTGTCCTCGAACAACTCAAACATAGTGCAGAAGCGATGAAAAGACTTTGACAAGAACTTTGCATTGCATATGTAACACCGTTTAATACCAACAAGTATTCAAAACATAATTTCCATAACCAATAACAAAATGCTAGAAAAGGTGCATCTAATCAGTGTTAAAGCATTTATATTTGTTGCAAGGAAATAACATGAAGTGTCAGCACTTGGATGAGTTTGCCCAACTGTAGAAATAAACAAAGGTTCTTGCATCGCTTTTGATTGAATCATGTCAAGATTTTTGAGATCTTTTGATTCTTTCTTTTATTGACTAGTGAACTCATTGTGCTTACAACCTTGCTCTCAGTTTTATCAAACCATTTGGTGTTCCCTATTATGACTCATATGCTTGACCAACTAATGGTTGAAGCCTCATGCCCCGTGAATACGAGTACCTACACCACGGTGTTACTCAACTCGGGTCACAAAGCAAGTTTAAGTTAAGTCATTGCAAGTAATAATAGCGTCATCAAGAGCGTCAACTGGGGTACCTCTTGCCTCGGACATGGAAAAGCCCATGTCAAAATGACAAGACAAACAGACAATGAACAATCTCAGCACTCTTTTATTTACTATTTGTATAGCTTTTTATTATGACGTGCATCACTGAATGTTCACTTTGGTACGCTGTAAATTTCCACCATGAATGATGCATGGCTTAGGTTGCGGCCCAGGCATCTCTCTAGCCATTTATACAAACTCCTCAAACTTACTAAGTTTCCACATTTATTTGGAACCATGATAAGCATCCATAAAAAAAGTACATGATATCAACTAAATATAATTTAGTGCAACGTTGAAAGCTTTCTATGTGTCAGCACATATAAGTTAACTCTCAACCTAAGCTTGTCAAGCATATGACTTCATGTTTAACATTTGAAAAACTCTTTTACTTTCTCTTTGGTTGGCAAGTTTAGCAAGCACAATGGGATGCGAAGACCTTTGTTTAGAGCCACAGTTACTCAATCCACAGCCAAGTGTTGTCACTAAATAATATCTCCTTGCATCATCATATAACATACTAGAACACGGAGAAGATAAACATTTGCTACCACTTCCCTAGATGTTTAAAGAAACTATGATGTGCGCACTTGCTGTTATTAAAAAGTCCACATAAGCACGGCAAAGGTGTCATACCTTTCATCCACTTCATGCACATCAACTCATCATCGTTGTTCTCCTCTCCCAACTTGAACTGCGCAATAAAAACTCAAATCTGCCAAAACGTTTCTGCATACAGAACTGTTTTTACCCTATCTAAACACCTCAGAATAATCTCATATTTTACGGGTGCATAGGTTATGAAAAGTTGCAGTAGTGGTTAAAATTTCAGCTCATTCGGAGTTACAGAAAAAAAATGAAAAATAAACAGTGAGCAGATTTCAGCAATTCTGCACCTCCGTTTTTACTTTGGATTCAAGAAAACGAAAATATTTTTGTTCTTTTTATTTTTAGATGCATAAAGTAAATGACCAGAAGTAAATAAGCAAAAGAAACAAATAAAATCTTTTGTGTTTTTGTGATTTTCAGAACAAGAAACTAAAACATAACAAGATAAAAGTGATATAAAACAACGAATGGAAAGGGAGAGAAGTACTCCCCCAAGCTTGCGATCAAGCTAGCATGCTGGATGGTAATCGTATCCACCACTTCCATCTCCAGGGAAGAAACCTATTGGTAGCCTTGCATTCTGGATTTTGGGGCTCCTCTTGAGGTTGCACTTCCTCCACGGTCCACTTCCGGTTCAGCACGAGTAGCTCTTCTTACTGAGTTGTAGTTTCGGGGCCCTCGAACCGGAAGGTGGAAAGGAATTCTCGCGAGATTCCTCGTATGTTCCGTGGATGAAGGGAAACTCGAGTAAGCCAGCTGCAGCGGCGAAGGCGTTGAAGTCCTCCTTTATCCCCCAATGATCAAGAACCACGGGGTCTTGCCATTTGGTTGCATGAATCCGAAGCCTCTCCCCTGCATATACGCACCATCCTCCCAAAGGTGGTTGTCATAATTTCTCGGAAACTCTAGATGATCTTCTCCTTGTCTCGAAGTCATCCCAAAAATCCTTACCTTGTTCATGATGAAACCTTGCTGTCCAAAAATAATATCCAACAAAAATTAAGATGTAACACTCTAAAACAACATTGAGCCATCCATAACTAGTCTCCACATCAATATCATGCATCAATATCAACTAGAAAACTTAAATCCATGGATTTCTCAAGCATATTAGGTGACACCTAGTGCAGCAAAATACTTCATACATAAAGCATAAGAACAAAAAGTAATTGGATGGGTGGAGGAGTCACATACCAAGGAGCAATCCCACCAAACAGATTTGAAAAATCTGCCCTAAACTTGGAGATCCAAGGATAGCAGGAAGAAGGAGCTCGGGAAAATTTGGGAAAAATACCTGGAGCTGGTTTTCTGTCGAGGGGAAGGAGATGGGCACAGGCACTCACCTAACTCCACCTGGGGCCAAAGTTAGTGGGTCCCACGCGGCCAAGGAATCTGGCCGCGTGGGACACCCTTTTTGGTCCCTGGTGGCCTCCTGGTGTCCCACTTTTGGCTGTTGGTCCCTCTGGTAAAATAACTTACCTCCAAATTTTTCTGGAATTTTTCGAGAAAATTTTCTGAAGAGAATTTTTCAAACTTCATATTCTGGAATTTCTGAACTCTGAAATAATTATGATTATGCATATACTCTAAAATTCTAGATAAATAAAATTAAAATGCAATACAAATTTTTATGGGAATCAAGTTTTCATCATTTCCACATTAGTAATGAGGTTGATCAAGTCTCATTAATAATATGTAAAAGATATAATACATGATTCTTATTTTATATATATAAAGAAGAAATTCAAGATACCTCATATTTGATTGGAATAGTTCCAATCATCAAGGTAGCATACTTTGGTGCAGGAGGTGGTAGTGCAATTCAAAGCTTCCAATCATAATAGTATTTCTTTGAATAGAATTCACACTCTTGTTTATCATTGTAACAGGATTCTTCTTGGGAAAATAGATAGTATGCTCATTTCCTTTGACATTAAATGTCACTTTGCTCTCAGTGCAATTTATCACAGCTCCTGCAGTGTTTAAAAAGGGTCTTCCAAGAATAATAGATAGATTATCATCCTCAGGCATTTCTAATATAACAAAGTCTGTAGGAATTAACACATTAGCAATAGAGATAGGAACATCCTCACATATACCTATAGGCACAGCAGTTGATTTATCAGCCATTTGCAATGAAACTTCAGTTGGAACCAATTTGTTTAGGTTAAGTTTCTTATATAAAGAAAAAGGCATAACACTAACACCAGCTCCTAAATCACATAATGCATATTTCACATAAGTTTCTTTAATATGACAAGGAATAGTTGGAATACCAGGATCTCCACGCTTTTCAGGCAATTTCCCTTCAAATGAATAATTAGCAAGCATAGCAGTAATTGCATCATTAGGTATCTTCCTTTTATTAGTGACAATATCTTTCATATATTTTGAATATGGAGGAATTTTAATAGCATCAACAAGAGGAATTTGCAAACATAAAGTTTTAATCAACTCAAGAAATTTCTCAAACCTAGCATCATCCAAAGATTTCATTACCTCTTGGGGATATGGTATGGGTCTTTGTACCCATGGATCCCTCTCTTTACCTTTTTGTTGATTTGGATGCTTCTTCTTTTTATTCTTCTCAATAGATGGTTGAGGGTCTTCTTTTTCAGGAGGTTCAGGTTCTTCAATATTTTCAGCTTCATGTTGTTCTTCTTCAGGTGGAGATGATTCCTCTTCTTCATTATTATCATCTTCAGTCTCAGCATCAGAAATAGAAATATCCTTATCTTGTTCTTGAGAATCATCAATATCTTTGTTTTCATTGGGAGATTTTCCTGCAGAAGATTTCTTCTTGAGAGCCTCTTGCTCTTTCCTCTTGGGATGGTTTCAGGATAGTCAGGATCCTGAGTACTTGCACCACCTCTAGTATTAACTCCACAAACCTGTTTCTTCTCAATAAGATTTCATACAATTGATTTTGAAGAGAAACCATTTGTTCAACTTGATTATTCATCATCTCACATGTTTAATAATTCTTCTAACTTCTCCCACACTAGCATTTAAATTTTCACGAAGAAATTTAATTTTATGAGAGTTTTCCATAATACTCATTCTAATACATGCTCCTCAGGATTGTTATGATAAGCAAAATCATTAACGTATGATACATCAATAGGAGGTGTTACCTTTTCATTACCTTCCATAGAGCTAATAGCATTGACTTGGATTGGAAAACATGGTTGATCAATAGGAAGTTTAACACCCATTTCAGATAATTCCTTGAGATGAGAGGTTTTAATTCCCTTCTCTTTAATAGCCTTGGAAGCTTCTTTCATTGTCTCTTTGTTTAATTAAGAATGCCTCCTTTCTTCTCTGGAAATATCTCTTTTCATCTATCTCTTCAATATTCCAATCTTCATAATTTCTAGAGATAGTCTCCAATAACTCAGTTGCTTCATCAACGGTCCTTTCCCTGAAAACATTACCTGCAATACTATCAAGATAGCCTCTAGTATTTTCAGTTAGTCCATTGTAAAATATATCAAGTATTTCATTACTCTTGAAGCCATGGGTAGGACATTTCCTAACCATCTTACTGTACCTCCCCCAAGCTTGGGGTAATCCTCCTTCTCTTTCTGTGAAAAGTTGCTAATCTCAATAGTTAAACCATGATCTTATCAAGGGAAATATTTATTATAGAATAGCTGCAAGCATTCCTCTTTGCTAGTAATAGATCCAGGTTCTAAACGATTATACCAAGTTTTAGCATTTCCTCCCAAGTAAAAGGAAACAACTTTAAGAAATAATAGCGTTGGTGGATTTCATCTTTACCAAATAACACAGATAAATCATGCAAAACAGCAATGTGTTCAAAAGGAAACTCATTGTCTCTCCCATAAAACTTAAACTTCTCAGCTTTTTCAATTATTTCAGGATCAACACTAAACTCATAATCTTTATCTTTAATTTTAATAGCTGGAGCATTCATTTTCTTAGTAACAGGGAAATAATCATCAAGAGGAGAATTTTTATAGCTATCAAGTTTATCCAATTTATCAAATTCGAATCCATAAAAGCCATAGTAAATGCATCTTCTTCCTCAGAAGAAGTTTCATGTTCATCATCACAATATTCATATCTTCCAATCAGACTCCACATTTTCAATAATAGAGATTCAGGAATTCAGGTGTTTCAGTTATCTCAGATGTTTCAGGTGTCACTTCTTTGTCTATGCTACCACATATTAAATTATTTTCAGTACTAGTAGACATCTTAGACAATGGTGAACTAGATAAAGTTTTTCTTTCTTCTTAGAACAATAGCAGAAGCAACATTAGGTGAAAAGTTTGGCCTACTTGGCAAATCAGTACCTCTACGAGTAGTTGAAGGCCTTACTTCCTTCGGAGTATTCTTTTCCTTTCCCATAGTTGGGAACAAGCAAGTGCAGCAAATAAATGATAACAAGTTGTCTTACCAATAAAGCTAGGTTCCCGGCAACGGCGCCAGAAAATGTCTTGATGCCCACAAGTATAGGGGATCGCTGAAATCTTCGTTGGGAAGTATTACCCAAATTTATAGTTCGACTCAAGGGGAACACAAGAATACCAATAAGACTTTGGCAATTGAGGCGTCACTCTCAACCACACCTGTATATCAATAAACTTGCAGCAGTGATAGTGATGGCAGTAGGATGATTCAAGCAAGCAAAATAAAACAGCAGTAGTAAACAAGGGTTTCCCAGTTTTCACCGGAAAAGTGAAAGTGTAACTCAGAGATTTAAAACGTAGGCATGAGGTGATAGCGGGGTGTTGCATGAATAAGATTGATCATATAATAAGATACAAATAGCAATGGGACTTATCTCTAACTCCGATATATGTAGGTATGTGTTCCAAATAGTTGTGCGTACTAACCAAGAGAATTTGCACAACATCTATTGTCCTACCTGCCCATTTCACCGGGGCCAACTTGGAACTACAGGTAATTAAGGTCTACCCTTTCGAATAGCCCGGAACAACGCATTAACACTTCATGAACACATAGAATCCTCAAACTAAAACATCTCCCCCTTGTTTTCCCTATATGTCACTTTTAGGGTTCGCAGGTTCAACATAATAGCAGGTGATACACTTTGCAGATAAATACCAAACTCAATATATGATGGGGCAAAATAAGTTCAGTACTGAAATCATGCCACTCGGGCCCTAGTAGCAAGCATTAAACATAGCATAAGTGCATCAACACAATACAAAAATATCCTCAAGATAAACCCCTAAGATCTCGACAACGGGTATCATTACATGATCAATCTCATCCAATCCCCATCCACCTCATGTGCCTACAGCGGACTACTCACACATGGTGATGGTGAGGAGCTCATGGTCGATGGAGATGAAGGCGGTGAAGATGGCGGTGAAGACGGCCTCCGGATCCCTCCTCCGGGGAGAAATCCTGGATCAATCTGTCTCCGAAAACGAAGATCGTGGTGGTGGCGGCGCTCTGTTTCGCGAAAGCTCCCCCTTTAGGTCAGCCACTTTTTCGTATATATGAGGGGGTACGCGAAAGCCGAAGGAGAGGCGGTGCCCGAGGTCCAGATAGGTGGGCCCACGCGGCCAAGGAATCTGGCCGCGTGGGGCCCCTCTTTTCCTCCTCGGACGCTTCCTCGTGTCCATCTTTTGCACGATGTCCTTCTTTTCCATAAAAATTGACGTGGTATTTTTCTCCGATTTAATTTCCTGCAAAAAACCAGAAAAGAGACTTTGCTAAAAACAGCGTCAGATTCAGCAGTTTTATTCAAATATGGGAAGATTCCGGAGCAAATTATGAAGCAAAGTGATTGGAAAAGTAGATGCATTTTAGGTGCATCACTATTTTATGGAGAGACACCACTAGTGAACTGTGGACCCCGGTCGATTTGTTTACACTGATAAATACACCGTTTCCACTGTTTCTCACTATCATTTGCTCGCTGTTTATTTTTGCATTCATAATTGTTTTCCACACCATATGTTTAATCTTGTGTATTCAGCAAGCCAGGAAGACTGACAACCTTCATGTTTCGTTTGGGCAAAATAGTTTGATTGTGTTGTGTGCGAGTCCAAGTCAACTTGCTGGCGCCAGGTTGACACCGTGTTGAAGTCTCTCAAGTCTTACTGTTTCGATAAACCTTGATTTTGAAATCAAGGGAAAACTTCTGCTACGTTGTATCATACATTCCTCTTGGGATTTCCCAACGGGTTGTTGCAGCAGCAACAATCAATTATCCGCAGTAGAGAGGAAAAAAGAACATACTGATGCATGTAAAATGCATACATGAACTTTGCACTTTAATTGCTTATATTCCAATCATGTTTGCATCATATAAGGGTTATATCAATGTTTTATAATGATTTTGGGAATATTTCATAGTTTTCCCATTTAGTTGGAATTAACCCTGTTTTTCCAGAAAACGTCTTTTTTAGTGTTTCAGACTTTTCGGGAGCTTCGGGACTCCAAAAAGGGCAAGGCCAAAGAGCACGGTTCAGAATTTTCGAGACGAACGCAATGGGCTTAAATTGAAGACCAGAAGCCCAACAGGCTCGAAATGGGAGGGTCCCACGTGGCCTAAAATACCTGGCCGCGTGGGCCCAGCTCTTTTCCCCCTCGGAGCTCTGTGGCCGTCGATCTTTCGTCCACCGACTCCGTCTTGACCTAAAAACGCCTATAAAAAAGGTCCCCTGGCGTTTCGCGAAAGGAGGCGGCGGAGAAACACAAAACCACAAAACAGAGAGACAGAAGGCTGCCGCCGGAGAAGATCGGAGGAGGGAAATGCCGCCGGAATCACCTCCGGAGGGCTCCACCCCCCTCCGGCGTGTTCATCGTCAACATCTACAGCAAGAACTTCTCCACCATCATCACCATGATGAAGGGGGAGTAGTCCACCCCATGGACTAGGGTTTGTGGTGGTAACTTTTGTATCTCTCCTCTCTCTTGAGCTTCACTAATTAGTATCGTATGAGCTGCTGAACATGATTACGGTCATCTATGTAATACCTTTGTGGTGAATATTGTGGTGTGAGATGATTTGTTATGCATTTACCGTTGTGTTGGAGCTTTTGTGATTTGTCATACTTTGAAGTATGATGTATGTGGGTACGGGATGGCCGATGTGACACGGCATAGGTATTGAGTGACACAATACCGCCCAACATCCTTTATCTGGGGGTAAAAAGAAAGAGTATGATGTGGGAGTGAGAGAAACCACGCTAGCCTTACGAGGGGTGACCTAGCAACACAAATGAGTATTTCTTTCAACTATCTGTTTTAGGACATATAGCCGTCATAAAAAGCTACCATTAAAACATGACAATTGTATGTACTTTATCTATAACATGATGATCACCGTAGATGAGAGAGAGAGAGGATTAAGTGAACCCATGAACCATGTCCATTGTTCCTATAAGAAACATACACTTGAGCTTGTCCTCTTGCTACATAGAGGATTGGGCTTTCTCTCTTTGAGAGCTTTCACTTGCTACTACCTTTGTCTTGTCCTCTTGCAAAGAAGAGGATTGGGACACTTTTACATCCATCAAACCAACCATTTTGTTCTCCAAACTTGTTTAGTGCATAATCAACTAAAACTTGTGACACTTTAGTTGTAGGGAATAGATAACTTTTCCTTCTTGCTCCTGCGGATCGATACCTTACTTCCACATTGAGATGTGCTACAGTGATCCCTTGCTCTTGGGGGTTATCAAGTACTTTTCTGGCGCCGTTGCCGGGGAGTGTAGCGCTTAAGTTTTTATTCTTGTTTGCACTAGATATTTATTTTCAGTTTTGCATTTAGTTTAGTTTTGCATACATCCATATATCAAAAACACAAAAAAAATTAGAAAATGGAAAATACCAAAAAAAAACTGTTCCTGAGATAATGAATCTTTACTATGAATATATGAAAGCTTCTAAAATTGATGAGGAATTTAGAGAGTCAAGTGAACGGAAAAGACTAAAAGATTTCATGGAAAGTTTAAATTATATTGCTGGAGAGTGGCTTTTATTCCATAATAATACAACTTGTTGCTTTAAACAGAAAAAAGACACTTTGGATTTCAATGTAAGTTCCATGAAGAACATGTCATAGCATCTTACAATACTAATGATTACACTCATTTAGAGATGGAACAAGTAGAGGAATTTGTTACTTATTATGCATCTAATGAATTGCACACCTTTGCTAATGAAAATAAAACTTGCCCTAGAGTTAAGAGATTTGAAGGAAAGGTCACTTCTATTCTTGAATATTGCATAGCCCAGTTCTCTCAAAATATTTATGCTATTGATTATTATGAGAAGAGCAAAGTTCCCCAAGAAAGTACTGATGTTTTGCAGGAAGAAGATGATGAAAACATAAGCTTGGAAGAGGAAGAATGTGAAGAAGTGGATAAAAACCTAAGCTTGGGGATGCCCATGCAATCTCAAGAGGATGATGGAAATGATGAACAGCTAGAGAATGAAGAGTTGGATCTCCCAACTTCACCATCAACAAATGATAGTAACACTCAAACTCAAAAATCTTTTGTTATTTATGAGAATCCATGTTATGATGAGGGTGAAACTGAAAATGCTATGGTCCTATATGATAACCCATGCTATTATGATGAAACTAAAAATGCTCCTTTACTTTTATTAATGCTACTAGTGAACTTATTGATGATAATGAGGAGTATTGCTTAAATATGCTATATGATAATGCTTTAGATGATGTCCTATGCTTATTGATAAACCTCCATGTTTAGTTGTTACTAAATTATGTGAGGATAAAAATGATATACTTGCTGTTTGTGATGGTACTCTTACTCATGAGAGTCCTACTTTGCTCTTAAATTCTCCTACTTACACCATAGGAGAAATTTGCTTATGTTGAGAAATACTTATGTGGTTTGCAATTATCTTTAGTTCCAAATCTTTGTTGCAACCATGATATTAAACTTGATATTGATCTTAACAACTATTTTGAAAGAGGGAAGCATGCTAATAAACTCCAAAATAAATTTAATGATCTTTATGTTCCCAAATTATCTAAGTTGGAAGATTCTATTGGTTATGATTAATACACTTTTACTACTTGCAACTATTATGAAAGAGGAGGTGATAAGAACCCTCTTTATGCTACTAATAATTATGGGCTGCAAGTAACTTTTGTTAATATGCATTGGAAAACTTCATTCATATACAAAATGCCAATGCATAGAAAAAAGTTAGACTTCGTTGTTATTACTTTTGTGTTCTATTTTTCTCTCAACCAGGTTTCAACTTGACTATTATTTTGATCGGTTTGAGAGCAACATGGGACCCTGGTATTATGCATGGAACACTTCCCAAGAAAGAGGGAACATCAAAGTTCAAGCTCCCTCATGAGCTTCATCTTCAATAAACAAAAGTAAGAAGCCTAGCTATATGGCTATAAAGAAAGCGCTTTGCGGGAGGCAACCCGGTTATTTTTGTGTGTGATTTTTCTTTGTGTCCTCTTGCTGTAACAAGAGATTTTGTGTCTAGTTAGTTTCTGGAGTTTTAATAAAGTGCCAAGTTTTACCCATTTTGGTCTTGAAAAGTTGCTTATAGTTCGGAGATTTTATTCCTGCACGAATCAGTGCACGGTATGATTTTTAATTCTTATTCTGTAACTCCGAATGAGCTCATATTTGAACTGTAGTTGCAACTTTTCATCCTCTGTATGCATGAATTTTTTCGGAATTTTTCGAGAAAGTTTGGTAGGGTAGAAAAATACGTTTTGCTGCTGCTGTTTTTCTGGACAGATTCTGTCCCATTTTGTTTGATGCATGCTTTGAGCTTTTAAGTTGAATCTTTTTGATCCAATTGAGTTTATGAGTAGGCATACAACATTATACACTTTCTGGACATCTCATATGAATTTTTGTTCAAGGATTATATGCAGCAAGAAACATATTTGTTTATCACTATTAATGCACCCCACAGAAAAGAAATGGGAGAAACGGTGTTTTGAAGTTTTTTCACAGGGATTGGAGGAGATGCACCAAGAGCTATCCAAGGATGGTGAAGACCATAAGCTTGGGGATGTGAAGACAACCCCGCTGGACCTACACACTCTCGGTTTGCACACGTCCAACTTCTGTTTTTCGATCGAAACACTTTATCGCATAAACTTGGAGCGTCGTTTTTGTTTTTGTTTGAGTCTTGAGAGACCACCACACTATCATTATATATGAGAGAGCTACTGGAAATATGGGTTGAAATATGTTGGATGCTTTTATAAGATTGGGAAAAGGGATGTTTGACTTGATTTTTAATGATACATATAGTTGCATGATTCATGAGCTTGTTTATGAGTAATAGTTTGCAAATTCTTTTTGTAGAGCTATCACTTATTCATGTTTTGGTGCTGATTGTTATTTTACTTGGTTTAACATGGATTAGTTAGTTCTATGGACACTCATGCATGCATCTAGATGGTCAACTTTCTCCCTTTTGCTAGCCCAAAAACTCCAACAAGCAAAAACTTGTTTCCAACACCTTCAACCAAAGTTATTCCAGTGAGTCCACCATATCTACCTATTGGCTTTATGCTATTCCGAGTATGTTTAACATGTTGTTTGTGTTATCTTACCTCTGAATGAAAATGTTTATGTTATTGATTGCATGGAAAAGTTGGTTATATAGCTCTCACGAACTTGATGCACAATTTCTTTTATTGCATAATAAAACTGACCCATTGTGATTAAGATTATGATGTTGTGGCTTGATGAATGTTTTGGTTGGAAGTTAGCCCATATGTGCTGTCACATGGCAAGCTTTCAACATTCTTCATCTCATTTAGTTGATATCATGTACTTTTGTTATGGATGCTTATCATGTGAAATAAATGTGGAAATGAGTAGTTTAAATGAGTTTGTATAAATGGTTAGAGAGACGCCTGGGCCGCTAATCTAAGCCATGCATCATTCATGGTGGAAATTTACTTACATACTATGGTGAACCTTCTGTGATACACCTTACAATAAAAAGCTATTCCAATGGTAAATAAAAAGGGTGTTGAGATTGTTCATTTGTTTGTTTGTCTTGTCATTTTGATATGGGCTTGTTCCATATCTGGGACAAGAGGTACCCCAGTTGACGCTCTTGATGATACTATTATGCTTACAATGATATTTAATTGAACTTGCTTTGTTTCCCAAGTTGAGTAACACATGGTGTAGTACTTGTATTCAAGGGGCATGAGACATTCAACCTTCTTTGTCAAGCACACTACTCATATTTGCTTTCACTTTAAACTTAATCATTCAAGATGCTATGATAGGGGCAATGAGAGCTTGACACCAAGATACCTTATTGCAATCATTAACTTAAGTAGAAGAGTTTGGAGTTGATGAAACTTATGCATGCTTTACCTCTACTCATATACATCTTTCCAAAGTGTCCACCTATCATATTCAGATTTTCATCTCACTCTATGACCATTGTAGGATGTTCTACTTATCATTATGCATACATGTGTCCATATTACTTGCTATGTTACACTTTGTGAACTATCAATGAACATCCTTGTCTTGAATACTTGATATCACTTCATAAACTATTTGCATATTGCTACTCCTTTGAAGAATGAATCATTTGACTATATGTAGCAATAGTAATCATCTTTGATATCATTGTTAAGTATTAAATTGCAAAGTCCATGTTAGTTTTATCATCTTCATACTCGAGGACGAGCATGGATTAAGCTTGGGGATGTTGATGCATGTAAAATGCATACATGAACTTTGCACTTTAATTGCTTATATTCCAATCATATTTGCATCATATAAGGGTTATATCAATGTTTTATAATGATTTTGGGAATATTCATAGTTTTCCCATTTATTTGGAATTAACCCTGTTTTTCCAGAAAACGTCTTTTTTAGTGTTTCAGACTTTCCGGGAGCTTCGGGACTCCAAAAAGGGCAAGGTCAAAGAGCACGGTTCAGAATTTTCGAGACGAACGCAATGGGCTTAAATTGAAGACCAGAAGCCCAACAGGCTGGAAATGGGAGGGTCCCACGCGGCCTAAAATACCTGGCCGCGTGGGCCCAGCTCTTTTCCCCTCGGAGCTCCGTGGCCGTCGATCTTTCGTCCACCGACTCCGTCTTGACCTAAAAACGCCTATAAAAAAGGTCCCCTGGCGTTTCGCGAAAGGAGGCGGCGGAGAAACACAAAACCACGAAACAGAGAGACAGAAGGCTGCCGCCGGAGAAGATCGGAGGGGGGAAACGCCGCCGGAATCACCTCCGGAGGGCTCCACCCCCCTCCGGCGTGTTCATCATCAACATCTACAGCAAGAACTTCTCCACCATCATCACCATGATGAAGGGGAGTAGTCCACCCCTGGACTAGGGTTTGTGGTGGTAACTTTTGTATCTCTCCTCTCTCTTGAGCTTCACTAATTAGTACCGTATGAGCTGCTGAACATGATTACGGTCATCTATGTAATACCTTTGTGGTGAATATTGTGGTGTGAGATGATTTGTTATGCATTTACCGTTGTGTTGGAGCTTTTGTGATTTGTCATACTTTGAAGTATGATGTATGTGGGTACGGGATGGCCGATGTGACACGGCATAGGTATTGAGTGACACAGTACCGCCCAACATCCTTTATCTGGGGGTAAAAAGAAAGAGTATGATGTGGGAGTGAGAGAAACCACGCTAGCCTTACGAGGGGTGACCTAGCAACACAAATGAGTATTTCTTTCAACTATGTGTTTTAGGACATATAGCCGTCATAAAAAGCTACCATTAAAACATGACAATTGTGTGTACTTTATCTATAACATGATGATCACCGTAGATGAGAGAGAGAGGATTAAGTGAACCCATGAACCATGTCCATTGTTCCTATAAGAAACACACACTTGAGCTTGTCCTCTTGCTACATAGAGGATTGGGCTTTCTCTCTTTGAGAGCTTTCACTTGCTACTACCTTTGTCTTGTCCTCTTGCAAAGAAGAGGATTGGGACACTTTTACATCCATCAAACCAACCATCTTGTTCTCTAAACTTGTTTAGTGCATAATCAACTAAAACTTGTGACACTTTAGTTGTAGGGAATAGATAACTTTTCCTTCTTGCTCCTGCGGATCGATACCTTACTTCCACATTGAGAGGTGCTACAGTGATCCCTTGCTCTTGGGGGTTATCACATACCCAACGGGGCCCTCACCCCCCCCCCCCCCCCCCCCCTACATATGTCGGGCTATCCGGTGCCCAACTTCAAGTTTTCAATCCATATTTGGAGTGGAAATGAGGGTTTCCGAACCATGTTCGGGCAACCCGCTACGTCGGATACGGTCACCTGAAACCAAATGAGGTGGTGGTTGTTCCTGCTAGTTCGAGTCATCGATTGCTTTCCCGATGGCACTTGCTTTTGCTTAATTATTTGGTCGTGTGCATTTTTAAGTGTCGACTAGCTCTTTTTTTTTGAAGATCCAACGACTGCTGCCTCTGACTTGCTGCCTTCTGATGTATTAGCAAGGGAAACTCGTACACATATGTCGACTGTGCGAAATGACATTGGGAAACGAACAGTAGAGGATAAAAAAAATGAAAAAACTCAGAGCGACAGCCAACCACCCTCGTGGCACTGTTTTGTCACCCCTGGGCAACACAACCACATCCCCACCAGATGGGGCCATGGTCACAACGTTTTTCGCAGCCTCAGCGCACAACCACCGTCTGGGGCCGCCGCTACGAATCCTCTGGCCTCATCGGTGAAGCTATGATGCACGACAACCGAGACTCCCACATAAACCACCAAGGACTACAAGGCAGTGCCTTCAAGAAGATAGCGACGTCACCGCCGCCACCACGCGCCCACTCCAACGGAGTTTGGGTTCTCACTCGAGGATATCTTGGCCTTCAGGGTGTGGGAGTGCTGGGGTTCCACGCTGTCATCGTTCACACTAGCCCCAAGGCCAGTGCGAGACTTTCGCTCGGAACACCGAGACCGTACTGAGCTTCCCGGGGAGACCAGGGCACATGAGCTGCATGGTTGCGCATCGTAGACTTTCCGCCGACCCCAACTCCGGCTAAGACCGCGTCAGTCGCGACACACCGCCATCACGGAAGATACGCCGCACCGGAGCACTAACAATGGCATTGCGGCATCCCTATTCGGATATGGGCGGGAGCACCGCCGCCACACGCCGTAGCACCCAGAATATATTAATATTACTTAGATGATAGTCGACCGCCAACTCCGACTTGAAGTTAGATTGTTACAGAAATTTGGTGTAATTCATATCATCTTGCTATTAATATATTTTCTCTGTTGAAACATACAGTATTTCACTGAAAATATGAGGACACATTTATGCATATGCCCAATACATATTTGATATTTGTATCTTCTTACAAAGTTGAGCCCTAGCAGCACCATTTATGGTAGTCAATCCGTCCATGCAAACTATCCACATCGTTTCACGTTCACAACCGATCCATTGTAAAGATCTGGCGTCCATTTTGCTGCATCCCGTCCCGAACGACCGAATCACGAAGCCATCTCCGTGTTTTTTTGTTTTCTGGAAATGGAAGACATCTCCGTGTTGAATAGCTTCTTCGAGCTGAAAAAAAAAACCCGGAGCCGAGCGCCCACCCGGACCATGCCGCCACCGCCTTCTCCCCCTGCGCCCCTCGCCCGCTGCCTCACCCCCATTGCCAGACCTCCGGCCACCGGCCCCGCCCCTGAATGGCCTCAGCACAGCTCGCCGCCGCAAGCCTCATCCCCACCTCTATGGCGGCGTACGGATCCTCCCTGGCCCTCGACCTCACCCGTGGTGGATTCAGACCTCCTCGGTACCTACCACTGCCTACCTCGGCCCCGCATCTCCGCCTGCATAGTCAAGCCGCCAGAAAATACAATCCCCTGTATTCTCCATTACCATCTCCCATGGCGCATTGGTGTGCATCGGTGAGCAAACTAGTGTCCAATTAATCCTCTTCAATGTACAATTCCTACCCGTGAGTGAGCCGTGGCTCTCCCCGAATTAATTCCACGATTGCTCATGCTCTAATTACTCATGCCGTTTTGTCTCCATGTCCTCTATATATAGATATGCTGTCTTCGCTGTTCAAGTCTTGTACAGTTTGCTTGGCTACTCCATATTGATGTATTCACAAGCTCCACTTATGCTTTCTCAGGTGCATTTTTTTCCAGACATACATTTTGCCTTTCATCCATCCCTTGCACTATGTTTCTAGGTCAACCTGCCAATTAATTCCTCATAATTTAATTTACAATTTTAAAATGCTGACCTATAGTTGATCTGTTGTGAAAACAGCGGTCGCAGTGCCTAATCCCTACAGCACCATCATTATTCTCTCTATAATTTCCAATATCTCTTTTGCTGCGCCACATGATCTAGGAATCGACAGAGGCAAATCTGGTGAGCGCCATGTTGACTACCCGTCTCTCTATTTTTAGCTTTCATCTACTTTGCATTAACCACTAAAAGATTCTTTGGTGCCCTGTGACACCTGAAAGGCTCCATGTTTTCCATGTATTTGTTTCCCCCTATTTCTGAAGTACTTCAATTTTTAGTACAGAATATTTGTTGAATATCAAAGCTGATTCATAATGGAAATACAAATCTTTGGGCCAAATATCAATTACTATCTTATATATGTATATGTACCTATTTATATTTCCTGTCCAAAAAGGTTATTGCAATTACGAACAGAAGCTTGGCAAACCAAACTTGCCTAAACCAAATAAAAGAAAAATACTATTAGTCGTAGCATCCATAGAGAACTATAGAGAACACATGTATGCATATCACCACATAGGGACATAGGCTCGGTCTCAAAGAATAACTAATGGATAAGTTAATTATTTAGTTAGTTAGTTAGTATACACGTTAAAAACGCAAACCTTATTGTTGCACTAATTCATAAAATCGTCTCAGAGAACAATTCATAACTAATGGTAGATGAGATAAAAAAAAGGAAACATGATCAAGTCGCTCTAAAAGGTAATCCAGTATTCAGTCACACTATGCTTAAGGCACATGCTGGAGCATGTTTATCACTTAGATTTTCTATCAGTATTATAATTAGTGTGCATTCTCTTGCTCCGTTGTTTCTCAAACGGTGCATCATCTGTGAAAGAATTTGCAACGATTCACAATGAAGTATTATTAGCCACTACCTACAGATTAGTCATTACCTTTCATATCAACCACTTAAATATCAGAATAAAGGACATGCTAATTTCAGTACAATCGTATCCGGAGATAACAGTCTTTGAAGCGAATCTGCAATGGCAGAACAAAAGTAATTAGTAAATTCTTGCCCAAGTTTAACAGAGTTTTTTTAGGAAATCTGCAATGGTCGCAGAACAAGAACATGTGTAAATTAAGGATAATCCTGAAAGCTACGCACTTTGAAATTGAGCACTCACCTTAGATCCAGTTCTAGTAAATTCCAGCACATGTCTCTCGAGGTAACATGATAAATCCACAATACAGTGCTGGCTGAGATACCAACCCCATCCTCGTATTCTCCAAATTGCTATCTTGCCAATTTTTAAATTACGATTTTCCAGAACAATATAGGATACCTTAACATGGATCGATAAACTCATTGAGTCATTTGCAGGTCGGCTGCACCATACTGTGATACAACTTTCCATGGACGCGGTGTTGAACGTTCCCCCATTGCATTCTTCAGCTGTTGCCTACACAAATCAGGTTCATCTCAAAAACATGTATGCGTTGTACATTATTGTCATGTCATTTCCTCTCTTCAGTTCTACCATATTGTTGTGGTATTTACTTATTTTCTTACTTGCTGTTGTCACGTGATTTCTCCAATTTAGTTCTACCATATTTTGTGTGATTACCTTATTTTCTTACTTGCATTGTACTGTAAACAAGCGACTTCGAATTTTCCGTACACTATCAGATCAAAGTTACAGTAGTTGTTTGCTTTGGGAGTTTATAAACATTCATTCCACAATTAATTGTGTATTAACTATTCTTAAAACACATGCTCTTGGTTAGACATTGTGAATGCAAGACACTTATTTAAGAACACATCCTCTCGCCTTGCTTTGAGATGTTTGTGCACACGCGCCACACGTTAGAGTGGGTCTATATTGATGGGTAAATAGACCCGGTCTCATAGGATTATTTTCCCCAGTAACTAGGCTCGTTATTTGCTTGCTTATCTCCATCTATTAATTACATACTATTTCCTTCCTTATTTGTACAACTAGTGTAGCCACTAGGCATCTAAACATCAAGATTAAGCCATTCGTCCACCTCATCACTTGCCCACCACAGGTGGTGGGATGCTCTGTTCATTCTGAAGTAGTCGTTCGGATCGACCTTGCCCTTCGTGATCGCAAGCCTCTTGAAGTTACCCTTGTAATACTTCTCGGCCCAAACCTTTGCGGCCTTGTAGCTGGTGACGTTGTCCACGACGATATTCTCGCCCAGGTCAAGGTCCCTGTAGTTCACGTACGCCTCCCTCGGATTCGTGCTCACGTACGGCCCCATGAACGCGTAGAAGTCTTTGATCCATTTTGTATGGGACGTTCCACTGGTGTCCGCTGGCCAGAAATTGAGGTACTGGATGTTGTACAGCACTCCACCACGGTGCGGGAATGGCGTCGACGTCTCCGGGAAACTACCAATCTTCCCGCCGTAGGGGTCCATTACCATGATCCCGCGTCAGGCTTGGCAAGCCAGCCGAAGATCGTGATCCAGGCATCCTTGGTGATGGCCTCACGAACGTAGTCGGACGTGCCCTTGTTGGAGTAGTCCAATGAGAAGGTCCTGTTCAGATGTCCTGCACGGTCGCAGTGCTGCCCAGGTAGATATAGGGCACCGACTGGATCCAGGTCATCTCCTTGCAGTGCGTCCCGTTCAGACCGAGCTCCGGGAAGCGGCTTCCCATCAAGGGCAGGAGCATGTCGCACGTGCCTAGGTACACGGACTGGAATTCAGCCACCTGTTTCTGGACTCCAACTTGCACCCTTATCAACAGTCCTCTGGAGAGCTGGGGAAACTTCTTGCCATTTAGTGAGGATGTCAACGGCGCCTTCATCGACGACTTTGAGACGCTGAAGACCGTCACTTTCGGCGGCATGGGCACGAGCTTCACCTTCCATGACAGAATGATGCCGAAGCTCTCGCCGCCCCCTCCACGGATGGCCCAGAAGACGTCCCTCCCCATGGCCTTCTTGTCCAGGAGCCTCCCCTCGGCGTCCACAATCGTGGCGTCCAGCACGTTGTCGATGGTGAGGCCGTACTTGCGCATCAGCATGCCAAACCCGCCGCCGCTGAAGTGGCCGCCGACGCCAACCGTCGGACACAGGCCCGCTGGGAAGGCTAGCTGCTTGCTCGCCTCCGAGACGGCGTAGTACAGCTCCCCGAGCGTCGCGCCGGAGTCTACCCACGCTGTGGCCGACTCCTGGTTAACGCGCACCGACCGCATCTTGTTGAGGTCGACCACCACGAACACCTCGGCTCGCACGGACCGGTACGAGAGGCCCTCGAAATCATGCCCGCCACTGCGCACACGTATGCGAACGTCGTGATGGCGGCCGCACACCACGGTGGCCTGGACGTGTGGGGCGCTCATTGGCGTGACGATAACGAGCGGCCTCACCGTGGTGGGAGTTAACAACTTTGGGTTCCAGGTTGCCAGGACCTTCGTGAACGAGGGCGAGCTCTGCGTGTACAAGAGTTCCTTAGGTATGACCGCCGAGAGGCATTGGAGGAAGCCATCGGAGGAAGCTTGGGAAGGGACGGGTGCGAAGCTAGATAAGACGGTGAAGAAGAGTACTAGTGCTAAGGATCGTGACAAGGCCGCCATGTTTGATTCGTTTAACGATGCAGTGCTGTTGCGATACTTTGCATGGTATGAACTCTATAAATTATATGGCCTTATATATGAGTTTATCATGTCTTCACCATCGATCTCCAGCTGGCAACGTGCATAAATAAAAGTCTTAGTCAACTAGCATCTAGATAGTTGATTATGTGACAACGACTGACTTGGGAGACAAAGTTCTTTTTGGTCGTATTGTTGAGAAAAAGACTAATGTACTCTGAGGAGTATTGTAGAGTTGTAGCCGGTCTAAATAGATGGCTGGAGATATCATCTAGCTTATCTGAGCGGTGGAGCCTAGCTATGACTCTGAGGAATAGTCAATGTCTGCCCAATCATATCGTCTCGCTTAGCTCCGAACCCTATGGTTTTGCTGAATTTGTTATGTGACCTGCCAGTGGAAAAGCGTTTGTTATCCATCCTCTTGCTTTGGGATTGGCGGTCTACTAGAAACAAGCTAAACGCGAAAAAAAAGAACGCTCTGTGGAGGAGGTTTGCCATATTATTCAGAAACATTTTGTTGAGTTTCAGGGATCCAACAGTACGCTGACTGCTGTTGGTAGCGGGACTAATCAGGAAATGGCAAAGTGGACTAGGCCGACTCTGAATTTTGTCAAGGTGAACTTTGACGCTGCCTTCATCGAGAGCACAAAGTCTGGTGCTTGGGGTTTCATTGCTCGTTCTGATACAGGAGATTTTATAGCGGCAGCTGCAGGGAAGCTTCAGCATCGCAATGCTCTGCAAGCAGAAACTGAAGCTTGTGCAGCAGCTTCTGAAGGTGCGTCGGCACTTGGCCTGCAACGTGTGATTTTTGAGTCTGACTCCCAGACTTTAGTGCACGCGTTGCAATCCAAGAGCCACGACCTGGCCGAGATAGGCGTACTACTTCTAGTGATTAGAAGTGAATGCATTGGCTCTTTTGAATCTTACGAGTTCAGATTTTCTCATCGCTCGTGTAATAGAGTTGTTTATGAACTTGCCCAGTTTGGCCTACGTACTGACGACGGGTGTTTGGGTTGGGCTGATGTCGCCCCTGACTTAGTTGCCATTGCTGAGCATGTTGGTTAATGAATTATCCTTTTTTCAAAAAAATAAAGTACAGTTTTTAATTTTTATTCGAATGAGAATTAACTTAGATCTCATACAACTCTTGGAATGTTGGATTGTCTCGTGATTTGTGCCTTCGAGTTACAGGCTAAATTCTAGTTGAACATGGGTTACAACTAAAAACACTATATAGCCTAACTGTATGTGACAGGTGGAGCCTAGCTATGACTCTCAGGAAGAGTCAATGTCTGCCTGAGCCTAGCTATGACTCTCAGGAAGAGTCAATGTCTGCCTAATCATATCGTCTCATTTTAATTTAAAACGTATGGTTGCTAATTTTTATTTGAATGAGAATTGTTTAAACCTCATTCAACTCTCGGACCGTTGGACTGTATGAAGATTTGTGCTAGGCTTCGAATTACAGGTTAATTACAACTGACATTTTTTTCTAATTGAAGGACATGGGTTACAACTGAGAAAAAAATGTTTACGCAGTAAAAACTAATTATTCATGGATTAATAATGTCATTTGAACTACGTCGTTTATAACGTGTGTTGTTTAAATTACTTAGTTTAGACTATCTCATTGAAATTATGTCGTTTGACCAATAGAGTGATACTGGAAGGGAAACAATTATAAAGAAGTGGTTCGAGAAGAGACCCTTAGAGCCTCTCCCCACCGGCACCCCACATAGCGCTCCCATCGCCCAAGGTCCGGACAGGAAAATGGCCCTCAATGGCGCCTCCATCGGTGCGGACAGGCCGAAAACTGTGTGACAACCTCCGCCCCCACTTTGGAGGTCCACACTTCCGCCTAACGCTCCTGTTCTAGGCGACACAGCCGCAAATCGCAGCTCTCCTTCAGCGGCGCCTATGTCCGTCCTCTCGCCATAGCTAATAATAGTTAGGGGGTGCCAGATACTTTTTGAGGATGCTCTTCTTCCCTCAAAATATATTTTCTTCTATACTAAAAGTAGCTTTAGGGAACCATTTTTTAGAAGCTTGCTAGAGATGCTTCTTATTGAGGAAAAATTCAGGTACAAAATTCATATGGAACTTTCACCATTTGTGAAATTTCACCATTTATGGAAATTTCACTTCAATAGGTCCCTAATATTTGCATCTCTGTAAATATCGGGGTGAGATTTTTTTTTTAGCCAGATTCATATTGACTTTAAACAATTTCAAATCCCAGAACTACATTTAAAATGAATACATGCATAAAACGCAATATGAAGACAGCTAGAATAGCCACCAGCCATCAAGATAAAGTCATTCCTCCACACATTTCTTTTGATCGCACACAACATCTCAATGGTCACTTGCTCGCCGTAAGTGGCGGGATGCTCTGCTCATTTCTGAAGTAGTCGTCAGGATCCACCTCGCTCTTCGCCATTGCCAGCCTTTGGAAGTTACCCTTGTAGTACTTCTGGCCCCAAACCTTACCGGCCTGGAAGCTAGTGACGTTGCCCACAACGACATTCTCGCCCAGGTCAAGGTCCCTGTAGTTCACGTACGCCTCCCTCGGGTTCTGGCTCACGTACGGTGTCATGAACGCGTAGAAGTCTTTGAGCCACTTCGTCTGGGCCGATCCATCTGTGGCGGCCGACCAGAAGTTCATGTACTGGATGTTGTAGAGCACGCCACCACGGTGAGGGAACGGCGTCGCCGACTCGGGGAAGCTGCTGATCTTCCCGCCGTAGGGGTCCGTGATCATCAGCCCGGCGTTGGGCTTGGCAAGCCAGGCGAAGATCTGCACCCACACGTCCTTGGGGATGGCCTGACGGACGTAGTCGGACGTGGCCTTGCTGAAGGTGTTCAGGGATGTTGTCCTGTTCAGGATGTCCTCCACGGTCGCGGTGCTGCCGATGTAGATGTAGGGCACGGATTGGATCCAGGTCATCTCCTTGCAGTGCGTCCGGTTCAAGCCGAGCTCCGGAAAGCGGGTGCTCATCAATGGCAGGAGGGTGTTGCACGTGCCCAGGTACATGGACTGGAAGTTCGCCACCTGTCCCTGGACGACCACCCTTATGAAGAGCTCTTCGGGAAGAGCTGGGGCGACTACTTGCCACTTAGTGAGGATGTCTACGGCGCCCTCCTTCACGGACTTGGGGACGCTGAACATTGTCACCGTCGGCGGGACGGGCACGAGCTGCACCTTCCACGACAGCACGATGCCGAAGCTCTCGCCGCCGCCGCCGCGGATGGCCCAGAATACGTCTGCCCCCATGGCCTGTTTATCCAGGAGCCTCCCCTTGGCGTCGACCAGCGTGGCGTCCAGGACGTTATCGATGGCCACGCCGTACTTGCGCAGCAGCATGCCGAACCCGCCGCCGCTTAAATGGCCCCCCACGCCCATCGTCGGGCATAGGCCGGCCGGGAACGCCAGCAGGTTGCTCACCTTAGAAATTGCATAGTACAGTTCTCCGACCGTCGCGCCAGAGTCCACCCACGCGGTGGCCGCCTGCTGGTCAACGCTCACGGAGCGGAGGTTGGCCAGGTCGACAACAGCGAACACCTCTGGGCGCTCAGAGCGGTAAGAGAGGCCCTCATAGTCGTGCCCGCCGCTGCGCACGCGGATGCGCACGTCGTTCTTGGTGCCACAGACGACGGCGGCCTGGACGTGGGAGGCGTTCGTGGGCGCGACGATGACGAGCGGCCTCACCGTGGCAGGGGTGAAGAACTTGGGGTTACGGATGGAGGACACGAGCACCGACGTGAAGGACGGCGAGCTCTGCGTGAACAGGAGCTGCTTGGGTATGGCCGCCGAGAGGCACTGGAGGAAGCCGTCGGAGGTTGCTAGGGATGGGACGGGTGCGTAGCAGGAGAGGAAGGTGAAGAGCAGCGCTAGCGCTAAGGTCCGAGACGAGGCCATGTTTGTTTCGTGCAGTGCTGTTGCAAAACTTCGCATGGTATCAAGCTCTAGATATAGCCTACTTTAAAAGTCATGGTCAACTATCGAGATAGTGGTTGACGTGGTGAATTGGCGCCACAATGTCTATTGTATTATATAGTGGTCTAAATAGATGGCTGGCGACACCAGGTCTACCAAATATCTGAGCCAATCACTGTTGTATAGTGGCAACCCGTGTAAACAAACGCACGTGTAGAATTGTCCCATTTGGAGTAGAATAGACCACGGAAGCATCTCCTCTCTGCAGGCTGCTAGATCCCCTTTGAAACTTTTTTAGTACGACCAAATGCGCTGACTTCTTGTATGTGTTGCATCGAGCTACGAACAAAAAAAAAATGAGAGGGGCTGCAAGCCTGCAAAATGCATGGGCTGCTAGGCTAAACATAAAGAAGCTCGAGCAAGGAATAATCAAGCGATCTATGAAAGCTAAAGGGCGGCTTCCCAGAAACAAGCACTAGTCGTTAGTTGAGACCAGCGGTGGCCTGATAACAACTTCACAAGGAAAAGGTCAAACTAGCAGTACCAATGGCTAACCGATCGTACACCAATACGGCCTCACGTGCACACTGTATTGGATATTTCAGCTCGCCAATGCCGTCCCTGCATATGTCAGCTTCTCCTGCATGAGATCTCTTCTAGTATCAAGGATACGCGAAAACTCAATATAGAGGCCGAGCTACAGGGAGCTCGTTATCATCACTATCAAAGCCCCTTTGCGATCTGTGCCACAGTTGTAGTCACTCGCTGTATATAGGTCACACACTTCACGTAATATTCGGAGGCCGCATTGATGTGGCACACGTCCCGTCTTGGCCCTGCCGGGCCTTATGTTTTCGACCATTGACGCTCCCTGTCCCATATAATCATGTGCTGTTTTACCATCGCACATGAGCTGAGAGGAACGATTCTGAAGACCCAACCGCAGTCAAACCTTGGAACTTTGCCATGGTCATCTACTTAATGGCTTGCGTCGAAGCCTGTCCGATTCTCAGTTTCGTATGTCCAATTCAGCATCCTCTTCCCATTAGATGGCTAACGACACCCACGTCAAGATCATCGCATGCCCTAGGTATTGGAGTTCCAGGATCCATTTAGGAATCAGACATAATTCTTGCATGTGGACAAGCGACAGGCAATCTCAAGATTCAAATTTTTCTTTCAACATATAAGTTCAAACTGAAGTACAACACACAAATTGAAGTACTACCTGGCCGAGGCCCTACCCCTACCTGCCTGGGTCCAGGACAGTCGCCCCGTCGCCTCGGCCTGTGGGCTGGCCCTGTATTTCGCCTCCGACTGCCAACTCCGGCTAAGATTGTGTCTACCGTGACACCACCCACCACGGAAGATACGCCGAACCAGAGCACTAACAATGCCATTGTGGCATCCCTAGGCCATGTAAATGGGTGGGCCGGCACCTCCAACTTCTACTTGAAGTTAGATTGTTACAAATTTTTGGTGTAATTCATATCATCTTGATATTAATATGTTCTCCCTTTTGAAACAGTATTTCACTATTTCTCAATAAATATAAGGACACATTTATGCATATGCCCAATACATATTTATATCTTCTTACAAAGTTAAGCCCCGGTAGCAGCCATTTATGACTGAAAGTTGTTTGTGCGTGTGAGATTCAGTGCTCTTTCGTTTTAATATACTTCTGACCAAAGTTTGCCTACAAATCTAAAACGTCTTACATTTCTGAACGGAGGAAGTAAGATATAAAATAAGTTGAAAACAATTCTGATGTAGTTCTAGCCTACAAACGTGCAAAGTCACGACGCGAAATTCTTTGTGTTACAGGATACACAAAAATGATATCTTTTTAATTTCTTCGGAGATCTAAAACACTATGCTCAGATCTGTACATTTGTGTTTTTTGTATAGCTCAAATACAAAAGATAGTTCTAATTTCTACGGCTCCGATTTGACCGAATCACGAAACAAAACCACGCCGCCATCGCCTCCCCCCCCCCCCCCCCCCCCCCCCCCCCGTCGCCTCGCCCCCCTTGCCAGACCTCCGGCCACCGGCCCCGCTCCTGACTGGCCAAAGCTCGCTGCCGGCAAGCCTCATCCCCACCTCTATGGCGGCGTACGGATCCCTCCCCTGGCCCTCGGCCTCACCCGTGGTGGATTCAGACATCCTCGGTACAGACCTCAGCCCCCATCTCCGCCTGCATAGGCAAGCTGCCAGAAAATACAATCTCTCCGTCACCATCTCCCGTGGGCATTGGTGTGCATCGGTGAGCAAATTGCTGTATTCACAAGCTCCACTTCCGCATTCTCAGTCTAAGGTGAATTTTTTTTCAGTCAGTGGCATTTAGCTTTTCATCCATCCCTTGCACTCTGTTCCTAGGTCGACCTGACACTTAATTCCTAATGTTTACTTTACAGATTTAAAATGCTGACATATAGTTGATCTGTTTTGAAAACAGGGGTCGCAGGACGCAGTGCCTAATCCCAACAGGCCAATCATTATTCTCTATATAATTTCCAATATCTTTTTTGCTGCGCCACACGATCTAGGAATCGACAGAGGCAAATCTGGTGAGCGCCATGTTGACTACCTCGTCTCTCTATTTTTAGCTTTCATCTGCTTTGCATTATAACCACTAAAAGACTCTTTCGTGCTCTGTGACACCCGACAAGGTTCCATGTTTTCCATATATTGTTTCCCCCAATTTCTGAAACTAGAAAATTCCCCGCGCGTTGCTGCGAAATTTCTAAACACATATGTAGTCATTTAATTTCTTATATAGTGTTTCTCAAAAAAAAATGACATTGTGAACTTCCAATACTGTATCAAAGTGCCACAACATGGGGCACGCGCAAAACCTTTGCCATAACTGAAATGAGTTACCAAATATCCATATCAAGTTGATTGAGAAATTAAGATTGACTATTTAGGTCTTGCATTTCGGCAAGTGACTAAAAAATGGAATCCATATCCGTAGTTCTGGCAGCACATAGAGACTTACTTCATTTGAAGCTGAGAGAGGCAATGACAGGCCCGATGAACCCAGTTAAGTGCAACCCATATATCTTAATGACCCAAGATATAAACGTAGAATTTGGTACCGCAAAGCATGGTTAAACCTTCTCAGCATGGGTTGTCACATGGATTTCCTGGCGTGATAAGGAACACCGGTAGCCATACTGCAATTGCGTCAAGAAGCAAAAATATATCAGGAGAGTCGCCGAGTTGTTGAGTCTGCTACCTGTAGTCATGTAAATGTCGACTGTAGGGGGTGCGGAAAAAAAAATCTGTGAGGCGCAAAAGGGATCATGCCGGGAAGGAATTAGAAAAATCAACAGTTGTGTGACTTGAAAGACGACAGTGGCGACACTGCGGAGCTGATGGACATCACAACTCATATAGGCAAAGGTCCTATATATGTGAGTTTATCATGTCTTCAGCTTCGATCTCCACCTGGTAACGTGCATAAATAAAAGTTCTAGTCAACTAGCATCTAGATAGTTGATTAGGTGACAACGACTGATTTGGGGGACAAAGTTCTTTTTGGTCATGTAGTTGAGAAAAAGTCTAATGTACTCTGAGAAGCATTGTAGACTTATAGCCGGTTTAACTAGATGGCGTGAGACCTTTTAAAAAAGAAAATTAGATGGCTGAAGATAGCTATGACTATAAGGACTGGTCAATTTCTTCCCAATCATATCATATCGTCTAGTTTTGTAAAAAAAATCTGATAAAAGAGGATTATATCAAGTAGCAGGGGTTACAAGAAGGTCAAAGTACAACAACACAATCCGGTCCCGAGCATATCCACACAGCAGTTCGTGATTCTAACCTCACAAAATTTGCGAGGCAGCGACTAACCCTATTCTGCGAACAATCCACTTTACAAAGGAAATAAATCTACTATCACTCATTAAAAAATTAATCTCTGAAATAACTTGCACCAGTTTAGACCGATCTTGAGCCTTTTTAGTTGCCACCTTGAATAAGTATGAGCAATCCGATTCCATCATTATGGTCGTATTAGCCGTTGCAAAGAAATTTTCAATCCTTCTTCACAAGCTTTAGCTTCTGCCTCGATAGGATCCAGGCAATTAAATAACTGACGGCATGCCGAGAAATTAACCGTGCCATCCTCGTCCTCAAGAACCATGCAGGCAACTGCAGATCCATGATTTCTGGTGGCAGGGACTTTAATTTTATGCCTAAATATTTGGTATCAAATGTTAGACTTAATTTATCATTTTTTGTGCAGCCCAAATTACAAGAATTTTCTAGTTGATATTTTACACGTTGGTAGAATGTAACATTATCTACTTCCATGCTTTTTTTAGGTTTTTAATTCAAAAATATGATTTTCAAAATAAAGGGCTCCATGCATGGAGCTGGGCCGCCATTTGTCCACTGTCCTAGATCTGGCTGGACGGCCCAGACCGAGTTTGTGAGCTCGGCCCGAGCTTTCTCGGCTCGCCCCGAGTTGGGCTCGGCCCGCAGAAGAATTAGACCGAGCCGAGCTTCCTTTTCTGGCTCGTTAAGGCCTCGGCCGAGCCTGGCTCGGCTCGGTCCGGTCCGTTGGCTCGCTCGATAGCAGAAAATACAGCCATTTAGTACATCGTTGCCTAGTTTCTATCCCCTTCGCAGCTAACCTAGCTTTCCTCCCGCAGCCGCCACAAGGTCCGCCACCAGTCGTCGCAAACAAGTCTTTCCGCCGCCGCTTTCCTTCGTTGTCGCCACAAGCACCACTGCACCAGCGACCTGTTCCATGCGCCGTCGCCCACGAGCAGCACGAGCAAGCTCTGCCTCGCCGCCATCGACGGATTTAGCCTTTGTTTCCGTCTAGCAAGCTCTGCCCCGCCACCCCACGTCACAGATGCGTGCCTCTACCGCTGCCGGGGATGAAGGCCCCACCCGTCAGTGACCCGCCGCCGCCAGGCTCGCGAGCTGCACCGACCTGGACCGAGCTTTCCACAAGCTCGGGCCGAGCTCCATGTCGCGGCTCGCCGGGAAGTCGAGCCGGCTCGAGGCTCGGCAATTCTTGCCCGAGCTTTTTGCTGGCTCGCCCAGAGCTGGACCGAGTTGGCTCGCGTCCAGCCTGGGTCCTAGAGATGCTCTTATTGAGGGCAAATTCAGGTACACAATCTTTTGGAACTTTCACCATTTTTTTTTTTGGAAATTTCACTTCAATAGGTGCTTAGTATTTGCATCTCCATAAAAATATCTTGGTGATTTTTTAGCCAAATTCTTGTTGAATTTAAACACTTTTCAAATCCCAGAACGATATGTCAAAATGAATATGTGCGTAAAACGCAATATAAATGCAGCTGAAATAGCCATCAACATAAAGTCTATCCACACATTTATTTTGAACGCACATCATCTCCATGGTCACTTGCTCGCCCTAAGTGGCGGGATGCTCTGCTCATTCCTGAAGTAGTCGTCAGGATCCACCTCGCTCTTCGCCATCGCCAACCTCTGGAAATTACCCTTGTAGTACTTCTGGCCCCAAACCTTACCGGCCTGGTAGCTGGTGACGTTGCCCACAATGACATTCTCGCCCAGGTCAAGGTCCCTGTAATTTACGTACGCCTCTCTCGGGTTCTGGCTCACGTACGGTGTCATGAAGGCATAGAAGTCTTTTAGCCACTTGGTCTGGGCCGATCCGTCGGTGGCGGACGACCAGAAGTTCATGTACTGGATGTTGTAGAGCACGCCAGCACGGTGAGGGAACGGCGTGGCCGACTCCGGGAAGCTGCTGATCTTCCCGCCGTAGGGGTCTGTGATCATCAGCCCGGCGTTGGGCTTGGCGAGCCAAGCGAAGATCTGCACCCACACGTCCTTGGGGATGGCCTGACGGACGTAGTCGGACGTGGCCTTGCTGAAGGTGTTCAGGGATGTTGTCCGGTTCAGGATGTCCTCCACGGTCGCGGTGCTGCCGATGTAGATGTAGGGCACGGACTGGATCCAGGTCATCTCCTTGCAGTGCGTCCGGTTCAAGCCGAGCTCCGGAAAGCGGGTGCTCATCAATGGCAGGAGGGTGTCGCACGTGCCCAGGTACATGGACTGGAAGTTAGCCACCTGTCCCTGGACGACCACCCTTATGAAGAGCTCTTCGGGAAGAGCTGGGGCGACTACTTGCCACTTAGTGAGGATGTCTACGGCGCCCTCCTTGACGGACTTGGGGACGCTGAACATTGTCACCGTCGGCGGGACGGGCACGAGCTGCACCTTCCACGACAGCACGATGCCGAAGCTCTCGCCACCGCCGCCTTGGATGGCCCAGAATACATCTGCCCCCATGGCCTGTTTATCCAGCAGCCTCCCCTTGGCGTCGACGAGCGTGGCGTCCAGGACGTTGTCGATGGCGACGCCGTACTTGCGCAGCAGCATGCCGAACCCGCCGCCGCTTAAATGGCCCCCCACGCCCATCGTCGGGCATAGGCCGGCCGGGAACGCCAGCAGGTTGCTTACCTTCGAAATTGCATAGTACAGTTCTCCGACCGTCGCGCCAGAGTCCACCCACGCGGTGGCCGCCTGCTGGTCAACGCTCACGGAGCGGAGGTTGGCCAGGTCGACAACAGCGAACACCTCTGGGCGCTCAGAGCGGTAAGAGAGGCCCTCATAGTCGTGCCCGCCGCTGCGCACGCGGATGCGCACGTCGTTCTTGGTGCCACAGACGACGGCGGCCTGGACGTGGGAGGCGTTCGTGGGCGTGACGATGACGAGCGGCCTCACCGTGGCAGGGGCGAAGAACTTGGGGTTACGGATGGAGGACACGAGCACCGACGTGAAGGACGGCGAGCTCTGCGTGAACAGGAGCTGCTTGGGTATGGCCGCCGAGAGGCACTGGAGGAAGCCGTCGGAGGTTGCTAGGGATGGGACGGGTGCGTAGCAGGAGAGGAAGGTGAAGAGCAGCGCTAGCGCTAAAGTCCGAGACGAGGCCATGTTTGTTTCGTGCAGTGCTGTTGCAAAACTTCGCATGGTATCAAGCTCTAGATATAGCCTACTTTAAAAGTCATGGTCAACTATCGAGATAGTGGTTGACGTGGTGAATTGGCGCCACAATGTCTATTGTATTATATAGTGGTCTAAATAGATGGCTGGCGACACCAGGTCTATCAAATATCTGATCCAATCACTGTTGTATAGTGGCAACCCGTGTGAACAAACGCACGCGTAGAATTGTCCCATTTGGAGTAGAATAGACCACGGAAGCATCTCCTCTGTGCAGGCTGCTAGATCCCCTTTGAAACTTTTTTAGTACGACCAAATGCGCTGACTTCTTGTATGTGTTGCATCGAGCTACGAACAAAAAAAAATGAGGGGGGGCTGCAAGCCTGCAAAATGCATGGGCTGCTAGGCTAAACATAAAGAAGCTCGAGCAAGGAATAATTGTTATTTTTCTGGTGATCCAAATTCAGGCAGCGGTAGTACCGCTGGGTTAAGCGGTACTATCGCCAGAGAGCTACCGCCACAGCTGCCGCACCCGCTACCGCCAGAATGACCGTCTGAAGCACTAGTCCGGTACCAACTGGTACCGCTGGCGGTACCGCCGTCGATACCGCTGAGGTGGGAAGATCAGGAACAGCCCACGCCAGCGGTACTACCGCCCAACCCAGCGGTAGTACCGCCGCGGTGGGATCTCGTCCGGATCGGACTGCAGCCGATCTAGGGTTTTATGCCTCTAGGATCCTTTGCCACCATATATACCTCTTGTAAGCCGCCGTTTTGGGATAAGCCAGATATTGTAAACCCACGGCGTTTGTAAACTCACCCGATATAGTGAAGTATTGCTGGCTGGCGCCCGTGGTTTTTTCTCCTCCATTGTTGGAGGGGTTTTTCCACGTTAAATCTCGTGTCCTCTGCAGTGTTTACTTATCGTTCTTCGTTATTGTTCTTCTCGTACTCATAACAAGTGGTATCAGAGCCCGTGTTTGATCTAGGGTTTTGCGAGATGTCGTCATTGAAGTTCGATCTACCGCAGCTGGACTACACCACGAGATTTGCTCTGTGGCAAGTGAAGATGAGGGCGATTCTCGCCCAATCTTCAGATCTGGATGAAGCGATCGATGCTTTCGGCGGGAAGGCAAAGGAGACTTGGACCGATCCGGAGAAGCGGAAAGACCGTAAGGCTTTATCGTTGATTCAACTCCATCTGTCCAATAATATTCTGCAGGAAGTGCTGCAGGAGAAAACCACCGCCGAGTTATGGGACAAACTAGAGGAGATCTGTTTGTCCAAGGATCTCACGGGCAGATTGCACGTGAAGATGAAGTTGTTCTCACACAAGCTGCAAGAGGGAGGTTCGGTAATGGATCACCTATCCTCCTGGAAAGAGATTGTTTCTGATTTGCAGTCTATAGAAGTTAAGTATGAGGATGAGGATTTAGGTCTTCTTCTTTTATGCTCGCTGCCTAATTCTTTCAGTAATTTTCGTGACACCATATTGTTGAGCCGTGACAAACTAACTCTTGCTGAAGTTTATGAGGCTCTCCAGCAAAGGGAGAAGATGAAATCTATGGTGCAGGCTGAAAGTTCGTCCTCCAAGGCGGAGGCATTACAGGTCCGTGGGAGGCCTGAGCAGCGAGACAACTACCACTACAACAACAACAGAGATAAGAGTAGGACCGACAGAGGTCGCTCAAAGTCCAAGGGACGTGACAAGTTCTGCAGGTATTGTAAGAAATCCAATCACACCATTGATGATTGTTGGAAGCTGCAGAATAAGGAGAAAAGAAACGGAACTTACCAACAGAAAAATAATGATGGTAATGGTAAGGTTGCCGTAGCCTCTGGTAAGGGTGAGGCTTCTGTTGTTGCTGGTAGTGATAGTTCTGATGGAGATTGCTTAGCTGTTTTTGCTGCATGTGTTTCACGTGATGATGAATGGATTCTTGATACTGCATGTTCGTTTCATATTTGCTGTAACAAGGATTGGTTCAGTTCTTATGAGTCTGTGCAGACTGGAGATTTTGTGCGTGTGGGCAATGACAACCAGTGCAACATTGCTGGCATTGGATCTGTTCAGATCAAGACCCATGATGGGATGACACGCACGTTGACAGGAGTGAAGCACATACCCTCCATGGCGAGGAATTTGATCTCTCTCAGTACCCTTGATTGTGACGGGTACAAGTACAAAGGTGGGAACAAACTTCTGAAGGTATCATCGGGTTCTCTCATTGTTATGATTGGTGATATGAATTCTGCGAAATTATATGTCCTTAGAGGTAGCACTTTGCCTGGTATTGCTGCCGCTGTTAGTTCTGATGAATGTAAGACTAACCTTTGGCATAAGCGTCTTGGACATATGAGTGAGCTTGGCATGGCAGAATTGGCGAAGAGAGAGCTGATTGATGGTTGCAACTTGAGTAAGTTTGAGTTCTGTGAGCACTGCATTTTTGGTAAGCATAAAAGAGTTAAATTCAATGCTTCCGTTCATACCACCAAAGGCATTTTAGATTATGTGCATGCTGATGTTTGGGGTCCGTCCCGTAGAACTTCTAATGGTGGTGCAAATTACATGCTTACTATTATTGATGATTACTCAAGGAAAGTGTGGCCATATTTTCTGAAACATAAATCTGATGTTTTTGCTGCTTTTAAGAAGTGGAAAGTTATGGTAGAAACACAAACTGAAAGGAAGGTTAAAATACTCCGTACTGACAATGGTATGGAATTTTGTTCCAATGAATTTGATGAGTTTTGCAGCAACGATGGCATGGTAAGACATCATACCATACCGTACACTCCTCAGCAGAATGGCGTGGCTGAACGCATGAACAGGACCATTATTTCGAGGGCTCGCTGCATGTTGTCTAATGCAAAGATGCATAGGCGTTTTTGGGCTGAAGCAGCCTCCACCGCATGTTATCTCATCAACAGGTCACCTTCTATTCCACTTGATAAGAAAACTCCCATTGAGGTATGGTCTGGTACTCCAGCTGATTATTCTGAGTTGAGAGTTTTTGGTTGCACTGCTTATGCTCACGTTGATAACGGAAAGTTGGAGCCAAGGGCTGTTAAGTGCATCTTCCTTGGTTATGGTTCAGGAGTTAAGGCATATAAATTGTGGAACCCTGAAACTAAGAAAGTTTTGTTAAGCAGGAATGTCGTTTTTAATGAGGCTGTTATGTATTATGATAGTCCTTCCACTGATATTTCTGATGCTATTGATTCTCCTAATGTTTCTGATGATGAGCAACAGAGAGTTGGCGTGCAGGTGGAGCACGCTAAGGAGAACGAAATTGTGGTTCCTGAAAATAATGATGATGTTGATGTTCCACCTTCACCGCCTATTGTTCAGCAACAAGCACGGTCTATTGCCACTGGCCGTACTAGGAGAAATACTGTGCCTCCTAATCGTTTAATTGAAGAGTGTGATATTGTTCATTATGCTTTGAGTTGTGCTGAACAGGTGGAGCAAGATGCTGAACCAGCTACGTACACTGAAGCCATTGCTTCGGTTGATAAAGAGAAGTGGCTAGGTGCGATGCAAGAAGAGATGCAATCGCTTGAAAAGAATGGCACATGGGATGTTGTGCACTTGCCTAAACAAAAGAAGGCTGTCCGCTGCAAGTGGATATTTAAGAGAAAGGAAGGTTTGTCTTCTGTTGAGCCTCCAAGGTTTAAGGCAAGGTTAGTAGCAAAAGGTTTCAGTCAAATTCCAGGTGTTGATTATACTGATGTATTCTCCCCAGTTGTGAAGCATAGTTCTATTCGTGCTTTCTTTGGTATTGTTGCTATGCATGATCTTGAGCTTGAGCAGTTAGATGTTAAGACTGCGTTTTTGCATGGCGAGTTGGAGGAGGAGATATACATGGACCAACCTGAAGGTTTTGTTGTGCCTGGTAAGGAGGATCTTGTTTGCAAGTTGAAGAGGTCCCTTTATGGTCTGAAACAGTCACCACGACAGTGGTATAAAAGGTTTGATTCATTTATGCTTGCACATGGTTTTATGAGATCTCAGTATGATAGCTGTGTGTACATGAAGTTTGTTGATGGATCGCCTATTTATTTGCTGCTATATGTTGATGATATGTTGATTGCTGCCAAGAGCATGAAAGAGATCACTACTTTAAAGGCACAATTAAGTAGTGAGTTTGAGATGAAGGATCTTGGTCCTGCTAAGAAAATACTAGGCATGGAAATTAAGAGGGACAGAAAGTCTAGTTTGCTATTTCTTAGTCAAGAAAAATACATTGAGAAAGTTCTTCATCGTTTTAATATGCATGATGCAAAGTTTGTTAGTACACCTATTGCCTCTCACTTCAAGTTGTCAGCTTTGCAATGTCCTACTTCTGATGATGATATTGAGTACATGTCTCGAGTTCCTTATTCTAGTGCTGTTGGTTCCTTGATGTATGCCATGGTTTGTTCTCGTCCTGATCTGTCATATGCTATGAGTTTGGTCAGTCGTTACATGGCTAATCCTGGTAAAGAACATTGGAAAGCTGTTCAGTGGATTTTCAGGTACCTGCGCGGCACATCTAAAGCTTGCTTGAAGTTTGGCAGGATTGGTGAGGGACTCGTAGGCTATGTGGATTCAGATTATGCTGCCGACTTGGATAAGAGGAGGTCCCTCACAGGTTATGTATTTACTGTTGGTGGTTGTGCTGTTAGCTGGAAGGCTAGTTTGCAGGATGTTCCCGCACAATCTACTACTGAGGCTGAGTACATGGCTATTAATGAAGCATGTAAAGAAGCTGTTTGGCTGAAAGGTCTGTTTGCTGAGCTTTGTGGAGATGATTCTTGCGTTCAGTTATTTAGTGACAGTCAAAGTGCTATTTATCTTACTAAAGATCAGATGTTCCATGAGAGGACAAAGCACATTGATATTAAGTATCACTATGTTCGCCATGTGGTTGCAGAAGGTAAACTGAAGGTATGCAAGATTAGTACTCATGATAATCCTGCTGATATGATGACAAAGCCTGTTCCTGTGTCCAAGTTTGAGCTTTGCTCGAGCTTGGTTGGTATAACTGTTTAGCCCAAGTGGCTGTTTGGCGCCAGCAAGTGTTTTCTTTGTTGATTCAGGTGATTGTTGAAGTTCATGCTACAAGATGGAATTTGTCTCAAGGTGGAGTGTTATTTTCTGGTGATCCAAATTCAGGCAGCGGTAGTACCGCTGGGTTAAGCGGTACTACCGCCAGAGAGCTACCGCCACAGCTGCCGCACCCGCTACCGCCAGAATGACCGTCTGAAGCACTAGTCCGGTACCAACTGGTACCGCTGGCGGTACCGCCGTCGATACCGCTGAGGTGGGAAGATCAGGAACAGCCCACGCCAGCGGTACTACCGCCCAACCCAGCGGTAGTACCGCCGCGGTGGGATCTCGTCCGGATCGGACTGCAGCCGATCTAGGGTTTTATGCCTCTAGGATCCTTTGCCACCATATATACCTCTTGTAAGCCGCCGTTTTGGGATAAGCCAGATATTGTAAACCCACGGCGTTTGTAAACTCACCCGATATAGTGAAGTATTGCTGGCTGGCGCCCGTGGTTTTTTCTCCTCCATTGTTGGAGGGGTTTTTCCACGTTAAATCTCGTGTCCTCTGCAGTGTTTACTTATCGTTCTTCGTTATTGTTCTTCTCGTACTAATAACAATAATCAAGCGATCTATGAAAGCTAAAGGGCGGCTTCCCATAAACTAGCACTAGTCGTTAGTTGAGCCCAGCGGTGGCCTGATAACAACTTCACAAGGAAAAGGTCAAACTAGCAGTACCAATGGCTAACCGATCGTACACCAATACGGCCTGACGTGCACACTGTATTGGATATTTCAGCTCGCCAATGCCGTCCCTGCATATGTCAGCTTCTTCTGCATGAGATCTCTTCTAGTACCAAGAATACGCGAAAACTCAATATAGAGGCCGAGCTACAAGGAGCTCGTTATCATGACTATCAGGGCCCATTTGCGATCTGTGCCACAGGCCCACAGTTGTAGTCGCTCGCTGTATATTGGGTGGGCGTTCGGAATTCCCGAAATTTCGGGACGGGAAATTCGGGAAAAACAAAGTTCGGGATTCACATATTGACTCCCGAATTTGCATGCGGAAATTTGATTCCCGCCAATTCAGGTTCGGGAATTTCGGGATCGGGAATTCCCGGATATCCCGAAGTTCAGAACAGAAAGCAAAAGGCCAAAAACAATAGCAAATTTGTCGAGCCAGCGGCGTCAACTCGGGGAAGATGGAGATAGAGCAGAGCCGGTCGTAGTCCCGTCGGGGGATGCAGCGGCGCGGCCACCGGTAGCGGCGACGGATTTGACCAGGCTCGGAGACGGAGGGGAGCGCGGGAACGGCGAGGGAGGGAGTGCGGCAGCCGGACCGCACGCCCACGGGCGAGGTAGGAGACGGTAGCCTGTGGCTGGCTAGGGTTGGGGACTCGGGGCGAGTGGGCGTGGGCGTGAGCGATGCGTGGCCACGAGGGACCTGGGACGAGTGGGTGTGGGCTTGCAGTTTGCTCCCCTGTTGGGCTTGCAGTTTATATTTTCGGGATAAACGGGAATTTTAGGATTCAATACTGCGTTCCCGAATTACCTGAACAAATTTCGGGATTCGGGTTAGCTTCCTCAAAAAACGTTCGGGATTGTCGGGTTCGGGAAATTCAGGATCAGGATCGGGAAATTCGGGATTCGGGTTTCGAGATCGGGAAATATACCCACCGTATAGGTCACACACTACGCGTAAAATTCGAATAAGAGGCTGCATTGATGTGGCACACGTCCCGTCTTGACCCTGCCGGGCCTTATGTTTTTGACCATTGACGCTCCCTGTCCCATATAATCATGTGCTGTTTTACCATTGCACATGGGCTGAGAGGAACGATTCTGAAGACCCAGCCTCAGTCAAACCTTGGAACTTTGCCATGGTCATCTACTTGCGTCGGAGCCTGTCCGATTCTCAGTTTCGTATGTCCAATTCAGCATCCTCTTTCCATTAGATGGCTAACGACACCCACGTCAAGATCATCGCATGCCCTAGGTATTGGAGTTTCAGGATCCATTTAGGAATCAGACATAATTCTTGCATGTGGACAAGCGACAGGCAATCTCAAGATTCAAATTTTACTTTCAACATATAAGTTCAAACTGAAGTACAACACACAAATTGAAAGCTCATTCATCCACGAATCAGACATGATTTTGCATGCGGACAAGTTACAGTGCTCAAGTTTCCAAAATCAGTTTTCAACATATAAACAGATGTACCGCACACAACGGACACGCTCGGAAAATTAAAGTACACATAAAGGCATCATACAAACAGAGGTGTACTGGAAGTGTTCTTCCGATGGCCAGTGAGACCACAACCCGAACACCACGCTGCCTTGGGGTTTTAGTCATATCGTCACCTCTGAGGCAAACAAAGAGTTATTCCGCTCTTTACCTTTCCATCATCAGATTAAACCTAGAGTCTACCATTAATTTGGTGCTTTCATGCCATTTGCACTAGAAAAATGTACTCCAAAAATTCTAAATAACAAACAGTTGGACCTCATTTTCAATGCCTGAAACTGTAATGAACCTGTGATTTATGTGTGGCACTTAACAACTCCACTGCACAGGATAACCTTTGCCTTTAACAATCCTCACCCTGCATGTTTACAGACCTGAAGATTAGAAATCATATAATTTAATGTGTGCAATTACCGCACCCCAAGAAGAAATTCTAATGCACATGCTGAGATTATTGTCATGCTCCCTGTGCACCCCAAAACCTTTTATTGTTGACACAAAATAGCATTTGTGGTTGACTATTTGATCCCCATATTAAAAACCACAGCAATGGATAATTAACAAGACTCACTGTCTAATAAATCATGAGCGATCAAAGAACTTGTGATTTAGGAGCACACAAAATACCAACAGAAGGTTAAAGGATGCATAAGCAGAATTATGATTTTTACATGATTGGGTTGACAACCCAAACCTGCCTTTAAAATGTAAAGTACATGATACGCAAAGCCTAGTGAATGCATCAGTAGTAACATTACTTCTACACGAATGTGGCGACAACCCAAACCTGACTATATTTATGCCCATGCGGTCTGATGAACTGAAGGCCGGTGTAAAAGTTTAGCTGGGTTATCACATTTACTCGTGTTAGATATTCACATTCTATTTTGCATAAGAGTAAAAGGACTGCGCGGTCTATGAAGTTGCCAAGAAGTAGCGTATTGGTCACAAACTGGGAAAACGCAAACTATTGGTCACGAAGTTGCGGAGATTCGACACGTTCGTCACTCCGTCACCCACGCCGTGAAAAAGCTGACGTGGCACCGTTAGTCCTCACGTCAGTGACTGAATTTTTGCAGAAATCCCCCTGGAAGCTCACTGCTTTGTCGCGCCGCATCCGACGACCACCGCCATGATCGACAACTTCTGGAGCTTGTCGCGCCGCTGCCTCGCGCGTCCTCGACCCCGCCCGAGAGTACCAGGAGTTGCGCCTCATCTTCCCCGCCGTCACCACCGAGTAGAGCTTGCTGGAACGCCAGGAGCCGGAGGAATTTCGTGTTCTTCTTCCTCAACGCCAAGATCGTCCGACGCCGTAATTCGCCGCCTCCGTTCGTCCTCGAGCCGTACGAATACAGCAGCAACCCCGATGTGAGATCCCCGTCCGATTTCACCTTCCTCCCATCGTTTTCCGGTGCCGTCGCCGTCGTTCTCTTCCGTCCCGCACCTCCGTCCGCCATGGCTGCGAGCTGGATCTCCAGTCTCGGCCTCTCCTTCGCCTGTCTGCTCCTGTGCAGGTCGCGCACGGCAGCAGCACCCACCAGCACCGTCCCCGTCCCTTCTTGCACCGCGCGCCGCCGGGATATGGTCGTCGCCGGTCGCGTCCGTCGTCGCGCCGCCGGGATATGGTCGTCGTCGTCACTGCTTTGTCATGACGTGAGCTTCCAGGGGGATTTCTGCAAAAATTCAGTCACCGACGTGACGACTAACGGTGCCACGTCAGCTTTTTTCACGGCGTGGGTGACGGAGTGACGAACGTGTCGAATCTCCGCAACTTCGTGACCAATAGTTTGCGTTTTCCCAGTTTGTGACCAATACGCTACTTCTTGGCAACTTCATAGACCGCGCAGTCCTTTTACTCTTTGCATAAAATGCACCAATATTTAGATGACGCAACAAATTTATACAACATCACATCTAGAAATCAAATTTCATTGTATCATCTAGCATGGTTTGTATGTTAACATGAATATTTGGAATCGCAAAAGATTTTGGTTATGAAATTACCGACAAAATCCATGCATGCCCTCCAAGTGCTGATACGGCCTTGCCGCCAAGTCCACCTCCTTTTCTGCATCAGGCATATAATCTGAATGGTGAATCAAATCCCTTATAGGCTCAACCTTTGTTTCTTTCATGTAATTCCAGAACTTTGGCTGTCATCCTCCCCTGGATGTCAGTTTGGTACTTTACCGTGGGGGTTTCCCCTACGGTTTGGCTAGTAAAAAAATCCCTTATAGGCTTGCAGCCAACCGCTGTAGATCGACTGAAGGAAAGCCCGGGAGGACCCTTGTATATTCTTGCCGAAGTAGCACCGGACGTTGATGTTGCTGGAAGATTATCGCACTTTCCCCTCCATACCCCAAGCTTGTTGATTCCGCACATCCTTCAGGTCTCAAAGATATCGGCTGGCAATCATGTCCGGCTGCAATGCCGCCCAGCCTCCATAAGTCCGCTCTCGAGCATACCCGCCTTTTGCCCCATGGTGCGCCTCGAATCCATCCCTGATTGGCTGACAATTTCCTTGCCTCCTGCTTTTCACCGGAGCCGTTGGATGCAGTCAATTTTTTGTCACTTCGTGGTTGGCTGGTATGTGAATGACATTTGGGCCTAGGTGCACACGGGACCGGAAAATCAGGCAGCTAAGTCCTCGGGGTCATCTATTTCCCGACCTCCGTGGGAGCGTTTCGCTCCCGCCTACAGTGTCTACCTCATGACCGGTCGAGTAGCACGGACTTGCTGCCCCCACTACCACCCAACCCGCCCTGTCTGCATTTCTTGCTCGGCGATGGAGACCTGGAGTGCGTCAGCATCTCTTATCACCATCTTCACAGATTGGGGCTCTGATACAAATTGTCAGCATGAACTCAGGATCTCTCGATGAACAAGGTGGAAGAACAGAAAACCATAGAAGTTTTATGCCGCTCAAACTGCCGCAGCTTTTCTGTTTGTCTATTTCTCTTACTTGTACTAAATACAAAGCTTAACAGAAAACCGAAGACCCAGCTAACCCTGGCCTCTAAGGGCATCTCTAACCGATCCCCTAAAATCGGTTAGAGGAGTAAAAGTTGGCAGCGGCGGCACCTAACCGAACCCCAAAACGGTTAGAGGAGTATATTTTTACTCATCGGAGGAGTAAAAGTGGCGCCCGACTCCTAAATATACTCCTCCGAAACCAAATCCGAGAAAAGCCCCCGCCGCTCGACCCGCCGCACCCATTCCCGCCGTCCTCGCCGCCGGTGACCCCCAACCCCCGCCGTCCCCATCCCGGTCCCTCCGCCGCTCTCCGGGCCACCTTTTCCCTCGCTCGCCGCCTCTCGCCATCACCGGAATCGACGGGGCGAGGTCGTTTTCGCCGGCCGCCGGCCCGATTTGGAGGAAAACGAGCTCCGTCGCCGACGATTCGCCGCAACTTCGAGCCGGCGGAGGCTAGGAACGCTGTAGAAGGCAGGCACCGTCCCCCTCGGCGCCTCCTCTGCCCTACCCGACCACTACCCGACCTCCGTCCGGCCAACCTCGTCGCCTCCTCCGCCCGTGAGGTGTTCGACCGAATAGCAAGGTGAGTTTTTTTAGCCGAATTTGTTTGTTTTGTTTTCAAATTTGACCGGCGCCGTCCTAGTGTAGATGAAGAGGTTGAGGGAGTACCTCTTGGACGACTCATCGTCGGAGGAAGAGGAGGAGGACGACGACGACGTCGAGATAGCCATGGCCATCATTTTGAACGATGAAGTTCGGCGGCCGAGGCTTGGATCGCAGTTCGGCCGTGCATACATCAACCGGGATAGAGCCCGAGGGCCATGCCAAGATCATGCGAGACTATTTCGACCCCAATCCATGCTATCCGGAGAAGTACTTTCGCCGACGTTTCCGTATGCACAAGAGCCTCTTTCTCACCATTGCCAAAGCGGTGGAGAAGCATGATGATTGGTTCAAGCTTCGGAGGAGTGCATCCGGTGAGATAAGCGCAAGCCCGTTGATAAAGTGTCTTGCAGCTGTTCGAGTGCTTGCATATGGGTGTTCTGCGGATGCCATTGACGACTATGTTCGTATTGGCGAAGATACCATCTTGGAGGCCGTCCGGAGGTTCACAATGGCTGTGATTGAGATCTTTGGAGATGAGTATTTGAGGGCACCCAATGAGGATGACACCGAGAGGCTCTTGGGTGAGAGCCAAGAAAGAGGATGGCTGGGGATGCTTGGCTCAATAGATTGCATGCATTGGACATGGAAGAATTGTCCAGCTGGATGGAAAGGTCAGTACAAGGGCCATTGCAACGATCCAACAATCATCCTAGAGGCGGTGGCGTCGAAGGATCTATGGATTTGGCATGCCTATTTTGGATTGCCTGGGTCTCACAATGACCTCAATGTGCTTGCTAGATCACCACTTTTCTCTAGGCTTGTTGCGGGTGATGCTCCTCGTGTTAGCTATGAAGTCAACAACCGTGAGTACACCATGGGTTACTATCTTGCAGATGGCATCTATCCTACATGGGCCTCCTTTGTGAAGACAATTCCAAAAACTCTCATCAACAATCCCAAGAAGGCTCACTTTGCCAAGGTTCAAGAGTCTGCGAGGAAGGATGTGGAGTGTGCTTTTGGTGTGCTTCAGAAGAGATTTGGCATAATCAAAGGCCCTGCTGAGTATTGGAAGCCGAAGGTGCTTTGGCAAATAATGAAGTGTTGCATCATCTTGCATAACATGATCATTGAAGATGAGCGCGGCATGCCCGAGAACTTCCGGTACATCTCCAATGGTGATCAGGTAGAACCAGCACATGATGCCAACAGGATCCAAGCATTCCTTCAAGCCCATGCGCGCATTGAGAACAAGGAGGTGCATGAACAGCTGCAGCAGGACCTTGTTGAGCATCACTAGGTTCTCCATGGTGCTACCTAGTTTTAGTTTGAACTATTCTGATGATTTGTTGAACCCTGCCATGTGTTTGGCTTTGAATTTATTTGGTTTGTAAACTTAATATTTATTCATTCGTAAACATTTTATTTGATTGTATGTGAACTATGCCGAATGTTTGGCTATTGATAATTTGATTTCTACAAAAAAAAAAATTACTCCTCTAAATATAGGAGTTCGGTTAGGTGCCGACCACCTTTAGAGGAGTACTTTTACTCCTCTAAAGTTTACTCCTCCGTTTACTCCTCTAACCGATTGGGGATCGGTTAGAGATGCCCTAACGAATCGTGCCATCCCACGATTCAAGGATCACGATCCCTGTCTCTTGGTGACACGTACACGACTCGGGCAACACACTAGTGACGAAATTAAGAATTCATCGTGACACTTGAGATTTTCAACAAGTGGTGGGATGCTCTGTTCATTCCTGAAGTAGTCGCTAGGATCGACCTTGCCCTTGGCGATGGCGAGCCTCTCGAAGTTACCCTTGTAGTACTTGTCAGCCCAAACATTGGCAGCCTCGTAGCTGGTGACGTTGTCCAGAATGACATTCTCGCCCAGGTCAAGGTCCCTGCAGTTCACGTACGCCACCCTGGGATTCGCGCTCACATACGGTCCCATGAACGCGTAGAAGTCTTTGATCCACTTTGTACGGGAGGCTCCACTGGTGGCCGCTGGCCAGAAGTTGAGGTACTGCATGTGGTAGAGCACGCCGCCACGGTGCGGGAACGGCGTCGCCGACTCCGGGAAGCTGCTGATCTTCCCGCCGTAGGGGTCCATGACCAGCATCCCGGCGTCAGGCTTGGCGAGCCATGCGAAGATCTGCACCCACACGTCCTTGGGGATGGCCTCATGAACGTAGTCGGACACGGCCTTGTTGGAGAGGTCCTGAGAGAAGGTCCTCTTGAGGATGTCCTTCACGGGGGCGGTGCTGCCAAGATCGATGTAGGGCACGGAGTCGATCCAGGCCATCTCCTTGCAGTGTGCCCGGTTCACACCGAGCTCGGGGAATTGGCTTCCCATCAATGGCAGAAGCGAGTCGCAGGTGCCCAGGTACATGGCCTGAAACACAGCAACCTGTTTCTGGACTGTACCTACCCTAATATGCAGATCCTCGGGGAGAGCTGGGGCAACATCTTGCCATTTGGTGAGGATGTCGACGGCCCCCTCGTCGATGGACTTGGAGACTGTGAATACCGTCACTTTGGACGGAACGGGCACGAGCTTCACCTACCAGGACAGAAGGATCCCAAAACTCTGGCCGCCGCCTCCGCGGATGGCCCAGAAGACGTCCATCCCCATGGCCTTCTTGTCCAGGAGCTTGCCCTCGGCATCCACCAGAGTGGCGTCCAACACGTTGTCGGATGCGAGGCCGTACTTGCGCATCAGCATGCCATACCCGCCGCCGCTGAAGTGGCCGCCGACGCCAACCGTCGGGCACACGCCAGCTGGGAAGGCTTGCTGATTGCTCGCCTGTGAGACGGCGTAGTACAGCTCCCCGAGCGTTGCGCCAGACTCCACCCACGCTGTGGCCGCCGTCTCGTTAACACGCACCGACCGCATCTTGTTGAGGTCGACCACCGCGAAAACCTCAGGCCGCACGGAGCGGTATGAGAGGCCCTCGAAATCATGCCCGCCGCTGCGCACACGTATGCGGACGTCGTGGCTGCGGCCGCACACGACGGTGGCCTGGACGTGTGGGGCGCTCGTCGGCGTTATAATGACGAGCGGCTGCACCGTCGTGGGAGTTAACAGCTCGGGGTCCAGGTGACAGATACCAGGACCTCCGAGAACAAGGGCGAGCTCTGCGTGTACAAGAGCTCCTCAGGTATGGCCGCCGAGAGGCATTGGAGGAAGCCATCGGAGGAAGCTAGGGAAGGGACGGATGCGAAGCTAGATAAGACAGTGAAGAAGAGCACTAGTGCTAGGCACGGTGACAAGGCCGCCATGTTTGATTCGTGTACTTTGCATGGTAAAATCACTTCCTCTAGTAGTCTTAAATAGCATGCAAAGAATGCAGGCATGTATATCAGACCTAAAAAAATACTCCTATTTATCTATCCGTTGTGAAATAAGGAATCAACGACTGGAGGGAGGTCGCCCTCTGGCGCTGGAGGTCGCGCAGCACGCGGTCCTCCACGTGGTCTGACCGGCAGAAGCAAAGGAATCCGTCACGGATGTTTTTCCTTTTTCTTTTAGTTTTTGTTTTCACACTAGTCACTAGGTACGTAACGACAAGGGACTGCAGCGTTGTGGTCGTGGTCTTTTTTCCTTTCGTTTTCTCGCTCGGTGCACCGCAGTACCGCGTACCTGCGTAAAAAGAGCAGCTCATTGCAATGTGAAAATATTTTGGAAAGAATATTTTGTCATAGTACGTGCTGCGGGCTGTGCCTCATCACGGCGCGTTCGGTACGTTAGTCATTTCTATAGATCTTGAATTGGTACATTGGTCGTTGCGCCTAATATTGCGTAGATGCATTTGTTGTAGCATGTGTTGCGGGCTGTGCCCCGCTAAAGGAAGCACATCAGTACATCGGAAGGTAGTACAATAGAATTGGTTAGGGCAGTGCATCGTAAGGTAACGCACCAGTGCAGCAGAAGACAATACAAAACATACACTCAATGCATAATATGACGGCAGTACAAAACATGCACTGAGAGCACAAATATGCACTCAGAATAGGACATAAAAAGCATTGCAAAATATGTACTTGGGACAATATAAAAGGTAGTGCAAAACATGCACTCCAGACAGAACATATGTGTGATCAAAGGCAGTGCAAAACAGCTGCTCAGGACGCACATCAAAACACAATAAGGTAGGACATAACATCCACGAAAGACAGTGCAGCCGAACAAATCCGAAGGCGGTGCAACCATGTGATTGGCTCGTCCAACAAAAAAGGAGCAACCTCACCGTGGTGTAGGAATCAAGTGGGCCTGTTTACCGATGCAAGTGGGATAGACATGGGATGACCGTTTCCCACCTGATCTTGCCCGCTGGGCTTAAACGGGATAACCGGGAGATCATGTAGCGGGATTAACAGGAGTATGGGAGCCTGCGTATTTGATTCACGTTGCTGCGGAGGATGGCCGGTATGACCGCATGATTTTGTTTTCCGCAACTCAACAACAAGCAGCTAGGCGTGTTGCGGCACTCAACGGGATATTTGGGCTGCCCGTGGGGTTCGTCTGCTACAGCCCACACGGGACAAGTGGGGTGTGCTTAACGGATAACTGGGTATTTTTAGGTGGACGGGATGCGGGGCTGGAGGCAGGCCCATCCCATTTGAAACCTTAGGCCGCATGTTGATGATGCTAGAGTTCATTTGAAGTGGAGTTGAAAACTATGAGAGATTGCAAATTTGCTTGGGTCAACCACGTAAGAAAGCGACTGTCTCTCACTGCGGAGATTCAACAGTTACATCAATTGGCAGCCAAACCGAGCGGGATCAGCCAACAGATGCTACCTTGTTCTATTGATCACCGTTGTTTTGCATAGAACATAGTTTATTATTTTAGTTTGGACTCGTAGCTTTGTGTTGGTCTGTTCTTTTCTATCGTTTGCTTCGGTTTGGTGTGGGACAGTAGAAGCTAGTTAAAAGAAGGCTAATTGGTTGGCGTTGTCTGAGTAGCAAATGAGTTACTTAGGTGGTTTAACATGAGCTCAGATTTATTTATACTAATGAAGAAATAGGCTTTCGCCCCGCTATATAAATATAGCAACCACACGATACAATGTTGAGACCACTGCTGGGGCAAACAGCACAGACTGCCCAAAAGAAAGGAAAAAGAATAGAAAACAATGCCGACATCGGTGGATCAACGAAAACGACAATGACTCGCAACCGCTGCGTCCTCTCCGGAGTATTCCCACCACGACCCTACACTCTGAATCGCCACGTACCAAGCAGCACCTCCAAGAAGGAAAGCGACGACGACGACACTGCAGCCCGGACTAGTCCTAGGGTTTCCCCTGGTACGCTCCGAAGAGTGGAGAAGAGGTACACCCGATGCCCTTCAGGAAGGAAGGGCGACACTCTCAAGCGTCACCGCGTCGGTGTCAAACGACAGGGATTTCTCCCGACCCCCAAAAAACCACATCCTGGACAATCTGTAGCGCTCCACCAATCTTGCCATCCACCAACAAACGCCACCATGGTCTTGAAGTCATCATCATCGTCTCTCCATGGCAAACGTAGCAAGGCCGGCCAGCCCGAGACGAAGCACCCGTAGACAAGATCCAGCAGTATCACAACCACGTGGGAGGGAACAACCTCCACCGTCATAGACGGCAGCTGACCGGACGCAACGATAAGAGCACACCGAGCCATTGGAGCCGGAGGGCGGCAGCAGTACAGCCACCTGGAGGATGTCCTCCACCGCCATCGGCGGGTGCCGACCGGACACGGCAGCAAGGACACACCAGGCCGGGCAGGCCCGGCCGAGCCCCGAGGGGCTCGTAAAGTCCCCGGCGCCATGCTGTTGCACGTAGGCCATCACCGCCGCTACCCTCTCGATCGTCCCATAGTCACAACCGGACCCAGACGGGTCCGTGAAGCTCCCGCCGCCACGCTGCAGACAGACGCGGCATTAGCACTGCCATCTCCGTCACGACCCGCGCATCAAGCCAACCGAAGGCATCCAGGACGAGCTCGCATAGGCCCGCCAAACCCAGATCGGGCCCGGAGGGCCCAGATCTGGGCTCGCACGGCAGAGCTCCATCACCTGTCACCCTCCTCACCAACAGCGACAACACCACCCGCCACCCGCACAGCACCAGGGGACCCCCGCCGCCGCGCCGGACCGTCGCCGCCGAGGAACACCTCCATGGCCATGGCCGCCCGCGCCAACCACAACCAGGAAGGGGAGAGGCCGGTGGTCCGCCGCCACCAGTGCCGCCCGGCCTAGGGCCGGCGCCGCACACCGGCGACGGCGGGAGGGGAGACGGGAGGGAAGGCTGGGGACGGGAGGGGGAGGCGCGGCCCGGCCGCCGCGGGGGGCGGTGCGGGTCGCGGGAGCGGAGGGTGGGATCAGGCTACAGGTCTTGAAACTGCATATGCTAATTCTGAGCCTAAGGATTTGGATTTTGTTTCTGAGTTCTACTAAACAAAATGGGAGAAATTCAGTCATTTTTTAATTTATCGTGAAATCTCGGACGAAAAGTTAGATCCAAAATTTTAATCTTAGAAGGAAATTGAACAAGATTTTTTTTAAGTGACAGAATCTCCCAAAATTGGAACATTTTGTTCGATAAATATTCATACCAGGCCGAGTGGAATGGGCAAAATTCGGCCAAATTTGAATTTTTGGGGTTTGGATTCGGAAAAATTGTCAATTGTCGGTACTACAAGTATTGATGAGGTTGGGCATATGAGATTCCAAATTAGTACTACCATCGTTGAAGTTCATCACTCGACACTCGAGGCAGGTGACTGGAAGTCATGAATAAACACATTTAGCCCAATGTCCAACTCCCCTTCCACTCCCTCTCCATAATTCTGCTCCCACCATTCAGCCCATTAGGCCAGCATTTGAGCAGGAGCAACGGCTGAAGCGTTAGCGCAGGTAGGCCTGCCCACCTAGCTCGCTCGCTTTCATAGTTCGTCAGGTGTCTCACACAACCAGACATGGCGACCAAGTTCACGATAAGCAGATGATCTAGCCAGACCATGTGCTTCTACATTGGAGCTTCTCTTCTCATGAACGAAAGTAACAGAGTCGAAGTCTCAAGCCCTCAGCCTGATCTCACGTGATATCATGCTCAGCTTGCCGAGGTAGTTGTTTTCTATGCTGTTGACTGCTTCTAGACAGTCGGAAGCAACTCGGATCTTCAGCAGACAAAGATCTTCCGCCAAAGCTAGCGCCTCCCTACAAGCAAGAGTCTCCAGAACCGCTGGGTCAGATATACCCTGCAGAGCAATGGCTGAAGCGCCCAAAAACCTTCCAGCATCATCCCTGCAAACAGCTGCAATCGATCCAGCCTTCTCATTCTTGCGAACCGCCGCATCAACATTTATTTTCGCACATCCACTAGGCGGTGCAATCCATCTTCCCACTTGTTCCTGGCGTCGCAGAGGAGATGGTGTAACTCCTCGAGGCGCTGCCAGTTCCAGGTCTTTGATAAATGACTCCACGAAAAGATGCGTGGATAACGGGCTTTGGAAGCTCTCCTCGTGAATCGCCTTTCTTCTTGCAAACCAAATCGCCCATAGCATGACGAAGCAGAGTGTGAGATCCTCCTGCTTCAGTGTATTCATCATCGTGAACAACCAATGTCTGGCCTCCGGTTCCACTGTGCGGTTCATATGTTCTGTAATTGAATCTGGAGCCAGCGCCCACACACACCGACTCATTGTGCACTCCAACAGTGAATGACGCCATGAATCTGGCTGACCACATAAAGAGCAGGAGCTATCCTTCGCCATATTACGATGGTGTCGGACATCACCTATAGGCATGGAATTTTTGGCCAATCTCCAGAGAAAAACCTTGATTTTCGCCAGGACTTTGATCTTCCACAAAGAGGTCCAATCCTTCTCCTCCCGTGTATGATTTGAGCTCGTCGCCGTCTCCTCCAACGAAGCGCCATGACGCCGTCTGGAGTTAACCAACATACGATAGGCTGACCTAACAGTGAAGACGCCTGTGCGCTCAAAATGCCAGGACCAAAAATCTTCCATATGTGAGTGCAGATCGGAATAGACTGGATCACTTCGACGTCCATTGGCAAATAGAAAGTAGTATAATACCAATACCACACATTTACTTGTACACTTTACATGATCTACTTGCAACATAATATAACCTGCTTATTTCTAACATAATCGTGACCTCTAACGAATCGTGCCTATCTCACGACTCAAGGATCACGATCCCTATCTCTCGTTGACACACGACTCGGGCAACACAGGAACAACCTACTGACTAAATTCAGAAAGTTCAGAAAACGGTAAACTAAACCTATCGTGACAAGGTACATGAGATTCAAGTGGTGGGACGCTCTGTTCATTCCTGAAGTAGTCGTTGGGGTCGACCTTGGCCTTGGCGATGGCGAGCCTCTCGAAGTTACCCTTGTAGTACTTGTGTGCCCAAACCTTTGCGGCCTTGTAGCTGGTGACGTTGTCCACGACGATATTCTCGCCCAGGTCAAGGTCCCTGCAGTTCACGTACGCCGCCCTCGGATCCGTGCTCACATACGGTCCCATGAACTCGTAGAAGTCTTTGATCCACTTTGTACGGGACGCTCCACTTGTGCCCGCTGGCCAGAAATTGAGGTACTGGACGTGGTACAGCACGCCACCACGGTGTGGGAACGGCGTCGCCGACTCCGGGAAGCTGCTGATCTTGCCGCCGTAGGGGTCGATGACCAGAAACCGGCGTCCGGCGTCCGGCCTGGCGAGCCAGGCGAAGATCTCGACCCACACGTCCTTGGGGATGGCCTCATGGACGTAGTCGGACACGGCCTTGTTGGAGAGTTCCAATGGGCGGTTGGTGTTGAGGATGTCCTGCACGGTCGCGGTGCTCCCTAGATCGATGTAGGGCACGGACTGGATCCAGGTCATCTCCTTGCAGTCCGTCCGCTTCACACCGAGCTCGGGGAAGTGGCTTCCCATCAATGGCAGAAGCGAGTCGCACGTGCCCAGGTACACGGCCTGAAACACAGCCACCTGTTTCTGGACTCGGCCTACCCTTATATGCAGGTCCTCGGGGAGAGCCGGTGCGACATCTTGCCATTTAGTGAGGATGTCCACGGCGCCCTCGTCGACGGACTTTGAGATGGTGAATACCGTCACTTTGGGCGGCACAGGCACCAGCTTGACCTTCCACGACAGAACGATCCCGAAACTCTGGCCGCCCCCTCCGCGGATGGCCAAGAAGACGTCCTTCCCCATGGCCTTCTTGTCCAGGAGCCTCCCCTCGGCGTCCACCAGCGTGGCGTCCAGCACGTTGTCGCTGGCGAGGCCGTACTTGCGCATCAGCGTGCCATACCCGCCGCCGCTGAAGTGGCCGCCGACGCCAACCGTCACGCACACGCCCGCTGGGAAGGCTAGCTCCTTGCTCGCCTCAGAGACGGCGTAGTACAGCTCCCCGAGCGTCGCGCCGGAGTCCACCCACGCTGTGGCCGCCGTCTGGTTAACGCGCACCGACCGCATATTGCTGAGGTCGACAACCGCGAACACCTCAGCCCGCACGGACCGGTACGAGAGGCCCTCGAAATCGTGCCCGCCACTGCGCACGCGTATACGAACGTCGTGGCGGCGGCCGCACACGACCGTGGCCTGGACGTGTGGGGCGCTTGTTGGCGTTATAATGACGAGCGGCCTCACCGTGGTGGGAGTTAACACTGGGTTCCAGATGGAAGATACCAGGACCTCCGAGAACGAGGGCGAGCTCTGCGTGTACAAGATCTCCTCAGGTATGGCCGCCGAGAGGCATTGGAGGAAGCCATCGGAGGAAGCTAGGGAAGGGACGGATGCGAAGCTAGATAAGACAGTGAAGAAGAACACTAGTGCTAGGTATGGTGACGAGGCCGCCATGTTTGATTCGTGCATGCGATCCTTTGCATGCTATGAAGCTGGAAATCACTTCCTCTAAGTCTTAAATAGCAGAACATGCTTGCCCTTTTTCTTCTGCTCTCTCCATATAATAAGAGGCCTTATGTCACGTCTGTAATTTCGGTCTACAGCTGAGAACATGCATAAATAAAAGTCCTAGTCCTGGAGTAGATAATTTTTTTTTTTTTGACGAAAAGGCAAGGGCCTGCTTTTCTTATTTCATATAGAAGAGAAGTACAAGATGTACAGAACCGAAAGTAAAAATACACATAGTTAAGCTAGCTAACTCTAGAACAGCACAGCGGTAAAGTAACTAGGAAACACTAAAACTTAGTCGGGCTCCCGTGGTCTGCGCAACAGGGTTGCGACACCAGATTTGCCCGCTTCTTTCCATTGCATTGCGTCCTGTAGTATGCAGTCGAACAGGACGCTAAATGTTGTTGCTTTGTTCTGAAAAATTCTTGAATTGCGCTCCTTCCAGATGGTCCACCAGGCAAGGTGAACCAGCGAGATCCAACTCTTCTTCAAAGCGGCCGGTTGGGCCTGACGAGTGGTCGTAACCCAGGACAACAGGTTGCTGGTTGCAGGGTTTGGCGCCAAGGCCGCCGGCAAATTCGCAGTTGCAAGTATCTTCCTCCATAACCTTGCAGTGATCGGGCAAGTGGCAAGCAGGTGCAGTGCAGTTTCTGGCTCGCTAAGGCAGAGGACGCATGCAGCATTGTGTGGCCAGCCTTTTTTCTGCAGAGTGTCTGCCGTGTGGCATTTGCCCCGGATCGCAAGCCAGCTGAAAATGCGACATTTCAGAGGCGCCTCACTGTTCCAGATCACCTCTTTGTAGTTGCATCTCGTTGAACCTTCAAACTGCATTCTGTAAGCGGAAGCAGCTGAGTAGGATCCATCAGTGGACCACCGCCAAGACACTTGGTCAGGGACATTTTCCGTGAGCTGAATGCCTTCAAGCATGTCGTGAAGCTGAAGGAATTGATGCAAGGCGTCATGTGTCATGCCACGCTTGAAGTGGCGGAGCCATTTGTCATCCCTGAGAGCAATAGCTACTGTCACATTCCTCAAGGTGCAAAATTTGAACAGGTCCGGCAACAAGACGTCGAAGGAGCGGCCACCAAGCCATGGGTCATGCCAGAACAGGATTTTCTCGCCGTCTCCCAGCTGGAAGGAAACTGCAGTGTTGAAGAGGTTGCGAGCTCGTGTGTCAATGTTTAGTGGTAGACCTGACCATGTCTTGTTGGGCTCGTTCCAAGATTGCCAGAGCCAACGAACTCTCAGGGCCACCACCTTGCGGTCAAGATTGGTGATGCCGAGGCCCCCAAAATCGTGGGGGCGGCAGATGGCAGCCAAGCGAACGAGACAGCGCCCACCTGTGGCCAGCTCGTCGTTGCTCCAGAGGAATCCGCGGCGTAACTTGTCAATCATTTTGATGAGCCAGGCAGGTGGATCAATGGCCAGCAGTTGGTAGATATGCATGGCTGATAACACATGTTTGACCAAAAGCAGGCGGGCATCAATGGAGAAGTTCCCCTTATTCCAACCTTTCACCTTTCCAGCAAGCTTGTCAATGGCAGGCTGCAGATCACCCTTGCGCAAACGTCGGTCAGACAGTGGCAATCCCAAGTACTGGCAGGGGAATTGTTGAATGGGGCATTGCAAGCAATCAGCAAGAGATGCAACATCAAGATGATCACAATGAATTGGAATCAGGGAGCTTTTAGAGTAGTTTGTGAGCAGCCCGGAGGCCTCACCAAAGCACTGCAAGATTAACTTGATTGACTTGAGTTCATCTTCTTCAGGTTCGACGAAAATGACGAGGTCGTCAGCGTACATGGCAAGTCTGCCCTTTGGTTGGTAGATAATTGATTAGGTGACAACCAATGATTTGGGAGACAAAGTTCTTCTGGTCATGTAGTTGAGAAAAGTCTAATGTACTCTGAGGAGTATTGTAGACTTGCCGCGCCTGAGTAGCCGGTCTAAATCGATGGCTGGAGATATTATCTAGTTATTATATCTGAGTGGTGGAGTCTAGCTATGGCTCTTTCTTCCCAATCATATCGTCTCATTTTGTTTATAAAGTACGATTGCTAATTATTATTCGAATGATGATTATGCTAGATCACATTCAACTCCCGGACCATTGGACCGTCTCGATATTGATGCTTCCCTTCGAGTTGCAGGTATGTTGCAACTTTAGAATTTTTTTTAGTTGAATATGGGTTACAACTGAGAAAACAAATTACACGCTACAAAATAATTATTCACAGTGTTAGGGAAAGTGTGAACTGTAATGTTTAACTACGTTCATAATGTATGTTGTTTAAATTATTTAGTTTAAACAATGTCGTTAAAATTATGTTGTTTGATCAATAAAATGATAGAAGAGAGCTTAAAAAATTATAGGGAAGCACTTCTATAGAAGCCGTTCGAGAGAGAACCCATAGAGTCTCTCCACCGATGCCCCCCATAGCCTTCTCCATCGGCCCAATAGATTCCCGGATAGGAAAACGGCCCTCGACGGCGGCGCCCCCGGCCCCCATCGATGCGGACTGGCCAAAAAAAATTATGACAACCCTTTTCAGGGCCCCAACTCAAGACCGTAGGACACACCTGCATACACCCGCCACATAGAATGTAGACCCCACTAAGCCGATCTGGCAGTGAGATATACGACACAACTCTGCCAAATTATCCCCTCCGCTTCCACACCGCCCCTCCCCTTCCATGCTGCCATCCTCCTCCTGTTCTAGGCGACGCTGCCACAAATCACAACTCTACTTCAATGCCGCCTATGCCCATCCTCCTGCGCTTCTACACGTCTCATCCTATGCCGCCGCCGATCGTCATGGAGAGGACATGGGAGTAGCAAGGGAAGTAGCTAGCACATGTGTGATTGTTTTGTGTGATCGGCTGCTAGACTAAAACATAAAGAAGCTCGAGCAAGGAATAATCAAGCGTTCATGAAAGTTAAAGGGCGGCTGCCCAAAAAGTAGAACTAGTCGTTAGTTGAGACTAGCATTGGCCTCATCTTCGAAAGGAAAAGTATGGAAGCAAAATGGATTTACTGGTTGACTAGTATAGCTTGGGTAAGGTAATGCCATCCACCAGGGTGATGGAACTCCACAATTACCTCTTACGGGACCAGAAGGCACTGTGTTGCATGCTTATCCTTTCAGGAAAAAAAAACTAAATTTTTGGTCGACAGTTAGTCTTCAGACTATGTGTCCTTGTCTGGCCATAGCAGATAATTCTTGGTCCAATGTGAATGCTCACATTTGACTACTGACAATCAGTTACCCACACAAAACTTCAGTCGTGAGTACTACTACTAATTTAGCCCGCCAAGTTTTCCTAGTTAAGGAAATACTTTAACGCTGCCGGCTGATCGATCATCTCTTTGTCTTTCCACGTGAGGTCCCTATGGACCATGTGCCATTGACGATTAATATCACCAGCACCTAGGATTTTATCTAAGCCATATTTAACGCCGCCGGCTGATCGATCAGCGCCTCGTCAATGGCTCGATCGTTGACAATTCTCTTTGTCTTTCCACGTGAGGTTGACCATGGGCCATAGGCGATTAATGTCCACTATTGTATTTAGAGTATCTGAGCAAATCATGTCTACATAATTTCGTTGCTGCCAGCATCACTATAGCTGGTTGCCTGGCAGGACATGCCTGGCCTGCGGCACGGTATGCATTGCGCTCGTCTGTTGAGGTGAGGCCAGCCGGTCGAAACGAGATCCAAAAGAAATTTTTAATTTGTTGCATACACATAATTTTTGGTTGTATGGCTATGTTTAAAATGTTGTACGGAGTACAACAATTTAAATGAGTCTAACAATCTCCCTCGAAAATAATAATTTGTTGCATACACATAATTTTTTTGTTGCATGGGTATATATATAATGGCCACTTTTTTATAGGATCACATGTAAAATTATAATTTATTGCCATAGTTTAAGATGTCATCTTGGTGGACTGCGGCTCCTCTCAGGCCATTTGCATGGCTTTTGACTCTTCTGGCCGGTAGTTTCGTGCATGTGCATCTGCATCTGCTAATACACATAATGTTTTGTGGCATGGGCATATTTAAAACGTTCTAAAACTTTTTTGATTAATTTAGAAAATATTGCAGAAAATTAAAATTCGTTGCATACACATAATTTTGTGTTGCACGTGCATGTTTCAAATGTTGTAAAAAAAATTCAATGTTTTGTTTTTGAAAAATATTACAACAACATTTTATACACACGAAAAGTGTGTTGTACACTGAGTTTTTATGTTGCAGTATGAGGACGTGCTAACCTTTTCTCTAGCTTTGTGGTTTGTCATTTTTTTTTAATACGATTATTGGCTCACCCAACAAAAAGGGAGCAACCCGTAGGAATCAGGTGCGCATGTTGATGATGCTAGAGTTCATATGAACTAGAGTTGAAAACTGTGAGAGAATGCAAATTTGCTTGGGTCAACCACGGAAGAAAGCGACTGTCAGAGGTTCGACAGACGCGTCAACAAACACCGCTGGATCGGATGCTACCTTGTTCTATTGATCACCGTTGTGCTGCAGAGAACATAGTTTAGTTAGGACTCATAGTTGCTTTTCGTAGTTCGGCCCGCAGTAGGCATGAGGTCTTTTATTTTGGTATGGTCTTTTTGATCGTTTGATTCATTTTAATGGGACAATGGAAGCTAGTGAAAACAAGGTTTTTTTTTTTGTACAAAGGGGGAGACAGAGTGCCTCATTCAATTCATTCAGCTCAAAAGCATAGTACATTTAGGATTACATAGCCCAAAGATTGCAGATGATTTGAAGCCGCAAGGATTGGGCAAGAAGAGGAGCTATGAGCTGAGTTCCTGCAAGAACTGGTAGGCTCAGATCGTCTAGGTCTTTTTGCCTGATGAGCGCAGTTATGAGCTACTCCATTTAAGCTTCTAGAGATATGAAAGATTCTATGCCTAAGTGGAGCAACAAATTCTTGAAACTGGAGAATATGGTGACGAATCTCCCAGTGCACCAAAGAGCTATCCGTCGAGTCCGCAGCCACAGCACGAGCCAGAATGGGGGAACCGGTGAAGAAAATAGGCTCTGTGATATTAAGAAGTTGCACCAATTTGCCAGCCAGAAGAAGAGCAAGAGCTTCAGCCATGAGAGGGCAGGAAACCCGAGGAGCAACCGCCTGGACAAAGACATCCGTCACCCGATCTTGGAAAGGAAGACAGAGGTAGATTCCCAGACCTGCTGGCGGAGAGGAGGAAGAGCTCCAAGGCTTCCACGCTGCGTCACAATAGATTTTGTTCCCTGTAACAGACAAATCATTTGAAAGTGAAACATTATATTGTTGAGAAGAGTGGAGCGGTTGAATAGAAATCGAGGCTGGAGCATCTATAGAATCTGTACGTGGCAACTCCAAGTCGTTCATCAAAGCCTGAGCATTTAAATGTATTTGGTACGGCTGGCCTTGCTTCTTGCAAAAAAGTTGGTCATTTCTGGATTTCCACAGGCACCATACAAAGGTAAAGATATTTTCAAGGAAAACATGTGGATGATTGAGCTTCAAAAAATTGCAGATAATTTGAGTGAGAGAAGCAAAATTTTGCGTGAAAATATCAGAGCGAATAAACTAAGGGTATTGGAACTAGGAAGCTCTCGCAAAAGGACAGGTGAAGAAAATATGAGTGTCATTTTCAGAAATTCCACACCTGCAGCAAAGGCCATCATTGTGTCTAGAAAATCTAGAAGCTCTATGTCTTGATGGAATTGCCTTTCTCAAAACTCTCCAAGCAAAAGCCTTCACCCTTGGCACCATTTTCTTGTTTTTCCACACTAGATTTAGGAGCTTGACAGTCTGAGAGTCCAATTGTCGAGGTCTTTGGAGCCCTGCATCATACAACGAATTCAAGCAAACACGATATGTTGATTTTGAGTTAATTTGCCGTTAGGGGTTGGCTTCCAGTAAGGAATATCATCCGTCATAATTGGTAAAATGGGAGTGTTTTTAATGATGGAAGCCGTGGGATTAGAGAATAGTGAGTTAATCAAAGAAACACTCCAAGCCTTAAGTCCTGGAAGCCAAAGGTCTTTAACTTTCGCCGGATAAACGTAACCTTGTGGCTAGATTATTCAATCTTCATATATTCTAGTCCAGGACTGGCACCAAGGCTGGTTCCGAATAGAAATTTCCCCGTTAGCAATTTGATAGAAAGAATTTGCTTGAAGGAGCGGAATGACTTTGAGAATAGAGGACCAGAAAGCAGATTTTGGAATATTTGGTTTGGGCCTCCAAATCGAAGGATCATAAAAGTATTTGGCCTGCAGCACTTTCGATAAAAACTAGATGGGCTTTGGGCTAGTCTCCAGGCCGCCGACAAAATGAGGCCATGGTTGACAGCCCGCAGATTTCGAAGAAAAGAAGATTAATTGGTTGGTGCATAGCTAGGAGAGGTGTTTCGGGTGTGTTTGATCTCAAAGTAGGAGAGTAGGCTTATGTAAGAGGTGGGGTGTTTCTGACTGTCGCGCGAGTGCTGACAGCCTAAATGCTATAAATATTTTCTATTTTCTATAAAAGTATGGTACGCCTAGACGCATCCTCAAAAAACCAAATGAGCATTGTTGAGTTTTTACATGTAACTCGACGTGTTAATTAGGTGGTTTAAGATGAGCTCAAAGTTGTTTATATTATTGAGCCTAAGGATTTGGATTTCGTTTTTTTTTTAGATTTTACTAAACAAAATGGGGGAAATTCGCGCATTTTTAAATTTATTGTGAAATCTTGGACAAAAGTTAGAACCAATTTGTTTTTTTAAAAAATAGCAAAATCTCACAAAAATGAAAGATTTTGTCTGGTAAATATTCTTGCCGAATGAAAGGGCAAAATTGGCCGAACTTTGAATTTTGGGGGTTTAGATTTTGCTGGAAAAAATATCTATTGTCGGTAGTGCAACGATTGGGGCAGTTGGGCATCTGAAATTTCCAAAATAGTTTGTTTTCAGACATCGAAATTAGTAGTACTACCATCGTCGAAGTTCATCACAACGTCGAGGCAGGTGATTGGAAAGCATGATTAAACACATTTAGCCAACTGAGAACTTGCCTGTGGCAAGATGGTTAGGAGGGTGGTTGTACCCCCAGCCCACCAGAGTTCAAACCCCAGGTTTGACGTTGGTGTTTCTCATTTAGGCGGAATATTCTTTCAGTGGGAGGCGACGTTCCCGTCGACAGCGAGGCGCCCGTGGTGACTTCGTCAATCTCAAGACCCAACCGCCGGCTCAGTCTTTCGGAGGTGCTCATAGGGGTAGGGTGTGCGTGTGTGCGTTCATAGGGGTGAGTGTATGCGCGTGTATGTGAGCGTCTGCGTTGTACTGTGTTTCTCAAAAAAAAAAAAAAAAACACATTTAGCCAACTACTCAGCTCCCGTTCCACCACTCCCTCTCCATAATTCTGCTCCCACCCTTCAGCCCATTGGAAACGAAATCTCTTATTGTCAACTAGACTAGCACATGAGCCAGGAGCTCCCCGTGAGCGCAAATTGATCTCGCCCACGCGAATAGGTTCACCCGGACAATCTATGTGCCGCTCAATGCGGAGCGCACCCTGCACTGCGCAGTGGGCTGACCCAATAAGAGCTCATGTGGCCAGTTTTTTAGTTTACTGATTTTTCTGCTCCCGTGGCCAGTTTTTTAGACGAAAACTAAAAAACGAAAAAAATAGCAAGAAATGAGAAAGTAAATGGAGCAAAAAAAGAATCGACGAAAAACGAACACAGAAAAATAAAAAAAGGGAGAGAAATAAATAAAAAAGGAAAATAGTTTAGAGTTAATGGGACGTGGCCCATCTCGCCGTGACGCGGGCGGATGCATGCTAGGACTTGCAAAGAGCGAGATATAGTGCTCGCCCCACTTGTTGTGTCAGCTGAAACGCTAGCACGGGTGGGACGGCCCAGATAGCTCGCTTGCTCACGTTGGTTCATTTTTTTATTGCTTTTATTGCTCTTGGTCTGCTTTTGAAAAATAATGTTCAGTCTTTTCTGTCTGGTTTATACTAATTTTGGAAATTTTGACAAAATAAAAAATTGTTCATTGGTATAAAAATATCACAAACTTTAAAATATTCACAAATTTGCAAAAAATATTGATACTTAAAAAATGTTTATGATTTTTAAAAACCGTAAATATTAAAATGCCCACATATTTGTTTTAAATGATAGTATTTTTGAAAAAAATAAAAACTAAAAATTTACATGAATTTGGAAAAGTGTATCCTAATATAAAAAATATTGATGAATTTTAAAATGTTGTTAGAATTGAAAAACAAAAGTGCATGAATTAAAAAACTATTCACACATTTGAAAATGTTCAAAATGTTTATAAAGGCTCGTGACTTTGTGAAATAAAAAGAGAAGAAAAAATGAAGAAAAAAAACAAATCGGGAAAACCAAGAATGGAAACCAATAAATGAGAAAAAAAACACGGCCAAAAATTTCTAAAACTTTCCTAGACCAGGTAACCAAAGTTGGGCCAGTCCACTTAAAAATCTAGCGTTTGGAGGGGTATGCATTGCGTCCTCAACACGGATAATTCATTTGAAACAACACGGGCGGCATCATTGTTGCCTAGTGCACCCATGGTTGGGAAGCTACCGACGAGGTTCGGTGAACTCGCCTACTCTCTCAGGCATGACTACGGACACTGGTGTACATGTACTGAATCAAAATAGTACAATCACGACAATCCCGTTGATCCCATCATACATATCTCGATCACTACGCCATAATGGTACGGCCACCCCTCCACATGTGCCGACCCATCCTCTCGTAATCTCGTGCCTAGCGTAACCTCTTTTTATCTAGTCTATTTTGCTATCACGTGGTGTCTTTATTTATTAGGCCGGGTCACACTGTGTTTGAACCAAACACACAGCCTTCTATTAGATTATGAGTTACAAGTCCAATTTATAATTTAACTCAGTACATATATTCAACACATATATTCTAAATATTCGAATGCTTATATTTTCCTAAAAGGGTTCATTTATCTAAAAAAATGCTACGCAAGCAAGGGCGGTGGATGCCAACACGAGAGTCGCACAAAAATTCTAATTTGTTTGTCTACAACTACCCCGCATTCTAGATTTAGTAAAAGTTAAACTTCGTAAAATTTGACAAATCATGTAGTAGGAAACATATCAACGTCTACAATATTAAAAAATGAGTATCATCAGAATCATCATTGAAGATATTCTAAACTCATAATACAGGATAAATATAGATAGATGGAGTACGTGGAGATGATATCCACGTCAATCTCCGTCAGTCCTAGTCAGCAACGCCCCAGCTAGCATATATTAAGAATCACACCAGCAACAAAAAGATGCTTCAACCAATCATGCACCAGCTTAATCATATACTCCACCTTGTTTCACTGCATTCTTATCAGTTGACCTACTTTTTTCCGACTTGTGTGCACGTCCTCAAGCTAAAAACAGGATGATAATCACGAATCCAGGGCCATTTATTAATGACTGTGGGTGGAATGGGTTGCTCGGTACGTGAGTGATGCTCGTCTTCATAAACAACGTTCCATTGGCTCAATTGGGTGCAATAATTTGTAGGAAATGGTGGGGATCGATGATGCTCGGAATAAGGTAATCTGCCGGCTGGAAATACGAAGGGGGTGGGAGGAAGTCAGAAAGACAACCCGATGGTCGCATCCAGAGCTGTGCTGACAAGGCAGAGGGGCATCCCGTTCCGTATCTTTTATCTCTTTCTCGTTGAGTTGCTTTGACTCAGACTAGGAACTGGATGAGTTTTCGGGGCCTATACATGAAGCAGGTCTCGTCATTAGCATGGTCGAGAAATAATGTGCGCCTCTCAGCAGGTTGCATGCCGTAGAAAGTTACTCCCTCCGTTCCAAATTAGATGACTTCCATTTACCCACATGTGAATGTATCTAGACATGTTACAAGTATAGATACATCCACATTTTGACAAATGGAAGTCATCTAATTTAGAACGGAGGGAGTACAAGTTTTGTCCAACGAGCGCCACTGAAATATATCTGGTCCGGCTCGTTGGTGCACAAAACTCTGAAACTCCAAGTGGGCACCGTCATCTAGAGTAGGTTGACCTCAAATGTCCCGTGGTCACTAACGAGAACACCCACATACTCCAAGAAGTCATGACTAGCACTGCACGAGATGATCTAAGAGAAAAACAATTGGACATTAGTTTACGATAATGCAACTGTCTAATTAACGAAATAATACAATATTTACAAAGGAACATGCATCATATATACTTAGACTGGAACACAAATTACAGAGCCAAGTAGGATGCACAAGATGTGTATTCGTGCATATCATAAGGATCACTCGCACTATCACAGGATCACATAGTGCCAGAACATTTTAATCATTGGCATTTTAAAAAGGTGCCTCATATGAAGAGTGCACGTCATGAACTTCCAAGTGTTGGAACTAAATGACCAAGAAAAATGTATAACCAATGTTGTATACATATCAGTAGGTCATTTAGACCAACACTCGAAATGATAATAAACAAGAGTCTAATTATTGGCACATGGAACAAGCACACACCATGTAAAGAAATTAACAAATTCGAAACTAATATAATGCAATAGTTTAATCAACAAGATAATAGACCATTTAGCAAGGAACATGCATTAAAAAGGTAGGTGTCTCATATCAAGAGTGCACGTCATGAACTTCCAAGTGTCTGAACTAAAAGACCAAGAGAAATGTTATAACCAATATGTTGTTATACATATCAGTAGATCCTTTAGACCAACAATCGAAATGATAATGCACACAAGAGTCTAATCATTGGCACATGGAACAAGCAAGCACGATGTAAAGAAATTAATAAATTAACATATATACGATATATATGTTGGATTTAAACATAACATTCCGTTGTGAATCTCTTGTTTCAAAACTACGCCAAACTTCTTATTCATACACTCGGGTAGCCACAATTCACACACATATGAAACATTTGTTACAACATAGATATTACGATTAGTGTAAACATTAAATAGTCTAAACATCATGATGAACATCTATCTTAATCTAACATACAATACTCTAGTGCATTTAAATAAAACAACGAGTGCGGTAAAAATTGCAACCAAGGTAACAATGGATCAAACTGTATGATGAAACCAAGACTCCTTATCAATGACATATTTTAAAATCTTTCTAATCTTCAACCGGGTTGCATCCATCTTGATCTTGTGATCATGAATGATATCGGCAACATATAACTCCAATCCGATTTTCTCTTCTTCAAGTTGCTTCACCTTTTCATTCAATTGCCGATTTTCCTTTTCAACAATCTAACCTCTCAGCAACAAATTGTAAATCGGTTTTCACATATGGAATCCTAAATTAATAAATAAAATCTATGCCAAATTTTATCGGTATAATTCTTTAGACACACAAAATGAAAGTACTAATTTTAAAAGATAATATACCACGTCTAAATACTCGAAGTTAGGGTAGCCCACCATCGTGAACGGACACTATATATCAAACAATGCAAACTAAATTAATTGCATATTAATGGAACATCACAATAAACATATAAAATTTAGCAATGTCGAACATTTAGAAATTACCTAAAATTACTACACACCTAAATCAAATAATACTACACAATTTCGTTTCCTACACATTTCATCAAACACCACGAGAGCGACGAGCGTGGGTGGGGAAAGGGGGTCATACCTCGAAAGGGAGGACACGGCGGTGGCGCTCTCGAGGAGGACGGCGACGGAGGGGGCGCCCACCTCCTGCTCCTGGACAGCGTTGGCGCGCGCTCGGGGAGGCCAGCGATGGAGCGTGGGCACCTCTCGCTCCTAGATCCACGTCGCGGCGGCGCAGGGAAGACGGCTGCAGCGGCGCGACTGCGGCGGCGTGGATGGATAGCGGGGCGGCGGAACGACCGCGCGTAGTGACGACAAAATGGATCGAGGAAAACCTAACTGACTAGGGCGCGAGAGTGCTCTCGCGAGTCACTACTAGGAAACTAGCTATAGGTGGAAATGGATTTTGTGGCGCACCAAATAGCCATGCGCCACAGAAAATATTTCTGTGGCGCATAGTTTTGCATGCGCCACAGAAATGTGTGGCGCATTGGATGTGCGCCACAGGAATACAAATTCCTGTGGCGCATATGCTATATGCGCCACAGAAAAGTTTCACAAAATCAAAAAAATTCAAAAATCCAAAAACCTTAAAAAATCCAAAAAATAAGTTTTCGGGATTTTTGAATTTTTCGAATTTTTTGAAACTTTTGGATTTCCTTTTGAAACTTTTGAAGTTTTTTATTTGTTTCGAAATTTAAAAACACACATATATATACATACTACACATAAACTACACACATATATATACACATACAAGGCTTAAGATGGTTGATATGATACTTATATCAATAAGAACTTGAGTAGCAAATTGATAGTTGAATCGAATAGAACTTAGAAGTTAAGCGTGCTTGGGTTGGACCATCTGAGGATGGGTGACCTAGCGGGAAGTCATCATTTGAGATATGTTAAAAAATTCAGAAAAATTGGAAAAAATTCAAATATTTAGGTTTTTCCAAATTATTTCATTTTTGTTTTTTCCTGATTTTTTTTGAATTTTTTAGATTTTTTTGAATTTTTTTAGATTTCTGTGGCGCATATCTTTTGGGTGCGCCAAAGAAATGTGAGAATTCTGTGGCGCATGTAGATATGCGCCACAGAAATAAAATTTAGTGACGTGACTTCTGTGGCACACCAACCTATGCGCCACAGATGTCTTTTTTTGTGCGCCACAGATAGGGTATTTGCTACTAGTGAGTGTAATATAGTGAAACTAATGGCAACGTGCCACGTCGTGGACGCGTTACCAACACATACTAGCAACGCGCGGCAGGGGTTGCACATTGCCACTAAAACAACACTGGCAACCGCCATTTGCCACTGATTTCAAAACGTATGGCGTTAGTACATTTGCCACATAAGATTCATCTACAAAGGAATACCACATACTCCCTCCGTTTCACAATATAAGATGTTTTAGTCTTTTTCCACATGCACATGCACACACATGTATCTAGACACGTTTAAGTGCATGTGTCCATTCTTTTTAATATGAATCTAGACATGCATGTGTAACACGTAAAACATCTTAGTACATTGTAGAACGTAAGGAGTAGGACAGTTGGGTGAGACTATGTCATGATTTTTTACTCCTCTTAATAATACTAGAAGGGGTTGGCGCGCTTTGCTGCGCCGCGCCTCAGCTTATTATTGCGATTATGAATACATGACATGCTGATCTGATTAAAGATTAGTGTCTCATACATGATTAGGTACACAAGTTCATACCCTTTTCAGGAAATATTGCACATATTGGTCTATCACCTACCCTATAAACTGTATAATATTTTTTAATCTCTTAACGAGGCGAGCCCGACAACTGGTGTGTAGACAGCGAGGAGTTGTACGATGCGGGGCTAGTCGAGGTGGAGGCAGAGCTACCGTGTGTCGCTCGTGCCCGTGCTTGCAGACCGGGAAGGAGGAGGCACAGTGAGGAAGGGGAGGGGAGGAGGGCCGCTCGGGTGGCTCATCGGTCAGAGCTACAAACGAGAGTCGTGCATGGAAGGAGAGCGACGACATCACTCGAGGACGATCCCCACCGATTCGCGGCCATATCGGTTTAGAGTTGTGGCGGACCTGTCGGATCGAGGCCGAATCGATGAGAGAAGAGTTAGTGGTGGTCACCGGAGGAGAGGCGTGAGAGTGACATGAAAATTTTGACTAGCAATGCCGCGCTTGGTGACCTTTAAACAGTGGCGGTGTATTCGTGGCCGAATCGATTAGAGTGGTGGCGAAACTGCCGGATTCTAGGCCAAATCGATAGGAAGAGACGGCACTAGTCACCGGTGGAGAGTTGTGAGGACGACATTAAACTTCTGATTGGCAGTTAGCATGGGCGTGTTGGTCTTTCTTTTATATGGTATCAGTCCAAATATTTTATATTTGCAAACTTCATATTATTTGGCAAAATTTAATAGCTCTGATGGCGCAAGATTTGTTTTTCCCCATATGACCTAGAAAAAGTTATGTCCTAAAATAGGGCAGCAATTGAACATGCTTTAAGAGAAGGGAAGAACCTTAATTTTGTGCGTATATGGAAAACTAAGTTGTGTATTCATCTAAACGGACAAATAATAATTTTTTGCCACCTAGAGTTGTGTATTCATCTAAACATACAAATATTATTTATTTCTACATTTATCTTATGTATCCAATAAAATATTGACATGTGGATGAACCATAGAGCTCTATTTCTAGGGAGATTTCTACATTTATCTTATGTATCCAATAAAACGTTGACACGTGGATGAACCAAGGAGCTCTAGAAAAGGGGGATTGTATATTGTAAGGATGAAAACAACGACGATGTTGTCTTTCGTCCAAAAAGACTATGTCGTGAGGACGTGAGGTTAGTGCGGCTACGAATGATTGAGAATATCTATTGCTTATATCGCGGTTCACACATGGAATGATTCTGCCCTGAATAATTTACTACTCCAAACTCCAGTGCTCAAGGAACACGTGCTAACCACTCGGCAATAAAAAGAAGCAAATCTTACCATCAAACCACGCATCAGCACGTGATTAACCTCGATTGAAGTTTGCTGGCATAGATTCATAGATTTTTCAACCATTTTTATTTGTTGCAGGGTGAATTTGAATGTTGTGGGCGATCGTTTTCATTTGTCAGATCAAAGGAGCTGGTGGCCAGTGCCCGTTCTGTCCGTAGTTACCAGATTTCAACAAATCGGCAGCATCCAACTCTAGATTGTTCGCCACGATCATATCATCTCATCAGCACGATCAAAGTTTCGCCGTGATTATGGAATTCTTGGCTTCAAAGCAACCGAAAATGCTTTCTTGGTATCGACACGAAAAAACCATCGATCAGATCAGCCTGTCGCTCACATCAACTTTTTTCTTCGCCTTATTCGCAAAAAAAAAAAACCTTTTTTCTTCGCCTCCCTTTTGTTGCTTGCAAAAGCTCATATTCTGTTCCATGTTCCGAAAGCCAGAATTCGTAGTAACAATTTTACAACGTGAAAGCTAAACCGAACTCTGTAGCTCGAAGAATCGTGCTCTACATGTACATCCATGGCAGAAGAAATATTTACAGTTGATCTCTGCCATCGGACAGCAAAAAGGAAGTGGAGTTCCTGGTCAAGAGTACAATCATCTGACGGCAGAGGCCACGCTGTGCGCCCAGAGCCGGAGGTGCTCCTTGAGGTCGGCGCCGCCGTCGGCCGCGGCCGGGATCCTGAAGGTGCTGAGCATCCTCCTCACCTCCGCCTCCTCGTCCTCCCACGCCTCGGACAAGTACGGCTTCCTCCTACTGGTCGCCGAGGCCGAGGCCGCCCTGTTCCTACAAGCTTCCTCCTCGGCGCACGCCGCCGCCGTCGCGGCGGCCTTAGCATTCTTTGCCTCTTCCTCCGCGGCGCGCAGCCGCCGGAGCCCCGGCACGATGGACGCGAGCTCGGCGTCGACCTCGGCCTCGGAGAAGGTGAACCCGAGGTCCTGCAGCCCCTTGACCTCCTCGAACTCCAGCTCCGACAGGCTCCGCCCGCGCGCCTTCCGCCTCCTGCTCCCTCCCGGCCTCCGCGCCTCCTGCCTCCGCCGCGCAGCTGCAGGAAGCGGCTGCGGCGCGGCCAGCCCGGCCTTCCCGGACAGGATGGTCTCGAGCCTCGCGCGGTGGCCGTGGGGGATCTTGAGCGGCTCCAGCGCGTCGAAGGTGGCGGTCTTCGCCTCGTCGCTCCGCGTGCGGCGGTGCCGCGGCCCGGACGGAGCACGGTCCAGCTCCCTCACGCTCTCCGCCGGCGCCTGCTCCGGCTGCTGCTCGCGCTCAGGCGGCGGCGCTGGGAGAGGCGCGGGAGGGGAATAGCTGCGAAGCACGAGGCGGTGGAACCAGCAGGTGTCGTAGAGCTCCATAGCGTCCTCCGCGGCCGCCACGGCCGGCTGTCGCTCCATTTCGGGGGAGAGGGTGAGGGAGCAGGCGAGCTCGTCGGGACTGGTTGGGGCGTTCGGCGCGGCGGCGGGCGAGGTTTATATGCAGCCCAGCGCGGTCAAGTCCTGCCGAGCGCGTCGGTCGGGGGTGGTACACGGTAACATTTTACACGCGGGCAAAGGGCGACTCGGCGAGCGGGTGTAGAAGCTTCTTCTCAGGCTGCTTGGGCATCACGTACTACGTACTACGTAGAGGTAATTTGTACTGCTTTGGCGTACGTATTTGGTATTGCTGATGATCTCAGGCTCTTGGCTGACGTGTGTGGCTTTGCCATCGTGTGGTACGAAAATTCGGTGCATGTGTGCCTCTCCTCTTTCCACAGTAGAGAGAGGCGACCCGGCGGCGACTCGTTCCCCTTGATCTCGCCGGCGAAGCCGCGGGTTCCTCTCCCCTCCGCCGGCCGCCTCGGCGGCGGGAGGGTGGGGGAACCCCGGTTCTTCGTTTCTGGCGTGTATAGGTGTGGATTAGGTGTGCGTGTCGCTAGTGCTTTGGTGGAGGTGGTGCTGGCGGCGGTGCTGTGTCTTCCCGAGCTCTTGCCTCCTCCCGGTGTTGGCCCTCTTGGCGGCGCCGTAGAGCTCGTGGATGTTTGTTCCTGCCATCCAGTTTGGGTGGTGTGGACTGGTGCTCGGATCCTCTCCTTCATCCCTCCTCCGGCCGGCCGCGGTGGCGAGGGGAGGTGGTGGTGCTGGAGGGCGTTTCCGTTTTGTTGCAGGTGCTGTGGTTGGTTCCCTCTGGTGGCTCTGCTCCGGCCGGCCGTGGTGGCGAGGGGGGCGGCCTCTGGAGGTGTTGGAGCGTCTTCTTCCTCGCGGGCGGTGGTTCGGCGTCGACGACGGCGACTAGGAGAGTTGGGGTGCGGTTGAGGATCCAATCGAGCTTTTCTTCGGTGCTTCGGGGTGCTGCTTGCACTTTCCCGGGTCTCTTTGTTATTTTCTGTTTCGTTGGGGACCTGCTTGTAAAGTGTTGTGCATCCTTTTATATGTATTGGATCCTTCCTCAAAAAAAAAAGTGTTGTTGCTATCTGTGCCAATGCAATGTTCCCGTGGACGTAGAAAGGAGACAACATTACATAAAGTTCTCATAACTAAGGGCCCCTTTGATTCTTAGGATTTCCAAAGGAATTTTGTATGATTTAGATCTTGTGGATTTTTTCCTTCCTTGTGTGTTTGATTCAAAGGATTGTAACTTGCAGGAATTATTCCCGTAGGAATTGTGTAGTGTATTTTTACAGGAAAACTAACATGAGCTGAGACCTCATGCAAAATTCCTACGCCTTGTTCCTATGCGAATAGGATTCCAGTGGACAGGGCAATTCAATCCTACACAATCCCTATTCCTTTAGTTTTCCTACCCTGTGAATCAAAGGAGGCTGTCGGAGACTAGTCCCAGGAACTAGGGGTGTGTCTCGATGTTGCCAGGAACGAGTAAGGGGCTGGACACGCGTACAAGCAACCCTCAGCTACCTCGGCGACGGTGCTCGGCGAGCTCGCTGAGGGACATCACGATAGAGATAACACACGAGCTTTTACCCAGGTTCAGGCCCACCGTGAGGTGTAAGAGCCCTACGTCCTGCTTGTCTGTATTGCACTGCTTGAAGAGTTTATAGTACAATGGTGCTTGCCGAGGGTCAAGCTGTAGCTATGGTGGAACTACTGTGGAAGAAGTCTTGCTCTCCTTCCTTGCTAACCAGTGGATGGTAGGTGAGAATGAGTCGATCCCTCTCCTTGGTCGTACACTGTCTCCTTATATACGAGCCCCGGACCTCTTCCCTCAATTCTCTTTGGCGGGAAGGGTAACCACATGGCGACAGAGGAGGAGGACAGTGCACGGCGGGGAGGCTGTCCATGGACTTGGTCCATGGCAAAAAAGCTTGTCCTTCATGGCTACAAAGCCACCGTCCAAGGACGATAAGCCTGCGCTGCAGAGCTCTGTGCGGTGCCCCACGGTGACGTTGGCTTGGCACGTAGCGGACCACGGTCCCCTTAGCACCGGAATGGCAATTCTTGTAGTCTGCTTTGCTTGTTGCTGCTTTGTTGACCACCTTTAACACGAAAGAGGCAACTGCGGCGCGTGCGTCACTGCGCGCAGACGCGTGATACGTCCAAAACGTATCTACTTTCCCGAACACTTTTGCTATTGTTTTACCTCTAACTTGTGTGTTTTGAATACAACTAATGCGGACTAACGCTGTTTTCAGCAGAATTGCCCTGGTGTCTTGTTTTTGTGCAGAAAGTCAACTTTCGGGAAAAACACCAGAAAAGATCGCAAACCTCCTATTTTACCAGAAGACTCACGGAGCCAGAAGGGGAGGCGGAGATGGGCCACGAGTGGCCCAAACCACAGGGCGGCGCGGCCAGGGGCCCACCGCGCCAGCCACTGAGGAGGGCCTCGGCACCTCCCCGAGTCCCTTTCGACTACTTAACCCTCTCTGACCTAAAACGCGAGGGGGTCGTCCACTTCATCCAGAAACATCACCGTACGCCGCCACCATCGCGAAACCTATTTCGGGGACCAGAAACTCCGTTCTGGCACTCCGCCGGGACGGGGAATTGGAGGAGATCATCGCCATCATCATCACCGACGCTTCTCCATCGACCATCCATGTTTCCCCCATCCATGTGTGAGTAATTCCCTGCTGTAGGCTGAGGGGGATGGTAGGGATTGGATGAGATTGTTCATGTAATAAGCTATAAGATCATTAGGGCATGGTGCCCAGTATCCGTTGTTAGTACTTATTGATGTTGTTGCAACTTGTTGAGCTTAATGCTTGTCACTAGGGCCCGAGTGCCATGATTTCAGATCTGAACATGTTATTGTTTCATAATGATATGCACTGTTTATTGATCATACCTGCAAGTTGTATACACATATTGTTGTCCGGAACCCGCGGTCCCAAAGTGACAATAATTGGGACAGCCGAGGGGAATGGCTGCGATGTGAGGATCACATGTGTTCACGGCGTGTTAATGCTTTGCTCCGGTACTTTATTAAAAGGAGTACCTTAATTACCAGTAGATTCCCTTGAGGCCCGGCTGCCACCGGCTGGTAGGACAGAAGATGTTGTACAAGTTTCTCATTGCGAGCACGTACGACTATATACGGAACACATGCCTATGTTTACTTAGTACTTGGATGCTTTATCATTATTATCTGCAATGCCTATGTCTTGATTATTATATGAGCTATCTTATCCATGCAGCGCCCGTTCATCCATCCCTATGCCTACAGTGTTTTAATCCTACTGTTTACTGCAATCACTACTGCTGTCTTATTACTGCTGCTATTATTTCACCGCTACTACTGCTATAAAACTGTTGCTACTGATAATCTGTGTCGAGCAAGACTATTCACAGGTGCAGCTGAATTGACAACTCCGCTGTTAAGGCTCTCAAGTATTCTTTGGCTCCCCTTGTGTCGAATCAATAAATTGGGTTTTACTTCCCTCGAAGACTGTTGCGATCCCCTATACTTGTGGGTCATCAAGACTATTTTCTGGCGCCGTTGCCGGGGAGCATAGCTTTATTTGTGAGTTCACTTGTGATCTATATTGCTCGCTGAAATTTATTCATCATGGGTAAAGCTCGTGATGAGAGGGTCCGTGTATTGCCATCCACTACAAGAAAAGGTACGACACTTAGTACCTCTGCTGCTCTTGACTCACCATCTGTATTGAGTCAACTTGTTACACCACCACAATCTTCACGTGTTGGTACTACTGCTGAATCTGAAATTGCCTCTGATAATATTGATGATGCTTCTACTGTGATTGATGAGAATATTTCATTAGGTCCACTTTTAGATGCTGCTATTGCTAAGTCTAAACAACTTGAAAATACTAGAACACCTAATGGAAGTCCTACTACTCCTGTTTATTCACCTGAGTTAAGGGATTATACTTGTGATGATGATCCTGATGAAACTTATGTGGAACTTGATGATGATTTTATTGATAAATGTAATGCTACTACTGGTGCAAGTAATATGAGAAATTTTCTTGCACAACATGCTGTTAAATACAAGTTGTCACCTGATCCTAAGTTTGCCACTTCTCCTATAAACATTAAAGATAAGGATTATGATTTTTCTCTTGATTTATCTCATATATCTATTGTTGAGAAAACTCCTTTTTGTGGCACTAAGAGTGAAAGTGCTGTAGAGCACATGAATGAGCTCTCTACTTTGAGTGGCTTATTTTCTGATGATATTAAGAAGCGTAGCTATTTTGTTGCTAAGATTTTTCCTTTCTCATTAAAAGATGATGCTAAAGCTTGGTATAACAACTTGTCTCCTGGTTCTATTACTAGTCCTACTGGTTTGCTTGATGTTTTCTTTCAGAAATATTTCCCTGCTAGTGCTCAACATGATGCTTTGCAGAGAATTTATAACTTTGACCAGGAAGATGAAGAGAAACTTCCAGAGGCATGGACAAGGTTTTGCTCTCTTATCAGAGCTCGGCCTGGACATGATTTGGAAAAGCATGATCTACTTGATATATTTTACAGTGGACTAACTATTGAATCTAGAGCATATCTGGATAGTTGTGCTAGTTGTGTTTTCAGGAAAAGAACCCCTGAAGAAGCTGAAGAATTATTGGCTAAAATCAGCCAGAATTATGATGATTGGACTCTACCTGCGCCGACCCCCACACCTACACCGACACCAATATCAAAGAAGAGGGGAGGTATGATTGAATTGAATGATGAAACAATGAGGGAGGCCAAGAAGACTCTCATTGAGAAGGGTATTAAATCTGAAGATGTGAAGAACCTTCCACCTATTGAAGATTTGTGTAAGCCAATTCCTCATCCATCCATAATTGAGGTTCACTCTCTCCACAGGTTCGATGAAGGAGATATTCCCTACTCTAAACCACCTGATCAATGCTTAGATGAATTTGATAATTATGTTATTAAGCAAGATAATTTTAATATGAGAGTAGAGAATCATTTGCATGAAAACTCTCAGCTATTAGTAAGTTGCATGATATTGTGGAGAGAACCTCCAATGATGTTAAGATGCTTATTAAACATTTCCATATGGTTCAAACTCAAATTGATCAACTCACTAAAGTGCAACAAGACATGTTAGCCAATGCTTCTAAAGAAAAATTAAAACCTGTCTATGTTAGCACTAGAAGTGGAGCTCATACTCAGGATCCTTTATATCCTGAGGGACACCCTAAAAGAATTGAACAAGATTCTCAACTAGCTGAAAATCCAGTTTCTCCTTCTAAGAAAAAGAAGAAGAAGAAACATAAAAATGTTGTAGAATCCTCTGAAACTGTTAATGATCCTAATAGTATATCTATCTCTGATGCTGAAACTGAAAGTGGTAATGAACTTGATAGTGATAAGGATAAAAATGATGCTCTTGATAAAGAAGTTAGTGAAAAGGAACCTGAAAAGCATACTAAAAACACAAAGTACACTAAGGAAGACTTCATTGCTAAGAAACATGGTAATGAAAGGGAACCTTGGGTTCAAAAGCAAATGCCTTTTCCAACTAAGAAACTAAAATCAAAGGAAGAAGAACATTATAATAAATTTTGTGAATGGATGAAACCCTTGTTCTTGCAAATTCCTTTGACTGATGCTATTAAATTGCCTCCTTACTCAAAGTATATGAAAGATATTGTTTCTAACAAGAGGAAAATTCCTAATGAGGAAATTTCTACTATGCTTGCTAATTATTCTTTCAATGGCAAGGTTCCTAAGAAGCTTGGAGATCCAGGTATACCAACCATCCCTTGCTCCATCAAGAATAATTATGTTAGAACTGCTTTATGTGATTTGGGAGCAGGAGTTAGTGTTATGCCTTTTTCTCTCTATAAGAGACTCTATCTTGATAAATTGATACCTACTGATATATCTTTGCAAATGGCTGATAAATCTACTGCTGTTCCTGTTGGCATTTGTGAGGATGTCCCTGTTCAAGTGGCTAACAATTGTTTAATTTTGACTGATTTTGTTGTTCTTGAAATGCCTGAAGATGATAATATGTCTATTATTCTTGGAAGACCTTTTCTAAATACTGCAGGTGCTGTTATTGATTGCAATAAAGGAAAAGTAACTTTCAATGTTAATGATAAAGAACATACTGTTTATTTCCCCAAGAAAGTTGACAAGATTTATGGAGTCAATACCATCTCCAATTTTAAAACTATCAAAGTGGGAAGTATTGATTGCCCTATATATGATCATCAAGAAGGATATCAAAACATTATGATTGGATCCATATCAATACAATACAAGGTAACATGAGTGTTTCATGATGTTTAAATCATTTGTGTCATGTAAATTTATTTGGTGCCAAGACTTGATCAACCTTGTTATCAAATGTATTTGCATACATAAAGAGCTAAACAGCATTTCTTTCTTCAACTTTGTTTTACCTCCTGTAGTGATAATTAGGTTGCAAAAGTTTAGTTGTTTTGAATTTTAAAAATAATTTTTCTGCCCAAGTTTTATTAATTTAAATATCCAGATTTCATGCAAATTGAAAGTTTTCAAAAATCTGTAAAAATTATACCATTGGTCCTATTTTTCAAAGAGCATCGTGGGAGTGCCTGGTGCTGACCAAGGGGACCCACCATGGGGTCAAACCACATGGTGGCGCGGCTGCCCCCTTGGCCGCGCCAGCCACTGAGGTGGGGCACCCTTGGCCCTCCAGCAGTTCCCCCACCTACCACTTCTTCCTCTTGCATCACTCAGCTCGTTTTTCTCTCTCACACTCGAGTTTTGCTGTTCTTCCTCGCGATTTCGATCTCTTTGTTCAGCCCATCTCAGCTGCTGAGATTTGGGGCATTTGCTCTCGGTATGTGACTCCTCCATGTATCCAAGTAGAATTTTGTTTAGTAGAGTATACCTTGAGTATTTTGCTGCTGTAGGTGACTTGTTAAGTGAGTATGCATGCTTGTTCTATGTTGATATAATCAGTTTTGATGCATGTTTAGTCCTCTAGCAAGTTCATATAGTAGTTCCCCTCATTTGTATGTCTCAAAATCATTTTTTATAATGTTTGTTAAAAAATTCAGAAAAGGAAAATGCATAACCACACCTTTGGGGAGGTGTTTGAAAGGGATTCTCAGAGAGCAAGAAGGCCTTTGAGGGCATCTACTCGAGTTAGGCGTTCCTATGATGAGGATGTCATTGCACCGAACATTGGAGATGGAGGGGATGACCAAATCCCAAATGCTTCATCCTTTCCATGCATGGAGTTTTTGCGTAATGCAGGGTTGCTTGATGACTTCATGTTCCTTATCCAGAGAGTTGGCCTAACCACTTATATGCAGGATGAGGGCGACCAACATTATTGGCTCACCAAAACTTTTGTTGAGAGTTTTAAATTTGTGAATTCATCTTATGCGCCTACTGTCCAATTTAAGATTTATGACAGGCCTGTTACAATGGACTTGGGAGACTTTTGTGCTGCCATAGATATTGCTCCTATAGGTACAGCGAAGAAGATTGCAGGGAACACCAAAGACTTTGTGGAACTTTACCGAGGAGTGACCAACGACGATGACCGCATCGCTCAGCGCGGCAAGATAAGGAACATCCAATTCCCTGCCATTAGATATTTCGTTTATTATCTTGCTACTAGCATTCTTGGTAGGGAAAACACCAGTAACATTTCTAATTATCATCTTGCTTTTCTTGCTGCTGCACTTAATGGTAACACTGCTTACAACCTTGGTGCCCTTATTGCTCGCCGTTTGGCTGCTAGTGGACCTATTTATGGAGGAATTGTTGCTTCACGAGTTATCGCATATCTAGGTCTTTCCGTTAGTCCTAATGATGAGAAGCTAACCCCTTTCAGACTTGATATTTCTGCTATGAAAGGCCATCAGTTTGTCACACCTAATTCTCATTTAGGAAACATTGTTTACAAAGTTTTATTTACTAACGGGGATGAATATGAAGTGCCTTTGCCCCAGGCCGATCTGTTCCCTATACACAGGAGACCGTGGTCGTACTCCAAGGAGGCGTTGGAGGAGCAGCTTAGAGTGCGAGGCTTTCACCAGCAGCACCAGGAGGAGGGAGAAGCACCTGATGATGGCTACACCGTCACTTACCTTGGAGCGTCATCCAGCTCTTACCAGGACGAGGGCCCTTCCTCGTCGTACTATGGAGGCGCCACTTCCTGGGCACCATGGGGTTGATCTCCACTTAGGCCAAAAGCCTAAGCTTGGGGGGAGGTATATCGACATCTCACTCATTTACATATCATATCTTGTCGATACTTTGTATATCCATGTTGCAGTTTTCTTTCTTTCTTTCTTTTTAATTGTTTACCTTTTATTGCTGCATTCCAAAACACAAAAAGACCAAAAATATTTCTGTTGTTTCTCTTCATTTGTTTCTTAAGTTTCAGTATTAGTTTGCTTAGTTTTAAAATTCGGTTTGTTATTCAAAAATCCAAAAATATTTTGCTTTATTGTTGTTTCTTTTTGCTCTTGTTTCAAAAACTCGAAAACCCAAAAATATTTGTTGTTTCTTTTTGGTTTTGTATAGTGTTTTCAGAGTTGGACAGCCATCCGTGACTCCGATGGAGCTTGGTTTTCATTCTTATCATTCGAAGCAACACAAGTGAAAAAGCAATAAGGATGATCTACAACAACTCGAGTTGGGGTGAGAGGCTGGTATGAACTCTATTTGTTTTCATTTTTGTACATATACTCATCTATGTGAGCATGCTTAGTTGGTTCATGTGAGGTATATGTCATTTAGTGGATGCTTAGTAGTTCTTGTTCTCTCATGATCGGTCCCAATTTATTAATAGTGGTAGCATGTTATGTTGATGTTTGCTTGCATTGTTCTATTCATAGGGTATGACATTGTGGTATCCTCCTCTGAATAATTCATTCGAATTGACTTGGCACATGCTCATGCATGCGTATGACTGAAAAACAAAAGTCAATTAAGCCTTGATGATTTATTTTGACTCAGAGTTCTTGTATCACTTTTATGTCTCAATTAATTTCATTTTGTCGCAAGCATGATTATGACGGTTATTGCTCTCTTGATTGTCGCTTCCCAGTCTATTGCTAGCCTTCACTTGTACTGAGCGGGAATGCTGCTCGTGCTTCCAAAACCATGAAAACCAAGTTATTCCAAAGTGTCCACCATAAATACCTATGCATGGCATTTCGAACCATTCAAGTAAATTTTCATGTGCTACCTTTAAAACCTTCAAAGTACTTCTCAATTTGTGTCAATGTTTTATAGCTCATGAGGAAGTATGTGGTGTTTTATCTTTCAATCTTGTCATTCAGACTTTCACCAATGGACTAGTGGCATATACATCCGCTTATCCAATAATTTTGCAAAAAGAGCTGGCAACGGGGTGCCCAGTCCCAATTAATTACAACTTTCATCAATAATTCTCTTCACATGTTTTGCCCTGATTTATCAGTAAGCAACTTAATTTGCAAATAGACACTCCTCCATGGTATGTGAATGTTGGAAGGCACCCGAGGATTCGGTTAGCCATGGCTTGTGCAAGCAAAGGTTGGGGGGAGTGTCACCCATAATGAAACTAAAATACATGTGTAAACAAAAGAGAAGAGGGATGATCTACCTTGCTGGTAGAAATAACGTCCTTCATGGGAGCCGCTCTTGAAAGTCTGGTTGACAAGGGGGTTAGAGTACCCACTACCATTCGTTGACAACAACAAACACTTCCCAAAACAATTTTGCTTCTGTTTTAAAAATAAAAAGCTCTAGCACATGATAATCCCTGCTTCCCTCTGCGAAGGGCCAATCTTTTACTTTCATGTTGAGTCACCATCCTTTCTTTGAGCACTTTCTCGAGAGCATAGTTGTCATTCTTAGTGTAATGTGCTTGTCCCAGAATGTGGTTAACTGTGATATAACTTTGATGCTTTTATCTTTGATATCTTTGATTCTAGTCTTCCCATGAACTTCAGAGGTGCCTGGGCATTTATGTTTTGCTGTACAAAAACGGGCAAGCGAGATACCATCTTATCATATCCTATTATGAGCATTACAATCTTGTGAATTAATATGTTTCATGTTTGTCGCTATTAGTATGTTGGTATCTTTTCATAGTTTACATGCCTATTGAGTGACATTATTTGCATTTGCCTCATCTTGAATTGCCTAAGCATTTGTTCATATAGTGAGAATATATGCATCATATGAAGCAAATGTGTTCGTGAAAGTCTTTTATCGCACTCAGTTGTTAACTGAATTGCTTGAGGACAAGCAATAAGCTAAGCTTGGGGGGAGTTGATACGTCCAAAACGTATCTACTTTCCCGAACACTTTTGCTATTGTTTTACCTCTAACTTGTGTGTTTTGAATACAACTAATGCGGACTAACGCTGTTTTCAGCAGAATTGCCCTGGTGTCTTGTTTTTGTGCAGAAAGTCAACTTTCGGGAAAAACACCAGAAAAGATCGCAAACCTCCTATTTTACCAGAAGACTCACGGAGCCAGAAGGGGAGTCGGAGATGGGCCACGAGCGGCCACCTCCCCGAGTCCATCTTTCGACTACTTAACCCTCTCTGACCTAAAACGCGAGGGGGTCGTCCACTTCATCCAGAAACATCACCGTACGCCGCCACCATCGTGAAACCTATTTCGGGGACCAGAAACTCCGTTCTGGCACTCCGCCGGGACGGGGAATTGGAGGAGATCATCGCCATCATCATCACCGACGCTTCTCCATCGACCATCCATGTTTCCCCCATCCATGTGTGAGTAATTCCCTGCTGTAGGCTGAGGGGGATGGTAGGGATTGGATGAGATTGTTCATGTAATAAGCTATAAGATCATTAGGGCATGGTGCCCAGTATCCGTTGTTAGTACTTATTGATGTTGTTGCAACTTGTTGAGCTTAATGCTTGTCACTAGGGCCCGAGTGCCATGATTTCAGATCTGAACATGTTATTGTTTCATAATGATATGCACTGTTTATTGATCATACCTGCAAGTTGTATACACATATTGTTGTCCGGAACCCGCGGTCCCAAAGTGACAATAACTGGGACAGCCGAGGGGAATGGCTGTGATGTGAGGATCACATGTGTTCACGGCGTGTTAATGCTTTGCTCCGGTACTTTATTAAAAGGAGTACCTTAATTACCAGTAGATTCCCTTGAGGCCCGGCTGTCATGGGTTTGTCACGTCAGGTGTCATAGATGACTTCGTAGGTGTGGGATTACGCGAGTCAAGCATCTCCGAGCTTGGGATCGCAGGAACAAAGATCAACACAGATTTACCCAGGTTCGGCCCCCTCAATGTGAGGTAAAAGACCTACTTCCTGCCTACCCTAGATTGGTATTGATATGATAATCGAGGTGTTACAATGGAGGCGATCCGATCTGGTACTCGCCGTATGAGCTAGGGTTTGGGGCTTGATAGCTTGACCCGCTCTAAGTCCTGCGAGTCCTCTTTATATACACAGAGGCTCGCTAGGTTACAAAAGGAAACTTCCCCATAAGGAATACATCCACAGAGGCCTACTCGGAGACTACTTGGTCTTCACGTCCTCCGGGATTTGTCTTCTAGATCTTTCTCCTTATGGCGGTTCAATATTGGGCTTGCTCCCAAGTGGGCCTTCATCCGTGCGAGTAAGTTAAGTCGCACTGGGCCGCGGGTTAATCCAGAAAGTATTCCCCCGACATTAGCCCCCAAGATTGGTTAGGACTTTACGGTGAGAATCTTCTGGCCTCTTGAAATGGTCTCTGAGCCGCACTGTAAACGTTCTGACCAATCTCCTGACTCATGTGATTCAGCGCTGTGACTCATCCACGCGACTCATCTCTCCTTCTGGAAATATTCTGTTTCCTTTAATTGCGGACCGTTACTCTTTTTGCGGGCGCAAATTGTGCCGTTGGTTGTGAGCACAGATAATGCCGTTAGTTGCGGGCCCCTTCAGTTATAAGCTGCGACCACCTAGGTCATTATCCATTTACCCCTGCAATCTTCTCATCCCTAGCCGCGCCGTCTTCTTCCTCGACCCGAGCTTAGTTCCCCAATTCAGTCTCCCCCTCGCAATGGCGCCCAAGGCGAAGCCATCTGACAATAGGCACCAGATCTCCTGCAACTGGGAAGGATCCTGGGTAACAAAGGAAACTCTTACGGATCTGGCCGAGGCTGGCTTCTTGCCGCCGAAGGGGGACGGCGTCTGGCGGGCACCAGGCGATGAAATCGAGCCGCGCCCCAAGCCCAACGAGCTGGTGATGTTCGTGGAGCACGTGGAACGTGGATTTACGCCGCCAGGTTCTCCCTTCTTCCGCAATTTGCTGCAACGCCTAGGCCTCCGTCTTCACGACATCGGGCCCAACTCAATGCTCCAGGTGAGCAATTTTCACGTGCTGTGCGAGGATTATCTTGGCATAGCCCCCAACATCGATCTATGGCTGGCCTCTTTCACCTGCAACAGCCAACTTGTCTCCAAGGGTGGCGCCTACGTTCAGGTCGGCGCCATCTCTCTTCAGCGCCATAGGAATTCTTGCCTTCCCAAGCTAGCCCTGGCGAATCGACCCAGGGCTTGGCAAAAATCTTTCTTTTATTGCCAAGATACTTCACCGGAGGGCGAAACTCGCCTTCCCTCCTGGTCTAACACCCTCTTCGTGCCTACCGAGGCACTAAAATCAAAACCCCGCGACTCGTCCATATCCTTCATAAATGAGTCGCTGATCAAAGTCCGCGCCTTAATAGGTCATGGTCTTACTGGCCTTGATCTTCTCTCTTGCTGGACCAAATGGCGCATTCAGCCCGTGAGTCCACGACAGCGATCCTTCCTTGAGTGCACAGGCACCTCTGCTGACGTTGATCGTATCAAGGCTTCGGACTGGAGGCCTGAGGATTGGGTGGAATTTGTCACCCGCGTGACTGAGGAGAAGGACATCTCCTTCGATAAGGTGGGGCTTGCCCCTTTCAGTGTTAACAACAAGCCTTTTGAGGTAACTCCTCTTCTCTGTCTTTTCGCCTTCATAGTTGAGTCGCATTCCTTTTCTTAACACTGCAACTTATATTTCTCTCATCCAGGCTGACGAGAACTACTGGTCGCTGCCTACGACTGTCGCCGACACTGCTGCTCCCAAGCGTGCCGCACGAAAGAAGCTGCTGCCCACTCTAGAGGGCAGCGAGACTGCTGATATCCCTTCTGTTGCCTCTGCGGCCTCAGATGATGAAGAGACCGAACTGGACGAGGACGAGAGTCCAGTGCCTGCCGCGAGTTCTGTTGCCGCGGCTGAACCAACTCCCCGTAGAGCCTCCAAGAGGCTATCTCGTGAAGAACCAGAGGTTGATGCTCTGGAAAACCCCGAGGCCACGAAGCGTCGCAAACCTGTTACGGGCGCGATCTCCTTCGTTGCCAGGCGTGCTTTCAAAGCTACCGCCTCTGCTGAAGAAGACATGGGTCCCCACTCTGGTAATTTCTGCTGTCTTGTTATCTTGAATGCTTATTCTTTTTCCTCTACTGACATGCAAAACTTCTACTCGTAGATTCTGGGACCCAAGGCCTGTCCTCACCGTCAAGCGGTGAACTTATGGCCTTTGTGAAGATGGCTCCAGAGTTAGTAACTTTTCCCTGTGCTTTCAATACTTTTATTCTGGCTTATGTTCTTCTTCTTCACACAATGCCCTTGCTTTTTTCAGAAGTGCGGCTGAACCCGCGACTGAGCCTGGAGCCGCGGTTGAGCCGCATTTATCACCTGCGGCTCATACCGCCATGGTAGAGGGCGTGGCCACCACTGATGACCTGGCCACGGTCCCTGTTCTTGACACAGCCACCCAAGAGGTGGCTCTGGAGGATAGAACGGATCCCCTTATGATCCAGGACGTGGAGAAGGTCAACCCCTCCTCCATAGATGTAATGGCCAAGGATGCTGATACGCCAGTGGTTGAGTCGCCAGTGGTTGAGTCACCAGTGGCGACAATCTGCGGTCGCCAATTCTGCATGCTGAGGTTGCTTCTTCCTCCTCCACAAGCCGGGCTGAGAAACTGTCAGAGCTATCATTGCCTCAAATGACAAGCAAGCCATGGAACTCCGCAAGGCATTGTCTGACCTGTCTGCGGCATATAAGGTAAACTTCTATCTCCAGTTATCTGTCTCTAGCCCCCAAGGATCAAGTTTCTTCTTTGACTGTAAAGGGAGACTTGATGCTTCTCTTTTAGCTGTTGATATATACTTACTGACTGATGTTCCCTTCATAGGAGGAACTAAGCTCCATAACAGCTGCCAAAATTGCCTTGGAAAAGCAGCTGGGGGATACTCCCTCTGAACTGGAGAGGCTACGCGAGCTCCTTGGCCAGCGTGACGCTGAGCTAAAGAAGAGGGAAACCAGAATGGGCGAGCTATCTGATGAAAGCTTCAAGTTATCTGAGCAAGCAAAAAACACCGAGCTGTAGCTTAAAACTGTTGAAGAGAAGTTCAAAGAGAGGGTCCAGCAGCTGGAGCTCCAAGTCAGTGCTCAGAAAGACGCCATTGCTGATGTCAATGAGGACGCAAGGCTTAAGGCTGTTTCCATTGGCGAACTTGAGAAAAAGTTGAAGAAAGTTTCTGATGCCCATAACCTCGTCCACGCCAAAGTGTGCATCATGACTCAAGAATTAACTGGTATGTATTGCGACTTGTAACTGCATCTTTTTTCTCTACTATCTTTGCCTGTGTGTTGTAGAGCTGACGGAGACATGCCTTGATGTAGGTGAAGATGCCAAGGAGCAGCGTGGCAGTACTCAGGAGCAGCTGGAGTATATCCGCGATTTTTCGCGAAGGGCTTGTGACGCCATGAAATCACTGTCTAAGTGCCTGCTGCCGACCAAGCCAGTCCCTGGTGATTCTGAAGGGCTGCTGAAAAGACTGCTTAGGGCGCCTGATACGTCTCCAACGTATCCATAATTTCTGCTGTTCCATGCTTATATTATACCATTTGCTACATGTTTTATATACACCTCGTATCACTTTTATGCATTTTCTGGACTAACCTATTAACAAGATGCCACAGTGCCAGTTCCCTGTTTTCTGCTGTTTTTGGTTTCAGAAAGTTACTTCTGGAAATATTCTCGGAATTGCACGAAACAAAAGGCCACGTCCCTATTTTTCCAGCACCATCACGGAGTCCGAAGGAGAGACGAAGATGTGCCAGGAGGTGGCCAAACCACACCTAGGCGCGGCTGGGCCCACAGCCGCGCCACCAGGTGGTTTGGGCCCCTCGGGGGTCCGCCGACATCGCCCCTTCGCCTATTTATTCCCCGAGACGCGAAAACCCTAAAACACGGAGCCTTTCATCCAGAACATATTCGCTGCCGCCGCCGTCGTCAACCCTAACTCGGGGGGGGGTTCCTGAAGCTCTTCCCGGCACCCTGCCGGAGAGGGGAATCATCACCGGAGGGCTCTACATCGCCATGCCCGCCTCCGGAGTGATGCGTGAGTAGTTCATCCTTGGACTATGGGTCCATAGCAGTAGCTAGATGGTTGTCTTCTCCACTTGTGCCATCATGTTTAGATCTTGTGAGCTGCCTATCATGATCAAGATCATCTTATTGTAATGCTACATGTTGTGTTTGCTGGGATCTGACTTATATTGATACCTATGTGGAGCTGAATATTATATTATCATGTCTATGTCATTTGTGATCTTGCATGCTCTCCGTTACTTGTTGAAGCCTTGGCCACGTGAATACTTGTAACTCCAAGAGGGGTATTTATGCATGATAGTTGGGTTCAACCTCTATTTAACCTGGGATAGTGACAGCAAGTTCTAAGGTTGTAGATGTGTTGTTGCCACTAGGGGTAAAACAACAATGCTTTATTCAAGGATGAATGTATTGTTTACATTACGCACATTACTTAATGCAATTGTCTGTTGCTTGCAACTTAATACTGGAAGGGGTACGGATGTTAACCGGAAAGTGGACTATTTAGGCATAGATGCATGCTGGATAGCGGTCTATGTACTTTGTCGTAATGCCCAAATGAATCTCATAGTAGACACCACAGCTCACACATGCATGTTATATGCACTTATCAATTGTCAATTGCCCAGCTGTAATTTGTTTACCCAGCATGTTAGTTATCTTATTGGAGAGACACCACTAGTGAACTGTGGACCCCGGTCCATTCTTTTACATCTGAAATACAATCTACTGCAATCATTGTTCTCTACTGTTTTATGCAAACAAACATCATCTTCCATTCGATACGTTTAACCCTTTATTTTCAGCAAGCCGGTGAGATTGACAACCTCACTGTTAAGTTGGGGCAAAGTAGTTTGATTGTGCTGTGCAGGTTCCACGTTGGCACCGGAATCCTTGGTGTTGCGCCGCACTACACTCCTCCACCAACACCTTCGAAGCAAACCTCGTTTCCTACTGGTCCGATTAAACCTTGGTTTCATACTGAGGGAAAACTTACTGCTGCACTCATCATACCTTCCTCTTGGGGTTCCCAACTGACGTGTGACGTACAAGCAACTGTTTCTGGCACTATAACCTAGAGCCACCAACAACGTTTTCTGGCGCCGTTGCCGGGGAAAACAGAATTGCTTCTGCAAGGGGAGTCTCTCACACCCAATCTCTTTACTTTGTTATTTGTCTTGCTTAGTTTATTTTTATTTAGTCTTGTTTGCTCTCTTTATCAAAAACACAAAAAAATTAGTTATTTGTCTTGCTTAGTTTATTTTTATTTTGTTTTGTTTGCTTTCTCTATATCAAAAACAAAAAAAATTAGTTACTTGTTTATTTCAATTTTGTTTTGTTTCTTGTCACCATCATGTCTTGTTCCATGCCTGTTGCTATGTCACCTGAGGAATTGATCTTCACTTTTAAACAAGGTAGTGAGGAGAATTTTAAAGAAGCTTGGTCTAGAATTAATGATTCCTTTGGTAAAACTGATCCTAAAATGACTTTAAGTTTGCTTCTCACTAGCTTCTACTTTGGTCTAGCCCTTTGTTATAGATATGCTTTAGATGCTATTGTGGGAGGAGATTTCCTCCACTGTGATGGGGATCAAGCTTTTAATGCCATAAAAAAGTTGATTGCAACTTCTAGCTCAACTAATAAATTTGATTCGGCCCTTGTTAGCATCCATGCTAGATTAAACACTCTTGAGACACATATATCTTGTTTAAAGGATGGCTATAATCAAATTCGGGAATATTTTGACTATGTTCCAACAAATTTTGAACCTTCGATGTGGGTCCCTACAATAAAGGTTGCTATTTGTGGTGAAACCTTTTATGCTCGTTGTGATATTATGTCTGAGTTTTGCCTTATGCCTAAAAGCATTTATGAAACTTTGAATCTTTGGGAACTTGCTGAAGGAGGAGAAGGAATAACTCTTGCTGATAACTCTGTCATATTTCCCGAGGGGATAGCTGAGGGTGTGTTTACCACCTTTCTTGGAAAACAGTGTCCACTGATTATCTTGTTATTGAATGTGCAGGGACAGGACAAATTACACTTGGAAGATCTCTGCTCAAATTAATGGGAGCAACCATAGATGTGGGAAAAGGCACTCTGAATCTTACCTCCACACCAAGGAGCGGCCATGTATTCCCCAAATCAAAGAGTAAGTCTAAGGGTAAGAGAGGTAGGCGTATGGCCCTTGGTATTGATGTCAATGCTCCTTCACTTGACAACACTTGATTTTCACTTTCTGCGCCTAGCTGAAAGACGTTAAAGAAAAGCGCTTATGGGAGACAACCCATCGTTTTTATTTGCTGTTATTTTTGTTTTCTTTGAGTCAAGGATTTTTGTTACTTCTGTAGCAACTCCTTTGTTACTTTATTTTATCGCAATGTTGTGCCAAGTAAAGTTCTATATTGAAAGTTGATGCAAGATTTGGATTTCTGCGCAGTGACAGATTTTTAGCTGTCACGGATTTGAGCTTATCTCCCTGTAGAAAATTCAAACAATTCTGAGAAAAATCACGCATACTCCTGAGATATGTACGCAACTTTCATTATTTTAGGCCAGATCCATCTGAGCAACTTAAGTGACTCGAAAAAATTCGTTATTCCAGACTGTTCTGTTTTTGACAGATTCTGCCTTTTGTTTTGCATTCGCTCTTTTACTGTGTTTGTGTGGATTTCTTTGCTCCACAAAGCATTGGTGGCTGTAGCTAATGTCCAGAAGCTTTGGGATTGATTGTATCATTACAGAATATGAGAATTTTTGATTATGCACTAACCCTTAATGAGAACTGTCTTGAGTTTGGTGTGAAGGAAGTTTTCAAGGATCAAGCGAGAAGGGTGATATTATGTGATCAAGAAGAGTGAAAAGTCTAAGCTTGGGGATGCCCCCGTGGTTCATCCCAACCATATTCAGAGAGACTCAAGCGTCTAAGCTTGGGGATGCCTTGGGCATCCCCTTCTTCATCAACAAACTTATCAGGTCATCTCTAGTGAAACTATATTTTAATTCTTTCACATCTTCTGCGCTTTACTTGGAGCGTCTGTGTGTTTTTTTTTTTTTTTTTTGTTTGAATAAATGTGGATCCTAGCAATCCTTGTGTGGGAGAGAGACACGCTCCGCTTTTTCATGTGAATACTCATGTTCTTCACTTATATTTGTTGAGTATTCTTAACTAGCTACTGCAGTGCTTTTAGCTCTGTTTTTCGTGCATCTCTTCGAGCTGTTAGCACTTGTTTATAAATACTCTCTTGCTGCATTATATTATCATTTGGAGAGTTTATGTTTAATCAAAGTTATTGGTGTTTGTTTGGAAGAAAGAAAATGCTACATGTAGTAGTTGGTATTGGAAAGACATATGCATTCTTGTAGATCATTGTCTTGTTTTGATTTGATGCTTTGCAATTGTTTTGAGCTCTCAAGTAGATCATGTTTAAGCTCTTGCATCATGTAGTTAAAACCTAGTAGTGGAGAACTACTGTAGAGCTTGTTGAGACTTGTGATGCATATTTGTTCTCTCTAAGGTCTAGATATTTTCTGGTAAAATGTTTGAGCAACAAGGAAGACAGTGTAGAGTCTTACAATACTTGCCATATGTTTTTATGTGATTCTTGCTGTACCGGTTTATACTTGTGTTTGCTTCAAACAACCTTGCTAGCCTAAACTCTGTACTGAGAGGGAATGCTTCTCGTGCATCCAAAACTTGAGCCAAAACCCATGCCATTTGTGTCCACCATACCTACCTACTATGTGGTATTTCCTGCCATTCCAAGTAAATATTTCATGTGCTACCTTTAAACTATTCAAAACTTTATTACTCCTTATTTGTGTCAATGTTTTATAGCTCATGAGGAAGTATGTGGTGTTTTATCTTTCAATCTTGTCATTTACTTCTGACAGACTTTCAACCAATGGACTAGTGGCATATACATCCGCTTATCCAATAATTTGCAAAAAGAGCTGGCAACGGGGTGCCCAGCCCCAATTAATTACAACTTTCATTAATAATTCTCTTCACATGTTTTGCCCTGATTTATCAGTAAGCAACTTAATTTTGCAATAGACACTCCTCCATGGTATGTGAATGTTGGAAGGCACCCGAGGATTCGGTTAGCCATGGCTTGTGTAAGCAAAAGGTTGGGAGGAGTGTCATCTATAAATAAACTAAAATACATGTGTAAACAAAAGAGAAGAGGGATGATCTACCTTGCTGGTAGAAATAACGTCCTTCATGGGAGCCGCTCTTTGAAAGTCTGGTTGACAAGGGGGTTAGAGTGCCCACTACCATTCGTTGACAACAACAAACACCTCTCAAATACTTATTTTGTGCTCTCTATATGCTTTCAAAAACTTAAAAAGCTCTAGCACATGATTTAATCCCTGCTTCCCTCTGCGAAGGGCCTATCTTTTACTTTATTGTTGAGTCAGTTTACCTACTCCTTTCTATCTTAGAAGCAAACACTTGTGTCAACTTTGTGTGCATTGATTCTTACATATTTACTTATTGCACTTGTTATATTGCTTTATGTTGACAACTATCCATGAGATATACATGTTACAAGTTGAAAGCAAATGCTGAAACTTAATCATCCTTTGTGTTGCTTCAATGCCTTTTACTTTGAATCTATTGCTTTATGAGTTACCTCTTATGCAAAACTCTTTGATACTTGTCTTGAAAGTACTATTCATGAAAAGTTTTTGCTTATATGATTCATTGTTTACTCTTTATCTATTTGTTAGCAAACTATAGATCATTGCTTTGAGTCACTTCATTCAAGACATGAGCCTTGCAATATATTGATCAAGATTGTGTGAAAGCATGTCTCCTCAGAAATTATTTGTTGTTATCATTTTACCTACTCGAGGACGAGTAGAACTAAGCTTGGGGATGCCTGATACGTCTCCAACGTATCCATAATTTCTGCTGTTCCATGCTTATATTATACCATTTGCTACATGTTTTATATACACCTCGTATCACTTTTATGCATTTTCTGGGACTAACCTATTAACAAGATGCCACAGTGCCAGTTCCCTGTTTTCTGCTGTTTTTGGTTTCAGAAAGTTACTTCTGGAAATATTCTCGGAATTGCACGAAACAAAAGGCCACGTCCCTATTTTTCCAGCACCATCACGGAGTCCGAAGGAGAGACGAAGATGTGCCAGGAGGTGGCCAAACCACACCTAGGCGCGGCTGGGCCCACAGCCGCGCCACCAGGTGGTTTGGGCCCCTCGGGGTCCGCCGACATCGCCCCTTCGCCTATTTATTCCCCGAGACGCGAAAACCCTAAAACACGGAGCCTTTCATCCAGAACATATTCGCTGCCGCCGCCGTCGTCAACCCTAACTCGGGGGTTCCTGAAGCTCTTCCCGGCACCCTGCCGGAGAGGGGAATCATCACCGGAGGGCTCTACATCGCCATGCCCGCCTCCGGAGTGATGCGTGAGTAGTTCATCCTTGGACTATGGGTCCATAGCAGTAGCTAGATGGTTGTCTTCTCCACTTGTGCCATCATGTTTAGATCTTGTGAGCTGCCTATCATGATCAAGATCATCTTATTGTAATGCTACATGTTGTGTTTGCTGGGATCTGACTTATATTGATACCTATGTGGAGCTGAATATTATATTATCATGTCTATGTCATTTGTGATCTTGCATGCTCTCCGTTACTTGTTGAAGCCTTGGCCACGTGAATACTTGTAACTCCAAGAGGGGGTATTATGCATGATAGTTGGGTTCAACCTCTATTTAACCTGGGATAGTGACAGCAAGTTCTAAGGTTGTAGATGTGTTGTTGCCACTAGGGGTAAAACAGCAATGCTTTATTCAAGGATGAATGTATTGTTTACATTACGCACATTACTTAATGTAATTGTCTGTTGCTTGCAACTTAATACTGGAAGGGGTACGGATGTTAACCGGAAAGTGGACTATTTAGGCATAGATGCATGCTGGATAGCGGTCTATGTACTTTGTCGTAATGCCCAAATGAATCTCATAGTAGACACCACAGCTCACACATGCATGTTATATGCACTTATCAATTGTCAATTGCCCAGCTGTAATTTGTTTACCCAGCATGTTAGTTATCTTATTGGAGAGACACCACTAGTGAACTGTGGACCCCGGTCCATTCTTTTACATCTGAAATACAATCTACTGCAATCATTGTTCTCTACTGTTTTATGCAAACAAACATCATCTTCCATTCGATACGTTTAACCCTTTGTTTTCAGCAAGCCGGTGAGATTGACAACCTCACTGTTAAGTTGGGGCAAAGTAGTTTGATTGTGCTGTGCAGGTTCCACGTTGGCACCGGAATCCTTGGTGTTGCGCCGCACTACACTCCTCCACCAACACCTTCGAAGCAAACCTCGTTTTCCTACTGGTCCGATTAAACCTTGGTTTCATACTGAGGGAAAACTTACTGCTGCACTCATCATACCTTCCTCTTGGGGTTCCCAACTGACGTGTGACGTACAAGCAACTGTTTCTGGCACTATAACCTAGAGCCACCAACAACGTTTTCTGGCGCCGTTGCCGGGGAAAACAGAATTGCTTCTGCAAGGGGAGTCTCTCACACCCAATCTCTTTACTTTGTTATTTGTCTTGCTTAGTTTATTTTTATTTAGTCTTGTTTGCTCTCTTTATCAAAAACACAAAAAAATTAGTTATTTGTCTTGCTTAGTTTATTTTTATTTTGTTTTGTTTGCTTTCTCTATATCAAAAACAAAAAAAATTAGTTACTTGTTTATTTCAATTTTGTTTTGTTTCTTGTCACCATCATGTCTTGTTCCATGCCTGTTGCTATGTCACCTGAGGAATTGATCTTCACTTTTAAACAAGGTAGTGAGGAGAATTTTAAAGAAGCTTGGTCTAGAATTAATGATTCCTTTGGTAAAACTGATCCTAAAATGACTTTAAGTTTGCTTCTCACTAGCTTCTACTTTGGTCTAGCCCTTTGTTATAGATATGCTTTAGATGCTATTGTGGGAGGAGATTTCCTCCACTGTGATGGGGATCAAGCTTTTAATGCCATAAAAAAGTTGATTGCAACTTCTAGCTCAACTAATAAATTTGATTCGGCCCTTGTTAGCATCCATGCTAGATTAAACACTCTTGAGACACATATATCTTGTTTAAAGGATGGCTATAATCAAATTCGGGAATATTTTGACTATGTTCCAACAAATTTTGAACCTTCGATGTGGGTCCCTACAATAAAGGTTGCTATTTGTGGTGAAACCTTTTATGCTCGTTGTGATATTATGTCTGAGTTTTGCCTTATGCCTAAAAGCATTTATGAAACTTTGAATCTTTGGGAACTTGCTGAAGGAGGAGAAGGAATAACTCTTGCTGATAACTCTGTCATATTTCCCGAGGGGATAGCTGAGGGTGTGTTTACCACCTTTCTTGGGAAAACAGTGTCCACTGATTATCTTGTTATTGAATGTGCAGGGACAGGACAAATTACACTTGGAAGATCTCTGCTCAAATTAATGGGAGCAACCATAGATGTGGGAAAAGGCACTCTGAATCTTACCTCCACACCAAGGAGCGGCCATGTATTCCCCAAATCAAAGAGTAAGTCTAAGGGTAAGAGAGGTAGGCGTATGGCCCTTGGTATTGATGTCAATGCTCCTTCACTTGACAACACTTGATTTTCACTTTCTGCGCCTAGCTGAAAGGCGTTAAAGAAAAGCGCTTATGGGAGACAACCCATCGTTTTTATTTGCTGTTATTTTTGTTTTCTTTGAGTCAAGGATTTTTGTTACTTCTGTAGCAACTCCTTTGTATCTTTATTTTATCGCAATGTTGTGCCAAGTAAAGTTCTATATTGAAAGTTGATGCAAGATTTGGATTTCTGCGCAGTGACAGATTTTTAGCTGTCACGGATTTGAGCTTATCTCCTGTAGAAAATTCAAAAAATTCTGAGAAAAATCACGCATATTCCTGAGATATGTACGCAACTTTCATTATTTTAGGCCAGATCCATCTGAGCAACTTAAGTGCCTCGAAAAAATTCGTCATTCCAGACTGTTCTGTTTTTGACAGATTCTGCCTTTTGTTTTGCATTCGCTCTTTTACTGTGTTTGTGTGGATTTCTTTGCTCCACAAAGCATTGGTGGCTGTAGCTAATGTCCAGAAGCTTTGGGATTGATTGTATCATTACAGAATATGAGAATTTTTGATTATGCACTAACCCTCTAATGAGAACTGTCTTGAGTTTGGTGTGAAGGAAGTTTTCAAGGATCAAGCGAGAAGGGTGATATTATGTGATCAAGAAGAGTGAAAAGCCTAAGCTTGGGGATGCCCCCGTGGTTCATCCCAACCATATTCAGAGAGACTCAAGCGTCTAAGCTTGGGGATGCCCAAGGCATCCCCTTCTTCATCAACAAACTTATCAGGTCATCTCTAGTGAAACTATATTTTAATTCTTTCACATCTTATGCGCTTTACTTGGAGCGTCTGTGTGTTTTTTTTTTTTTTTTTTTTGAATAAATTGGATCCTAGCAATCCTTGTGTGGGAGAGAGACACGCTCCGCTTTTTCATGTGAATACTCATGTTCTTCACTTATATTTGTTGAGTATTCTTAACTAGCTACTGCAGTGCTTTTAGCTCCTGTTTTTCGTGCATCTCTTCGAGCTGTTAGCACTTGTTTATAAATACTCTCTTGCTGCATTATATTATCATTTGGAGAGTTTATGTTTAATAAATTATTGGTGTTTGTTTGGAAGAAAGAAAATGCTACATGTAGTAGTTGGTATTGGAAAAGACATATGCATTCTTGTAGATCATTGTCTTGTTTTGATTTGATGCTTTGCAATTGTTTTGAGCTCTCAAGTAGATCATGTTTAAGCTCTTGCATCATGTAGTTAAAGCCTAGTAGTGGAGAACTACCGTAGAGCTTGTTGAGACTTGGGATGCATATTTGTTCTCTCTAAGGTCTAGATATTTTCTGGTAAAATGTTTGAGCAACAAGGAAGACAGTGTAGAGTCTTATAATACTTGCAATATGTTTTTATGTGATTCTTGCTGTACCGGTTTATACTTGTGTTTGCTTCAAACAACCTTGCTAGCCTAAACTCTGTACTGAGAGGGAATGCTTCTCGTGCATCCAAAACTTGAGCCAAAACCCATGCCATTTGTGTCCACCATACCTACCTACTATGTGGTATTTCCTGCCATTCCAAGTAAATATTTCATGTGCTACCTTTAAACTATTCAAAACTTTATTACTCCTTATTTGTGTCAATGTTTTATAGCTCATGAGGAAGTATGTGGTGTTTTATCTTTCAATCTTGTCATTTACTTCTGACAGACTTTCAACCAATGGACTAGTGGCATATACATCCGCTTATCCAATAATTTGCAAAAAGAGCTGGCAACGGGGTGCCCAGCCCCAATTAATTACAACTTTCATTAATAATTCTCTTCACATGTTTTGCCCTGATTTATCAGTAAGCAACTTAATTTTGCAATAGACACTCCTCCATGGTATGTGAATGTTGGAAGGCACCCGAGGATTCGGTTAGCCATGGCTTGTGTAAGCAAAAGGTTGGGAGGAGTGTCATCTATAAAGAAACTAAAATACATGTGTAAACAAAAGAGAAGAGGGATGATCTACCTTGCTGGTAGAAATAACGTCCTTCATGGGAGCCGCTCTTTGAAAGTCTGGTTGACAAGGGGGTTAGAGTGCCCACTACCATTCGTTGACAACAACAAACACCTCTCAAATACTTATTTTGTGCTCTCTATATGCTTTCGAAAACTTAAAAAGCTCTAGCACATGATTTAATCCCTGCTTCCCTCTGCGAAGGGCCTATCTTTTACTTTATTGTTGAGTCAGTTTACCTACTCCTTTCTATCTTAGAAGCAAACACTTGTGTCAACTTTGTGTGCATTGATTCTTACATATTTACTTATTGCACTTGTTATATTGCTTTATGTTGACAACTATCCATGAGATATACATGTTACAAGTTGAAAGCAAATGCTGAAACTTAATCATCCTTTGTGTTGCTTCAATGCCTTTTACTTTGAATCTATTGCTTTATGAGTTACCTCTTATGCAAAACTCTTTGATACTTGTCTTGAAAGTACTATTCATGAAAAGTTTTTGCTTATATGATTCATTGTTTACTCTTTATCTATTTGTTAGCAAACTATAGATCATTGCTTTGAGTCACTTCATTCATGACATGAGCCTTGCAATATATTGATCAAGATTGTGTGAAAGCATGTCTCCTCAGAAATTATTTGTTGTTATCGTTTTACCTACTCGAGGACGAGTAGAACTAAGCTTGGGGATGCTTGATACGTCTCCAACGTATCCATAATTTCTGCTGTTCCATGCTTATATTATACCATTTGCTACATGTTTTATATACACTTCGTATCACTTTTATGCATTTTCTGGGACTAACCTATTAACAAGATGCCACAGTGCCAGTTCCCTGTTTTCTGCTGTTTTTGGTTTCAGAAAGTTACTTCTGGAAATATTCTCGGAATTGCACGAAACAAAAGGCCACGTCCCTATTTTTCCAGCACCATCACGGAGTCCGAAGGAGAGACGAAGATGTGCCAGGAGGTGGCCAAACCACACCTAGGCGCGGCTGGGCCCACAGCCGCGCCACCAGGTGGTTTGGGCCCCTCGGGGGTCCGCCGACATCGCCCCTTCGCCTATTTATTCCCCGAGACGCGAAAACCCTAAAACACGGAGCCTTTCATCCAGAACATATTCGCTGCCGCCGCCGTCGTCAACCCTAACTCGGGGGGTTCCTGAAGCTCTTCCCGACACCCTGCCGGAGAGGGGAATCATCACCGGAGGGCTCTACATCGCCATGCCCGCCTCCGGAGTGATGCGTGAGTAGTTCATCCTTGGACTATGGGTCCATAGCAGTAGCTAGATGGTTGTCTTCTCCACTTGTGCCATCATGTTTAGATCTTGTGAGCTGCCTATCATGATCAAGATCATCTTATTGTAATGCTACATGTTGTGTTTGCTGGGATCTGACTTATATTGATACCTATGTGGAGCTGAATATTATATTATCATGTCTATGTCATTTGTGATCTTGCATGCTCTCCGTTACTTGTTGAAGCCTTGGCCACGTGAATACTTGTAACTCCAAGAGGGGGTATTATGCATGATAGTTGGGTTCAACCTCTATTTAACCTGGGATAGTGACAGCAAGTTCTAAGGTTGTAGATGTGTTGTTGCCACTAGGGGTAAAACAGCAATGCTTTATTCAAGGATGAATGTATTGTTTACATTACGCACATTACTTAATGCAATTGTCTGTTGCTTGCAACTTAATACTGGAAGGGGTACGGATGTTAACCGGAAAGTGGACTATTTAGGCATAGATGCATGCTGGATAGCGGTCTATGTACTTTGTCGTAATGCCCAAATGAATCTCATAGTAGACACCACAGCTCACACATGCATGTTATATGCACTTATCAATTGTCAATTACCCAGCTGTAATTTGTTTACCCAGCATGTTAGTTATCTTATTGGAGAGACACCACTAGTGAACTGTGGACCCCGGTCCATTCTTTTACATCTGAAATACAATCTACTGCAATCATTGTTCTCTACTGTTTTATGCAAACAAACATCATCTTCCATTCGATACGTTTAACCCTTTGTTTTCAGCAAGCCGGTGAGATTGACAACCTCACTGTTAAGTTGGGGCAAAGTATTTGATTGTGCTGTGCAGGTTCCACGTTGGCACCGGAATCCCTGGTGTTGCGCCGCACTACACTCCTCCACCAACACCTTCGAAGCAAACCTCGTTTTCCTACTGGTCCGATTAAACCTTGGTTTCATACTGAGGGAAAACTTACTGCTGCACTCATCATACCTTCCTCTTGGGGTTCCCAACTGACGTGTGACGTACAAGCAATTGTTTCTGGCACTATAACCTAGAGCCACCAGCGCCTCAGTTCTTTTTGGACTGGAAAGAGTCCTCAGCTCGTACCGGCGCGGCTCATGTTCTTGCTTTGGCCAAGACGTACTATCCTTCTTTTGATGCTGCCAAGGTTGCAAAAGGTAGGCCCTCGAAGAAGGTGGATGGCACCGAACTGACGGCCTCAGAATATGCGATGACTTGGAAGGATATGCGCGGCCATGCGACTGAACTGGTGGAGGGGATTGATCTTGCGACCTATATGGGCAAGTATAACGCAGATGGAAGCAGATGGGAGAAGTTACCCGCTCCGTCGTCCAGCGCGGTGATTCCGCAGGACAAGAACCCCTCTCCAGGCGTATCCAGCTCTGCAGCCCCCAAGCCCGCGACTGAAGAGCCCTCCAGCGAGCCTGCGACTGCTCCTTCTGGCAAGCTTGGTAGGCCGCCTGTTCCTCCTTCCCACCGGCCAAAAGCTGCGCACAAGTGAAGAAGAGAAAACAATGGTTTGATGGCCTTGGCCCTTAGCGGTCTGTAATAATTGTTAGAGTTTATGTGTCATAAGACAATATTATGGTTTGCTTAAGTACTCTTGGCAGTACATGTTTCGACCAATAGGCTGGTCCTTATGATTTGTCTCGGTTTTTCCTCACTTAGGCCCTTGCGCGGCTCAGTATTTCCCAGGTAAAAAGTGCGTGTTCAGGGTCGAGAGCGGCCATGATAGGCAATCAAACTCGATTGACGCCACACCCCCAGTACTTTGGCCGCATTGTGCAAGTCGCATCCAAGAGAGGTTGAGTATAATCACGATAAATGCCACTTGTTTGGCGATCCCAAGGAATAGGCCGCGCTAAAAAGCTGCCGCACCCCCAAGGGACCAATGATTAAAAAATAAAAGACTCACAACTCAATTGGTAGTTTGAGATGCTTTATTTCAGAATCATTATATGATACATAGGGTCGGTCGCGCCTAGGTGGCGACCAGAAGTGATGCTTGGGTCGGTTGCGCCTAGGTGGCAACCAGAGATGTTACATGGGTCGGTCGCGCCTGAGTGGCGACCAGAATTGGGTCGGTTGTGCCTAGGTGGCAACCAGAGATGTTACATGGGTCGGTCGCGCCTGAGTGGCGACCAGAATTGGGTCGGTTGCGCCTAGGTGGCAACCAGAGATGTTACATGGGTCGGTCGCGCCTGAGTGGCGACCAGAATTGGGTCGGTTGCGCCTAGGTGGCAACCAGAGATGTTACATGGGTCGGTCGCGCCTGAGTGGCGACCAGAATTGAAATTTTTAGCCCTGAGTGGCCAGCTTGATGATGTAAACTCTTAATAATTTTGCTGCGGCTGCTGATGGCAACTCGCGATGCTTGGGATGTGTCCTTATTGGCAATGGCTCGTAGCCTTTGACTTCCTTGCCTCCCTTGCGGCTGTAATCTGAAGTCGCAAGTCAGGCAGGTGCCTCTTGGCCTTCACGATGTCATCAAAATTCTCCTGCGACTCGCGCATGGTCGCGCTCTCTGCGATGCAAGCTGCTCTGGCTATGGCCTTGTCGCCTTCTTCACATTCTTGAGCTATTCTTTTGTCGCCATTGATGGTGATGACACCTCTAGGGCCTGGTATTTTGAGCTTTAGGTACACATAGCACGGCCTAGCCATAAACTTTGCGAATGCTTCTCTGCCAAACAGCGCATGATATGGGCTCTGGAAATCTACAACCTCGACCCAAATGTACTCGCTCCTGAAGTTGCTTTGTGTCCCAAAGGCGACCTCCAAGTTAACTCGCCCCAATGGCTGAGCTGATATGCCTGGCACGACACCATGAAACGTTGTTCTTGATGGGTGTAGCTGCTTTTCTTGAAGGTTCATTCTTTTGAAGGTTTCATAGTATAATATGTTGATACTGCTGCCTCCATCCATCAGTACTTTGCTCAACTTGTACCCTGCGACTTGAGGGGCAACCACCAGCGCGAGTTTTCCCTCTTCATTTATTTCTCCTGGGTGATCCTCGCGGCTCCAAATTACTGGTTGTTCGGACCACTTTAGCCATTGTGGGACGGCTGGTACTATGGCGTTAACAGCCTGATTGCGTCGTCGCAGTTTTTGTTCCCTCCTTGAAGTATTCACCACAATGGTATGATACTGACCCAACTGTTTTGGGAACTGTGGCTGATCTGGCTGCGGATTTGGGACGGCGTTGTTGCTGTTGTTGCCTCCGCCATGTTTACCTTCCTCGTTGTTTTGATGATTGAAGTTTGTGTTGAGTGGCTGTCCATCCTTCCACTTTTTGTAATGATAACACTGTGCCTTCGTGTGGTTGGGTGGTTTCCCATCTTTTCCTATATGGATGTCGCAGGGGCGGTTGAAAACCTCTTCCAAATTAACTGGGTGAAAATTCCTTCCTCTGCTGCTGCTTTGTTTGTAACGAGTATTCGTATTTGCGACTAACCCAGAGTTTCCTTCCTCGTTTTTGCGCTTGTTATAACTCGCATTGGCATTGCTAGCTTGCTGTTGTTGAGGCTTGCTACTGGCCTTTTTTCCCTTGCCAGTGTTTTCCTCTTCCTCCCATCAGATGCGTCCCTGGTTTTATCCGAGCTAGCATACTTGTTGGCCGCCGCCATTACCTCGCTTAGGCTCTTGACTTTATCCTTCATGCGACCTAGTTTGTGGACTAGCGGCTCAAATTTGCAATTTTTCTCCATGACAAGGACTGCTGAACTGGGTGGTATATTGTCTGAGGAATGTATGATCTCTGCGACCCTTCTCATCCAGTGGCGACTCGACTCGCCTTCCTTCTGTACACAACGCTCAAGGTCCTCTATGCTGCAGAGTCGCTTGCATGTTCCTTGGAAATTCTTGATAAAAGCTTCCTTCATCTCATCCCAAGAGTTTATTGAATTTGGTGGCAAATTTTGTAGCCATATGTGGGCTGCGCCTTCTAACATCATGTTTAGGTAACGTGCGCAGATCTCTTCGGATGCATTTAGGATGCTCATGCCCATCTCGTAATTGTTGAGCCAAGTAACAGGGTCCATGCTGGCGTTGTAGTTGGCGACCTTGCGAGGTCCTTTGAAATCTGCAGGAAACGGTTCAGACCTGATTCTTTCGCTGAAACAGACTGGGCCTTTGAGTCGCGACGATAGGTTGGACGAAGCTGGCCTTCCTATTGGTTGGCCGCCGGCGCGGCTGCACAATCTCTATGGGTTGAACTTGCTGAGGTTGATTTTGAGCCGCAGGTTGATCTTCCCTTTGTCGCCTAGCCGAGCTTGAGGTCGCAACGTGTGGCGACTCCGCGTGGATGCTTCTCTCCGCCGTTGCTCTGCTATTGTAAGGGGTGGAGTGCAGCCGTCCTGCGTGTTCGGACATATTCGCCTGCTGTATTACTGCTGTGCTCAGCATCTCAATGGCGCGCCGTGCCTCTCTGTCCATTGGCGTGTTTCCTGCTGGCGCTAATCTGGCCAAGATGTTTGTGGCTGCAAAGAGATTCTCCACTGGGCTAACATAATGCCCTTGCGGCGTGTGGAACCTTTGAGGCTGCTGTGGCGACTGCTGAACAAAGGTTGGCTGCGTCAGTGGCGGGGGCATCATGGCCCTGTTGTTAGCCTGTACTATGGCCCTTGATCCAGGTATCTCTGCTACTCTTGGTGCTGCGAAAGATGGAACCGCTGGTACGATTGATGGTACCGCGATTGCTTGAACCGCGGGCGCAGCTAACGGGGCCACGGACCGCATAACCATGGCAGATGGTGCCATGCGTGCGGGTACGCGACTGAGGTTGTGCGACCCCTGACCATGCGACCGGGTGCGTCGTGTTGGTGGCGACTGATGGGACCGCAATTGCTGGTTCATGGTAGGTGATTGGAACAGCTCCATAGGGTTTACTGTTCCTGGCTGCAGGCGACTCGCGTGGCGTCTGTGTGGCAAGGTGGCCTGTATTCCTTGCAGAGAATTGGTTTCCTCGATGAGTCGCAGTTGTTCCTGTTGGAGGCGCTGTTCCTCACGCGCCAGCCTGGCTCTCTCATCTGCGATTCTCTGGACTTCATCATATAGCCCGATCCTGGTAGCCTCCAATTCTGTCACCCTAGCAGCCGCGTTAACCGCAGATATTGGTGTAAACAACACGCTTCCCTGTGGCGGCGTGACCGCTGCGCTGGGGGTTACCCTTGACCCTGATTCCGCAGGCGCGACTCCAGGTGGAGTCTCTCTGTTTGCGACTCCTGAGGCCGCGACTCCTGGCGTCATCGCAGCGGATGCCGCGACTCCTGATGCGTCTAGCGCGGCTTGTTCTGCTGCTTCCGGCGGTGTGGGGGCTAAGCTGCCTGGTGGCATGCCCAGCCCTTCGTCTGCTTCTGTGGTCCTGTAGACCCCTTCCACGTGCCGATCTTCTACAGAGGGCGAGCCACTGTCCACAGGGCCTCCGCATAGCCTTTCCTCAAGGACATACTCAATGGATTGGCCTTCTTCGTCTTCGAGAGGCAGCGACTCGTGGTTGATAGATCCTTCTTCTTGGTCCACTGTTACCGCGACTCCTTCTTCTGAGTCGCCATGCTGCGATGGATCCTCTGACTCGCCGCCAATGAAGCCGACGAAGACGTTGATGGATCCAAAGGGGATGACGTGGCCGGTCTCCAAGTAATCTGCTTCCGGCCCCCAGCTTGAATCGTCGATGAGGGGTGTGCCATTGACCGTGATGATACGGCCAACAACAAGATCTTCAGCTCCCTTCATGGATCCTGCGCGGAACGTGACGCTCTTGACCGCAGGCCCCACGGTGGGCGCCAACTGTCGTGGGTTTGTCACGTCAGGTGTCATAGATGACTTCGTAGGTGTGGGATTACGCGAGTCAAGCATCTCCGAGCTTGGGATCGCAGGAACAAAGATCAACACAGATTTACCCAGGTTCGGCCCCCTCAATGTGAGGTAAAAGACCTACTTCCTGCCTACCCTAGATTGGTATTGATATGATAATCGAGGTGTTACAATGGAGGCGATCCGATCTGGTACTCGCCGTATGAGCTAGGGTTTGGGGCTTGATAGCTTGACCCGCTCTAAGTCCTGCGAGTCCTCTTTATATACACAGAGGCTCGCTAGGTTACAAAAGGAAACTTCCCCATAAGGAATACATCCACAGAGGCCTACTCGGAGACTACTTGGTCTTCACGTCCTCCGGGATTTGTCTTCTAGATCTTTCTCCTTATGGCGGTTCAATATTGGGCTTGCTCCCAAGTGGGCCTTCATCCGTGCGAGTAAGTTAAGTCGCACTGGGCCGCGGGCTAATCCAGAAAGTATTCCCCCGACACCGGCTGCCACCGGCTGGTAGGACAGAAGATGTTGTACAAGTTTCTCATTGCGAGCACGTACGACTATATACGGAACACATGCCTACGTTTACTTAGTACTTGGATGCTTTATCATTATTATCTGCAATGCCTATGTCTTGATTATTATATGAACTATCTTATCCATGCAGCGCCCGTTCATCCATCCCTATGCCTACAGTGTTTTAATCCTACTGTTTACTGCAATCACTACTGCTGTCATTACTTCACTGCTGCTATTATTTCACCGCTACTACTGCTATAAAACTGTTGCTACTGATAATCTGTGTCGAGCAAGACTATTCACAGGTGCAGCTGAATTGACAACTCCGCGTTAAGCCTCTCAAGTATTCTTTGGCTCCCCTTGTGTCGAATCAATAAATTGGGTTTTACTTCCCTCGAAGACTGTTGCGATCCCCTATACTTGTGGGTCATCAACGCGCGCGTCACTCTACGGCGGGCGCAGAGGCCATGTGCGCTCTGTCGGGGAGACAGAGCTTTCTTCCTCTGGAAGGATCCTCGCGAGGGGGGCCTCGCGAGGGGGCGCGCCTCGGCGCCATGACTTAGCAGTATTTCAGTTGTAGAAGAGGCCTCTCGAGGGAAAGAGCCCTCTCGAGGCCTCCATCTGGTCCTTGGTAGAATTTCCTCTGCTGAGAAGACCCTCGCGAGGGAAAACTCCTCGCGAGGCGCGCCAGGCGCACTTGGTGAAATCTTCAATAGAATGTCGCAGGGGCTGAACAGGCCGGCCCGTGGTACTCTGGTTTCCACTGGGCCGACAGTAGCACCCGGGCCCGCGACGGGCACGCAGGAGGCTTGTAGACGAAGGCGAAGCGGCGTGGGCCCTCAGGAGCCTGCCAGGCCTGCGACACGTGGCGAGCTCCCGCGGTCGCCCACGAACCCACGTTCGTCTCTGCAGTTACTGGTGTAGTGATGGGACCCGCCACGCCTCGGCAACGACTCGCCAGGGCCATAAAGGCGAAGAATCCGGCGCAGGTGCTCATTACTTCTGCGCGAATGTTTGCTCTCGTCTCCTTCCTCCTAGAGCACATCTCTTCTCCGAGCTTCCCATTTTCTTGCATCTCCACTGCAATGGCACCTAAGAGGGCAGTTAATTCTGCGAAGGGGAAGGCGATACTCGAGGCGGAGGAGCCTGCTTCCTTCAAGCAGAGCGGGAGCCTCAACCCCGCGCTGGCGGGGTACCGCATCGGCACGGATGCGCAGCTCGAGAAGCTGCGCTTCGTCGCGGCCTCTGCGACCAACGAGAAGGGCGCCACGAAGCTCAAGCCGGCGAACGTCCTCGACCTCCAGCCTCGCAACACCTACTACCCCATCTTCCTCCACTCTCTCTTCGCGGGGCTTGTTCCCCCCTTCTCTGATTTCTTCCTGGAGGTTCTGGAGTTTTACCAGATCCAACTTCTCCATCTCCACCCCAACTCCATCCTCATTCTCTCCATCTTCGCCTTCCTCTGCGAGGCATACATGGGCATCCGGCCCTCGATTGCCTTCTTCCGCAGCTTCTACGCGCTGCGCGTCACGGCGCCCAACGAGCGGACTGGATGCGTCTCCATCCGCTTCACAGATGGCATGGGCGGCGTCTACATCCCCATCGCCTAGGCTGGTGAGAATATCGTCACCAGCGTGCAGAAGAAGGTGGAGGAGTTCCGCAAGCGGTGGTTCTTCGTGAGGACCGGGCAAGCGAGCCACTTCTCCGAGATCCCCGATGCGCCCCCGATGAAGAGGAGGTGCTGGTCGAGCAAGACCCTCGCGGGGCCAGGCGTCAGCAACGTGGCGGAGCGCTTGACGGAGCTTCGCGAGGCTGGCCTCACGGGCCAGACGGTGGCCCTAGAGTTCGTGAGGCGCCGCATCGCCCCGCTCCAGGCTCACTCAGAGCCGATGTGGATGTACTCTGGCGTGAGGGACAAGATGCGCCTTCACTCGGACAGCATCCTGAAGGAGCAGGCGAAAGGCATCATCGAGACCCTTTTCACCTCTCCGGACATCCCCAAGCCGGCGGACCACCGCTCAGAGCCGCTCTACAGATTTGAGCTCGAGGCGTGGCTTGAGTTGGTGAAGAAGATGCCGGCGTTCAGTCCACGAGGCTTGTTGGTTGAGGGGCAAGCGATCCCCCATGATGATCCAGAAGCAGCAGAGCAGGTGATGCCTGCTGAGGGCGACGAGGAGGTGACGGAGTCCACCGCCTCGGACACAGCGGCCGAAGGCGCCTCGGGAGGCCCCAATCCCTCGACAGGGGCCACGAGTTCCTCGAGAGGTGTGCCGCCAGAAGTGGAGATCCAAGAGGTCTCCTCAGGCAGCGAGGACCCGTATCAGGTCGTTCCCTCACGATGCATCGAGGAGGACGACGAGGAGGAGAGTGACGGCGAGGCCTTGGTGGGCCGCCATGAGCCGCGGACCAAGGCGGCCCACGACAAGCCTGCCGGGGCCCAGGAGGGCGCTCCTCGCGAAGAGGAGGCGCGTGCGCCCTTGAAGAGGGCAGAGGCCAGCGCGTTGCAGCCGCGGCGCCCCGTGAAGAGGTGGATTGACGTCACTGAGTAAGTCCTACCTCTTTTGCTTTCTGGTATTGTGCTCCTTGAGAAACCCTCTTGAGGATTTTGCTTGCTTCTTGTCAGGGCTGCTGCGGCGCCAAAGCGGCGCAGGCTTAGGAAGATCGGCGAGAGCTTCAGCTCTGCCGCGGCGTCAAGGGCGCCTGAGGCTGAAGAGCCTCACCAAGAGGCTACTGCCTCTTCTCCTCCCGCAGATGAGCACCACGAGGAGTCGGAGCCTGAGGTGACGGTGACGTCGCCAGCAAGGCTCGAGACCTCCCCTGCGAGGCAGGAGGAGGTAACTGAAGAAGAAGCGGCGAAGACCGCGGCGTCGACGGAACAACGCGCCGACGTGGAGATGGAGGAGGCCAGCGCACAGCCGCCTCCATCAAGTCCTGGCCCTGAAGAGGCCACCCCTGAGGCGGCGACAGGGAATGCTGAGGCTGCAGCGCGGATGGGCGCTGCAGACCAGGCCGCTCCCAACGCTGGGGAGCAGCAGGAGGCTCCCTTGGTGCAGAAAGACACCGAGCCCCAAGCTGAGGGCGCACCTGACCCTCAGGAGGCCCCTGTCGTGGAAGAAGTGGAGGACTCCCCTCGATGGATCCCCCAGGCGCAGCGGAGCCCCCAGGCGCAGCTGCAGACTGCACCGAGCCCCCGGCGCGAAGCTCCAGGGCCCTCTGCAAGCCTCGAGGCCTCTGGGTCCTGTAGCGACGCGTGAGCCTTGGTCTTGCGGGGCCAGCGCCAGGGCTCTGCTCGCCGCGGAGCTATCTTCAGCCTGGCGAGGCAGGCCATGGGCGAGCTCGAAAACCACCTCGCCGAGGAGGAGCTCGCCAATGCTGAGGAGCGCGCCGAGCTCGAGAGAGGCTGAGCTCAGCTCCACGAGGTTGTGGAGCGCTGCCGCCGTGCGGACGAGGCGGCGCAGGCGCGGCGCGAGGAGGCCGTGCGCTTAGCTGAGGAGACCCGCGCCAGCGTGGTCCGCGAAGCGGAGGAGACCCTCGTCGGGCTCAAGGAGGAGCGCGAGGCCATCGAGGCTGAGCGTGAGTCGCTTGAGGCGGAGCGCGCCTCCACGCACCAGGAGTTCGACAATCGCGAGAGGCAGATCATCGCGAACTCCGAGGTTGTGAGGACCGGCATGGAGAAGCTCCGCAAGGACCTGGAAGCCCGCGAGAAGCAGCTGGAGCAGCGCAGCGAGGACCTCGCCCTTCGCGAGGTTGAGCTGCGCAAGCGCGAGGACCAAGTCGAGCAGATCGAGAAGGACCAGGCTGCACAGCGGGAGAGCTTGGAGGCCCGCGAGAGCAGCGTGGCTCGGGACGAGGCCAGCTACAGGGAGCGCTTCGAGAAGGCCAACGACCAATTCCTCAAGAAGGAGAAGAAGCTGGAGGAGGAGAGCGCCACCAAGATGAAGCTCTTCCGCGACAGTTGCTCCAAGGAATTCAAGGACAAGGCCAAGATCCAGGAGGAGCGCTTCACTAAGCGGCGCAACGAGCTCGAGGCCCGCGTCAAGGAGCTCGAGCAGGAGAACAAGCGACTGGCTGGCCACGCTCGGACAGCCAGAGATGCTCAGATTCGCGCGGAGCAGGACCTCGCTTCGCTGACGGAGGACCTGACCTCGCTCCAGGAGTAGGTTGAGCCCACCGTGGCGCTCGTCGGGCAGGCCCGGCACACCGCGGTGGCGCAGCAGGTCTTGACGCGCACGCGTGAACGCATGTTCAAGTCCTTGGTGAGCCGCTCGCGCGCTCTCCTGGATCGCCTGGAGGTCGAGACTCCTTCGGTCCCTGCTGGGGGGGACGACAACGCCGCCGCGTACCTCACCTTCTTCGAGCAGCTCCTCACCAGCCTCGAAGGGGCCATGGAGAATGTTGACGAGCTCGCTGATGAGGAGAGCCGCAAACTCCTTGGTGTCGCAGTTGGCCGCATCTTCGCCAACCTCGCGCACTCCGAGCTAGGCTTCGACTTCAAGTCTGTGACGAAGCCTCTCGACCAACAGCATGCCGCGGAGCTGAATGCCGCAGTGTGGCCGGTCGTGGAGGCATATATCCAACGCTTCCAGAGGGTTGAGACCCAGGAAGATGAAGACGAGGAGGACGCTAAGGAGGAGGGCGACGAGGATGTCGAGGAGGGCGATGACGATGCTCCTTCTGCTTAAACAGCTCCTGCGGCGAGATGTGCCTGGGCGCAATTTACCCTTAAGTTTTATGTCCTTTTGTTTGTAAAGAACTTGTCTGAACATGCCATATGTAAATATGCAGTGCCCCTCTGGAGGCCTTTTGTCTCTTTTCCATGTCCTTTGTGCTCTACGTCGTTAGGACCCTTCTCCCAGCGCAGCAGCACCGCCGCGTCGGTATGTTAGAGTCAGGGCTCAACAAGGCCGGGGGGTGCGTGAGGCTTGGAGAGGTAAGGGCTCTCGAGGCACGATGCTCGGGAGCCCCCCCTTTAGGCGTGCAAGCGGCCCATGGGGCGCAAGAGAGAAAAGAGGCTCGAGAGGCGAAAAAACCAGCGAGGGAATTTAACAAGTTTTAGACTTAGCTTCGCGAGGCGATCGCCTGTGGATGACGTCTTGCTCCCTAACGAGGCTTTTTGCTCTCGAGGCTGCCTGAGGCTATTCTCCGAGCCTTGCTTTCCTGTGTAGGAGAAATAGGCCTTTCCACAAGCAATGCATGGTTTGTGCAACTCACGCGCGCTCATAAGTTTCCTCATGTGTGTCTCACGAGGAGAGTAAGCACCAAGGTCCTTGGTGAGGTGACGCGCATGGGAGCAGGCCCATGGGTTCAGAGCTCGGATCCTTTGGGTTTTGCAATGCTCTGCTGGGATGTTCCCGAGGCACAGGCACCGTGCTCAGCCCCCGCTCGCGAGATACGCATGGGGGTAAGTATGAGCGTGAATAGTTGCCAAAAAACAGCTGCTTACCGCGGAAATATTACATAACGGCGCTGAAGCGCAATAGGTTCATGCTGAGATGAAATAGTTCATTACATTTGGCGTGGCCAAAATAGAGTTCGCCATGTCTGAGCATGGGATAGTTTTTTCCGCCATGTCTGGGCATGGGGTTCAACACGGAGTGGCTGAGGCATCTCGCGGCCCCAGGCGACGCATTGTTGAGAGAGCTCAGATGATGTAGCCCTCGTGGAGGGAAAGGCTTTGTCAAGCTCGGGGATGTGATGGCGTAGGCTTCCCTCTTGAGACAAAAAATGCCTGACGTGACTTGATCCCGGGTAGAACTTGCGTAGATGCTGAATGCTCCACGGGTTCTTGACGGGGATGCCGTCCTCTGTCTCGAGCCGCACCGCGCCAGGCCTGGAGATGTGCCTGGCCTTGAAGGGCCCTTCCCACATAGGCGAGAGCTTGTGGAGGCCTTCCCTGGAGAGGATCCTCCTGAGGACAAGGTCGCCTGTCTCGAGAGTGCGTGGCCGTATGTGGCAGCTGTGGTAGCGGCGGAGATCTTGCTGGTACCTTGCTGCCCTGAGGGCAGCGCGGCAGCAGGTTCCCTCAAGCAGCAGCAGGTCGTCGTTGCGGAGTTCATCTTGATTTGCTTCATTGAAGGCAAGGACTCGCGGGGACCCGTGCGTGAGCTCGTTGGGGAGGACCGCTTCAGCTCCGTAGACGAGGGAGAACGGCGTTTCACCAGTGGGCTTTGTAGCAGTTGTGCGGATGGACCAGAGCACAGATGGAAGCTCCTCAATCCAGTTCTTGCCGTGGGCCTTGAGGCGGTTGAAGCTCCTTGTCTTAAGGCCCTTGAGCACTTCAGCGTTTGCTCGCTCAGCTTGCCCATTGCTTCGTGGGTGAGCCACTGAGGCATAGCAGATTTGGGTGCCGAGGCTGCCGCAGTAGGACTTGAAGGCGCCGCTGGTGAACTGCGTGCCATTGTCAGTGATGATGCGGTTTGGCACACCGAAGCGGCACACCAGGCTCCTGATGAACTTCACTGCTGATCTTGCTGGGACAGTGCATACTAGTTCAACTTCTGCCCACTTGGTGAACTTGTCGATGGCGACGTAGAGGTAGCGGTAGCCCCCGAGCGCTCGTGGGAAAGGTCCCAAGATGTCCAGCCCCCAGACCGCAAAGGGCCAGGAGAGCGGGATGGTTTGAAGTCCTTGCGCGGGCTGGTGAATTTGCTTCGCGTGGAATTGACATGCCTCGCAAGACTGGACGATTGCAGTGGCATCTTGATGCACTGTGGGCCAGTAGAAGCCACTCCTCAAGACTTTCCCCGCGAGGGTGCGTGCGCATGAGTGATGGCCACATTCTCCACTGTGTATGTCTCTGATCAGCTGGCGGCCTTCTTCTGAGGGGACGCAATGCAATGCGATCCCGTTGGGGCGCTTGCGGTAAAGGTCTCCCTCATGGAGGCAGTAGGACTTGGCCTGGCGAGCAATTCTTTCTGCTTCTGCATCTTCCTCGGGGAGGATTCCATCTTGCAAGTACTCTTTGAGCTCGACGATCCAATCCACCGTTTGGCGAACTAGGGTCAGCAGCAGGCGCGCTCCAGAAGGCGGACCGCAGTCTGGTGCTCCAGTTGCTGGTGCTTGGGGAGGTTCCTCATCAATGTCCATGTCAACTGCTTCTTTTGGCTGCTTGACTGATACCTTGAGGGGTCTCTCCTCAAACACGCCACCTTGCTGCGCCTCCCTTCTTGATGCTCGCTTGGCGATGTCGTCTGCCTCCTGATTCTCTCCGCGTGGGATGTGCATGAGCTCCATTCCCCTGAAGTGCTTCTCGAGCCTGCGGACCTCCTCAAGATAGGCAGTCATGTAGCCGTCCTTGGGCTTGTAGCTCTTGCTGGAGAAGTTGACGAGGAGCTGGGAGTCGCCCTTGATGAGTATGCGCTTGACGCCGAGGGCGATCGCAGCTCTGAGCCCGGCGAGGAGTCCTTCGTACTCGGCGATGTCATTGGAGACCTTGTCGCTGTGCGCGAAGCACAGCTGGACAGCGTAGAAGAGCTTGTCGCCTGTTGGTGAGGTCAGGACGGCAGCAGCCCCCGCGCTCTGGCGCGCAAACGCTCCATCGAAGTGCATGGTCCAGTAGTTTGGTACTGTTCCTCCTGAAGGTGTGGCTTCTTCCTCGTGAGGCTCTTCCTGACGAGGGTCCGTCCATTCCGTCGTAAAGTCTGCCAGTGCCCTGCCCTTGATGACCCTTGTGGTGTCGAATTTGAGCTCGAAGGGTTGCAGCTCGATGCCCTGATGTCTACGCACGTTTCTATTCCTGTAGACAGTGTTGGGCCTCCAAGAGCAAAGGTTTGTAGAACAGCAGCAAGTTTCCCTTAAGTGAATCACCCAAGGTTTATCGAACTCAGGGAGGTAGAGGTCAAAGATATCCCTCTCAAGCAACCCTGCAATTAATATACAAGAAGTCTCTTGTGTCCCCAACACACCCAATACACTTGTCAGATGTATAGGTGCACTAGTTCGGCGAAGAGATAGTGAAATACAAGTAATATGGATGATTATAAGTAGTAACTGCAATCTGAAATAAAGATGGCAGCAAGCAAACATGTAGCAGAACTTGATGTAAACGGTGTTTCAATGCTTAGAAACAAGGCCTAGGGATCATACTTTCACTAGTGGACACTCTCAACAATGATCTCATAACTGAATAAGTAAAAGCTACTCTTAAACACTCTCTTGTTGGATAACAAACACCATTCATTGTGTAGGGCTACAAAAGCACACCTCAAGCCGGAGTAAACAAGCGCCACAACGTCATAAAGGAATCACACACGGTGCACACACTGTCACCTTTACACCGTGGAGAGTACCGGAGTTCATATTAAAGTAACCTCTAGAGTGCATAATAGATAAAGAGTAACATCTACATATTCAACTAGATTAGCACAACTGAACACAAGTAAATACTGCTCGGGATTATTCTCCTTCTTGATAACACAAGAGTACTACGTGTAGGGCTGCAAAAGCACTCCTCAAAGTCTGAGTAAACAAACACCACAGTTCCCAAGAACAAGCCATGATAGATATCTAAATTATTCATAGAGTCACACAAGTACCCACACTGTCACCTTGATACCGTGTTGTTACAATGACTCCAGAAACTAGACAAAATCACTTGAGTAGCATAAACATTATTAATGTATTCAGCGATACTAGCAATACACATGATCACATAAAGATCACACCATGGAGAGAGAGATGAACCACATAGCTACCGGTAGAGCCCTCAGCCTCGGGGGAGAACTACTCCCTCCTCATCATGGGAGTCAGCAGCGGCGATGAAGATGGCGATGGAGTTGATGGAGATGACTCCGGGGGCAATTCCCCGTCCCGGCAGCGTGCCGGAACAGAGATTCTGTCCCCCGAAACTTGACGTCGATGGCGGCGGCGCTGCGGAACTCTTCTGGAAATATGACTTGGTGTTTTAGGGTTTTCGCGTCTGAGGCAATATATAGGCGAAGGGGCGATGTCGGCGGAGGTCCTGGGCTCCCTCCTCACCTCCCGGCGCGCCTGTGGGCCCAGCCGTGCGAGCATGTGGTTTGGAGGCCGTGGGACTCCCCCTGGCTTGCCCTTCTGGCTCCGTGTGTCCCTCGGAAAAATAGGAGGTTTGGCTTTTGTTTCGTCGAATTCCGAGAATATTGCCCGAACAGCTTTTCTGGAACCAAAAACAGCAGAAAACAGGAACTGGCACTGTGGCATCTTGTTAATAGGTTAGTCCCAGAAAATGTATAATAATGATATATAATGCATATAAAACGTGTGACAATTATACATAAAACAAGCATGAAACATCAGAAATTATAGATACGTTGGAGACGTATCAAGCATCCCCAAGCTTAGTTCTACTCGTCCTCGAGTAGGTAAAACGATAACAACAAATAATTTCTGAGGAGACATGCTTTCACACAATCTTGATCATAATATTGTAAGGCATGTAAGCTGTGATCAAATCATTCAAAGCAAAGGTATATAGTTGATATCAAAAGATAATAAAGCAAGAGTCAAACAAGCTAAAAGTTTTCATGAACTATTGCTTCAAAGACATGAAACCGTACAAGGTTCATTAAAGATGATTTAAGTATCCAGCATAGAAGTTCTATCCTTCAATTCAAGCATCAAGCAAATTTTCATAACATAGAAGGATTCAGTCAAGTAAATATAAACATGAATGTCATGAATCAACTGTTTCGAAGCCTACTCAACCGGTGAGCGCAAGCATTTGGTATTGGCACCAGGATGTTATGGCAAAGAGAACATTAATGGGGGTTTGGAAGGCCAATAGAAGAAAGTCTCACAAAGCTATAAGTGATCATTAGACAAGAGGAAGTCTTATAATCGAAGCTATGTAAGGAGTAGTGATTGCCATGCAACGGATGCACATAGAGCTATATGTGTATGAGAGCTCTCCAATGGAACTAGTGGGGGTGCATCCAACTTGGTTGCTCATGAAGACCTAGAGCACTTTTGAGGAAGCTCATCATTGGAATATACAACCCAAGTTCTATAGTGTAAATTCCCCACATAGTTATACAAGTAGAACATGAAAACTCTCTCACATGGAGTATAGGTGCTAAACATGAGCACAAATGATGACTATGAATACTGCAGGTGCTATAACATGAGCACAAGTGAGGATAAAGGATAGTAATGTTGCCCCCTTTTTCTTTATTCTTCTTTTTTTTCTTTTTTTCCTTTTTTCTATTTTTTTTCTTTTTTCTGTTTCACTTTTCGATGGCCTCCATGGCTCTTTTCTAGCAGGGGCAACACTCTAATATGATTACAAACTTTTTGGTACAAATAACTCATAATGAACATAACATGATGTATAAAACTGTATGCCTCTGCCAGTGTAGCAGGATGTGCAATGATCTAGCGTAACATGGGTAAACCACACATCAGCTGTATAGAATCATGCAAAGCAATATGTATGTGATGAATGACAACAAGTCATGTAATGTAAGATGGATGTTGCATGGCAATATATCTCGGAACAGCTATGGAAATGCTGTGGTAGGTAGGTATGGTGGCTGTTTTGAGGAAGATGTATGGGCTTATGTGTAGGAGAACAAGAGGAAGTTCTCCCACGGGGTTGGATGTACTGGCGAAGTATGCACAACTCTCAATGTGAGCAGAAGGCAATGCACAGCACCGAAGAGGCTAGCAAAATATGGATGGTGGAAGTGCCAAAAACCGTAGCTTAACATTAGTCAAAAAGAACTCACAAGCTTATTGCAAACAACTAGCAGGTTCAACATTAAGAGCATGATTAAAATTCACTCCAAGAAGGGCCGTTCACGGCGGTACAAGTACCCCGTTAGATCCCTCGACCTTCAGCACAACTTAGTTACTACGATGAACTTTCAGACATGGAAAGCTATCAAATCCAACTACACCTTCAACAATTTTAGTATAGTTTGTAGTACGGTACAAGCTCAAAGACAACAATCCACTAATGTTTTTAACTTAATTAACCAGCAAGCTTTACCATCTAATACCTCAAAACATTTGCAAAGAATCAAGTTATCAAAGTTTCAATGATCTACAAAACTATGCAAGTTTTTCATCATACCACTACCACATGTAGCATTTTCTTTCTTCCAGGCAAACACCAAACAACTTACTTAAACATAAACTCTCCAAATGATAATATAATGCAGCAAGAGAGTATTTATAAACATATGCTAACAGCTCAAAGAGATGCATGAAAAACAGGAGCTAAAAGCACTGCAGTAGCTAGTTAAGAATACTCAACAAATATAAGTGAAGAACATGAGTATACACATGAAAAAGCGGAGCGTGTCTATCTCCAACACAAGGATTGCTAGGATCCGAATTTATTCAAACAAAAACAAAAATAAAAGCACACAGACGCTCCAAGTAAAGCACATAAGATGTGAAAGAATTAAAATATAGTTTCACTAGAGATGACCTGATAAGTTGTTGATGAAGAAGGGGATGCCTTGGGCATCCCCAAGCTTAGACGCTTGAGTCTCTCTGAATATGGTTGGGGATGAACCACGGGGGCATCTCCAAGCTTAAGCTTTTCACTCTTCTTGATCACATAATATCACCCTTTCTCGCTTGATCTTTGAAAACTTCCTTCACACCAAACTCAAGACAGTTCTCATTAGAGGGTTAGTGCATAAACAAAAATTATCATATTCTGTAATGAAACAATCGTTCCCAAAGCTTTTGGACATTAGCTACAGCCACCAATTCTTTGTGGAGCAAAGAAATCCACACAAACATCGTAAAAGAGCGAATGCAAAACAAAAGGCAGAATCTGTCAAAAACAGAACAGTCTGTAAAGATGGAATTTTTCGAGGCACTTAAGTTTCTCAGATGGATCTGGCCCAAAATAATGAAAGTTGCGTACATATCTCAGGAAGATGCTTGGTTTTGACAGAATTTTTCAAATTTTCTTCAAGGAGATGAGCTCAAAATCGTGACAGCTAAAAATCTGTCTCTGCGCAGAAATCCAAATCTACCATCAACTTTCAATAAAAGGCTTTACTTGGCACAACAATGCAATAAAATAAAGATACAAAGGAGTTGCTACAGAAGTAACAAGCACCTTGACACAAAACAAAAAGAAAAGCAAAAATAACAGAAAATAAAAACAATGGGTTGTCTCCCATAAGCGCTTTTCTTTAAAGCCTTTTAGCTAGGCATAGTGATTTTTATGATGCCCACATAAAGATGAGAGTTGAAACATAAAAGAGAGCATCAAGAAGCATATATAAAACATGTTTAAATCTAACACTCTTTCTATGCATAGGAGTCTTGTAAGAAAACAAGTCAATGAAGAACAAAGTGACTAGCATAGAAAGACAAAACAAGTGCAACTTCAAAAATTTCAACAAAAAGAGAGGAGACTTGATATTATTGAGATATATGAATCCATGCCTCCCTCTCTCATAAAAACTTTCAGTAGCATCATTGATAAAATCCACAATATAATCATCACATGAAACATTCTTACCATGATCCATATGCACAAAAGTATCTTCATTTTCCACATAAGAAAAGTTCTTCTCATTAATAACAATGGGGGCAGGATCATCATAAAGAACTTGAACATGATAGACAAGTTGTATATTAAAGGGATGGTTTTGGGTAATCTCTCCATAACTACGACAAGTTTCATGAGGATAACTGTAATTATAACCTATGTCATAGTATTCTTTATAATAATTATCAAAGACTGGAGGCATAGTATCATCATAAGCAATAGAATAGTCATCTTCGAAACTGTGTTCATTCGTAAACATATCATTATTTTTAATAGAAGGAGATGTATCAAGCATATAATCAGCAATAGCAAAAGGATTTTCAAACACATCATCCCCAAGCTTAGAGCTTTTCATATCATCATTGGAAGAAACATGGATAGTACTAATAGTATGGCAATCATTAATATCATCATTTTCAGAATTGGTACCCCAAAGATTTTCAATATCAAAAGTAGTTTCATTTTCCCAATCATGATCACTAATATAAGTAACAGGCATAGGTTCATCATCAAGTTCAGAATCATCGAATTCAGAATTATAAGTATCAATTGTAACAGGAGCAACAAGTTTGGGAGAAGATACCGTTTCCTCTCTCCTTTTACTCCTCTTCTTTTTATCTTTAGGAGGGAGAGGTTTGAAAGGAAGCTCCTCCACATAACCTGGTTTAGTATTAGAGACAATGGAAGAAACTTGGGGGGACTCCTCTCTTTCATTAATGAGAACAAAACACATATTAGTCCTGTCATACTTTGGTAAAGTCTCATCCTTTATAATATTTTGTATGTAGGTGTTAGCATGGCAATTATTAACACAATAGAGATAACATCCATGCAACACACTATTCATATCAAGATCACTCATATCTAACAAGGAAGTTTTTCTTGATAACTCTTCACACCCCAAAAATAATGTAAGTTCATCATGTTGATTAGGAGTGATCATGTTATCACAATACAAATTTGCAGTAATTGGATTCGAAAGGCTATTATCATGACCTGAACATTGAAAATTAAAATGACCCACTTCATAGCAAAGTTCACAAATAAAAGGATGGAGGTCACAAACTTTTTCACCAAGATCTCTTAGAGCCTTGTACCATGTTCTAGTTTTTTCATTCCTATGATGGATACAATATTCATCTTCGATTTGATTAATTCCACAAGGTCTATGCATTCCACAAAAATTAACATGCTTATAAGAAATAGTATTTTCAGAAGTTTGAGCATGTTTATTGCAATCATTAACAACAATTTCATTTTCCATGCAAGTGTCTTTGAAAGGTTCATGATACACGTCCCAATTTTCTTTAGGAACATTAATATGAGAAGCAAAGGTTCTAAAACAATCAACAATAATTTGAGAATCAAGACCATATTTAGCACTAAGCTCTTGAAAACTAGCAGTTTCAGCGAAAGACTTAATGCAATCATATTCATAGTTTATACCTGATTCTTTACCTTTGTCATTCTCCCAATCCTCAGCATTGTTTTGAATTCTTTCAAGAATATCCCATCTAGCTTCAACCTTCTTGCTTGTGAAAGAACCATGTGAACAAGCATCTACATAATCCTTGTAATGACCTGAAAGCCTTGCATAAAAATTAGTAACAATTATTTCCTCAGAAAGCTCATGGTTAGGACATTTGAGTATTAATGTTTTCAGCCTTCCCCAAGCTTGAGCAATGCTTTCTCCATCATGAGGGTAAAAATTATAAATGTAATTCCTATCTAGATGCACTTCATGAAGAGGATAAAATTTAGAGTAAAAGAGAGATTCAAGCTGTTTCCAATTCGAAGGTTGTTCATCCAGCAGCCTATACCATTCCTTTGCTTTGTCCTTAAGTGACAATGGAAATAGTTTCCTCATGACATTTTCTCTTGATAAATCTGCAACCTTAAATAACTCACAAAGTTCTGTAAGTTTCGACAAGTGAGCACTTGGATGGATTGATCCATCCCCTGCATACTGATCATTCATAACCCTTTCAACAATTTTCATAGGTATTTTAAAAGAAATACTTTCAACAGGTGGATTTGGAATATCACAAACATCATTAGAATTATCACATATTGGAGACAAAGCATTATCAAGGCAAAATAATTCCTCCATAGCTGAGGAGCAAAAAAGATTATTTTCATATAAGCTAGCTTCCCCAAGCTTAGGCTTTTCCACAGCCTTATCAATAATGGTGTCCAAAGAATTTATACTAATAACATTACTACCACTATTATGCAAACAAGCCTCCATAGGTTTTTTAATTTTCTCTTCAAAAGCATCATGTCCTAATTCAATATAAAGTTCATAAAGATCTCTAAATTTTTTTTTCCATTAAGCCTAACTAGTGAAAATAAAACAGGAAACAAAAAGATAAAATTACAGAATCTAAAGGAGATACCTTCGAGCACTCACACACTAGCAACAACACTAGAAAATAGCTTAGTAGCCAAAGGATGTGAATACCTTTTACCTTACCTCCCGGCAACGGCGCCAGAAAATAGCTTGATGTCTACGCACGCTTCTATTCCTGTAGACAGTGTTGGGCCTCCAAGAGCAAAGGTTTGTAGAACAGCAGCAAGTTTCCCTTAAGTGAATCACCCAAGGTTTATCGAACTCAGGGAGGTAGAGGTCAAAGATATCCCTCTCAAGCAACCCTGCAATTAATATACAAGAAGTCTCTTGTGTCCCCAACACACCCAATACACTTGTCAGATGTATAGGTGCACTAGTTCGGCGAAGAGATAGTGAAATACAAGTAATATGGATGATTATAAGTAGTAACTGCAATCTGAAATAAAGATGGCAGCAAGCAAACATGTAGCAGAACTTGATGTAAACGGTGTTTCAATGCTTAGAAACAAGGCCTAGGGATCATACTTTCACTAGTGGACACTCTCAACAATGATCTCATAACTGAATAAGTAAAAGCTACTCTTAAACACTCTCTTGTTGGATAACAAACACCATTCATTGTGTAGGGCTACAAAAGCACACCTCAAGCCGGAGTAAACAAGCGCCACAACGTCATAAAGGAATCACACACGGTGCACACACTGTCACCTTTACACCGTGGAGAGTACCGGAGTTCATATTAAAGTAACCTCTAGAGTGCATAATAGATAAAGAGTAACATCTACATATTCAACTAGATTAGCACAACTGAACACAAGTAAATACTGCTCGGGATTATTCTCCTTCTTGATAACACAAGAGTACTACGTGTAGGGCTGCAAAAGCACTCCTCAAAGTCTGAGTAAACAAACACCACAGTTCCCAAGAACAAGCCATGATAGATATCTAAATTATTCATAGAGTCACACAAGTACCCACACTGTCACCTTGATACCGTGTTGTCACAATGACTCCAGAAACTAGACAAAATCACTTGAGTAGTGGTGGCTCTAGGTTAGTAGTGCCAGAAACAATGCTTGTACGTCACACGTCAGTTGGGAACCCCAAGAGGAAGGTATGATGAGTGCAGCAGTAAGTTTTCCCTCAGTATGAAACCAAGGTTTAATCGACCAGTAGGAAAACGAGGTTTGCTTCGAAGGTGTTGGTGGAGGAGTGTAGTGCGGCGCAACACCAGGGATTCCGGTGCCAACGTGGAACCTGCACAACACAATCAAATTACTTTGCCCCAACTTAACAGTGAGGTTGTCAATCTCACCGGCTTGCTGAAAACAAAGGGTTAAACGTATCGAATGGAAAATGATGTTTGTTTGCATAAAACAGTAGAGAACAATGATTGCAGTAGATTGTATTTCAGATGTAAAAGAATGGACCGGGGTCCACAGTTCACTAGTGGTGTCTCTCCAATAAGATAACTAACATGCTGGGTAAACAAATTACAGCTGGGCAATTGACAATTGATAAGTGCATATAACATGCATGTGTGAGCTGTGGTGTCTACTATGAGATTCATTTGGGCATTACGACAAAGTACATAGACCGCTATCCAGCATGCATCTATGCCTAAATAGTCCACTTTCCGGTTAACATCCGTACCCCTTCCAGTATTAAGTTGCAAGCAACAGACAATTGCATTAAGTAATGTGCGTAATGTAAACAATACATTCATCCTTGAATAAAGCATTGCTGTTTTACCCCTAGTGGCAACAACACATCTACAACCTTAGAACTTGCTGTCACTATCCCAGGTTAAATAGAGGTTGAACCCAACTATCATGCATAAATACCCCCTCTTGGAGTTACAAGTATTCACGTGGCCAAGGCTTCAACAAGTAACGGAGAGCATGCAAGATCACAAATGACATAGACATGATAATATAATATTCAGCTCCACATAGGTATCAATATAAGTCAGATCCCAGCAAACACAACATGTAGCATTACAATAAGATGATCTTGATCATGATAGGCAGCTCACAAGATCTAAACATGATGGCACAAGTGGAGAAGACAACCATCTAGCTACTGCTATGGACCCATAGTCCAAGGATGAACTACTCACGCATCACTCCGGAGGCGGGCATGGCGATGTAGAGCCCTCCGGTGATGATTCCCCTCTCCGGCAGGGTGCCGGGAAGAGCTTCAGAACCCCCCGAGTTAGGGTTGACGACGGCGGCGGCAGCGAATATGTTCTGGATGAAAGGCTCGGTGTTTTAGGGTTTTCGCGTCTCGGGGAATAAATAGGCGAAGGGGCGATGTCGGCGGACCCCCGAGGGGCCCAAACCACCAGGCGCGGCTGGGCCCAGCCGCGCCCCTGTGGTTTGGCCACCTCGTGGCTCTCTTCGTCTCTCCTTCGGACTCCGTGTACGTGCTGGAAAAATAGGGACTGGCCTTTTGTTTCGTGCAATTCCGAGAATATTTCCAGAAGTAACTTTCTGAAACCAAAAACAGCAGAAAACAGGGAACTGGCACTGTGGCATCTTGTTAATAGGTTAGTCCCAGAAAATGCATAAAAGTGATACGAAGTGTATATAAAACATGTAGCAAATGGTATAATATAAGCATGGAACAGCAGAAATTATGGATACGTTGGAGACGTATCAAGCATCCCCAAGCTTAGTTCTACTCGTCCTCGAGTAGGTAAAACGATAACAACAAATAATTTCTGAGGAGACATGCTTTCACACAATCTTGATCAATATATTGCAAGGCTCATGTCATGAATGAAGTGACTCAAAGCAATGATCTATAGTTTGCTAACAAATAGATAAAGAGTAAACAATGAATCATATAAGCAAAAACTTTTCATGAATAGTACTTTCAAGACAAGCATCAAAAAGTTTTGCATAAGAGGTAACTCATAAAGCAATAGATTCAAAGTAAAAGGCATTGAAGCAACACAAAGGATGATTAAGTTTCAGCATTTGCTTTCAACTTGTAACATGTATATCTCATGGATAGTTGTCAACATAAAGCAATATAACAAGTGCAATAAGTAAATATGTAAGAATCAATGCACACAAAGTTGACACAAGTGTTTGCTTCTAAGATAGAAAGGAGTAGGTAAACTGACTCAACATAAAGTAAAAGATAGGCCCTTCGCAGAGGGAAGCAGGGATTAAATCATGTGCTAGAGCTTTTTAAGTTTTCGAAAGCATATAGAGAGCACAAAATAAGTATTTGAGAGGTGTTTGTTGTTGTCAACGAATGGTAGTGGGCACTCTAACCCCCTTGTCAACCAGACTTTCAAAGAGCGGCTCCCATGAAGGACGTTATTCTACCAGCAAGGTAGATCATCCCTCTTCTCTTTTGTTTACACATGTATTTTAGTTTCTTTATAGATGACACTCCTCCCAACCTTTTGCTTACACAAGCCATGGCTAACCGAATCCTCGGGTGCCTTCCAACATTCACATACCATGGAGGAGTGTCTATTGCAAAATTAAGTTGCTTACTGATAAATCAGGGCAAAACATGTGAAGAGAATTATTAATGAAAGTTGTAATTAATTGGGGCTGGGCACCCCGTTGCCAGCTCTTTTTGCAAATTATTGGATAAGCGGATGTATATGCCACTAGTCCAGGTGAAAGTCTGTCAGAAGTAAATGACAAGATTGAAAGATAAAACACCACATACTTCCTCATGAGCTATAAAACATTGACACAAATAAGGAGTAATAAAGTTTTGAATAGTTTAAAGGTAGCACATGAAATATTTACTTGGAATGGCAGGAAATACCACATAGTAGGTAGGTATGGTGGACACAAATGGCATGGGTTTTGGCTCAAGTTTTGGATGCACGAGAAGCATTCCCTCTCAGTACAGAGTTTAGGCTAGCAAGGTTGTTTGAAGCAAACACAAGTATAAACCGGTACAGCAAGAATCACATAAAAACATATTGCAAGTATTATAAGACTCTACACTGTCTTCCTTGTTGCTCAAACATTTTACCAGAAAATATCTAGACCTTAGAGAGAACAAATATGCATCCCAAGTCTCAACAAGCTCTACGGTAGTTCTCCACTACTAGGCTTTAACTACATGATGCAAGAGCTTAAACATGATCTACTTGAGAGCTCAAAACAATTGCAAAGCATCAAATCAAAACAAGACAATGATCTACAAGAATGCATATGTCTTTTCCAATACCAACTACTACATGTAGCATTTTCTTTCTTCCAAACAAACACCAATAATTTATTTAAACATAAACTCTCCAAATGATAATATAATGCAGCAAGAGAGTATTTATAAACAAGTGCTAACAGCTCGAAGAGATGCATGAAAAACAGGAGCTAAAAGCACTGCAGTAGCTAGTTAAGAATACTCAACAAATATAAGTGAAGAACATGAGTATTCACATGAAAAAGCGGAGCGTGTCTCTCTCCCACACAAGGATTGCTAGGATCCGAATTTATTCAAACAAAAACAAAAATAAAAACACACAGACGCTCCAAGTAAAGCGCATAAGATGTGAAAGAATTAAAATATAGTTTCACTAGAGATGACCTGATAAGTTTGTTGATGAAGAAGGGGATGCCTTGGGCATCCCCAAGCTTAGACGCTTGAGTCTCTCTGAATATGGTTGGGATGAACCACGGGGGCATCCCCAAGCTTAGGCTTTTCACTCTTCTTGATCACATAATATCACCCTTCTCGCTTGATCCTTGAAAACTTCCTTCACACCAAACTCAAGACAGTTCTCATTAGAGGGTTAGTGCATAATCAAAAATTCTCATATTCTGTAATGATACAATCAATCCCAAAGCTTCTGGACATTAGCTACAGCCACCAATGCTTTGTGGAGCAAAGAAATCCACACAAACACAGTAAAAGAGCGAATGCAAAACAAAAGGCAGAATCTGTCAAAAACAGAACAGTCTGGAATGACGAATTTTTTCGAGGCACTTAAGTTGCTCAGATGGATCTGGCCTAAAATAATGAAAGTTGCGTACATATCTCAGGAATATGCGTGATTTTTCTCAGAATTTTTTGAATTTTCTACAGGGAGATAAGCTCAAATCCGTGACAGCTAAAAATCTGTCACTGCGCAGAAATCCAAATCTTGCATCAACTTTCAATATAGAACTTTACTTGGCACAACATTGCGATAAAATAAAGATACAAAGGAGTTGCTACAGAAGTAACAAAACTCCTTGACTCAAAGAAAACAAAAATAACAGCAAATAAAAACGATGGGTTGTCTCCCATAAGCGCTTTTCTTTAACGCCTTTCAGCTAGGCGCAGAAAGTGAAAATCAAGTGTTGTCAAGAGAAGAACATCAACGGAGAGTTTAGAAGTTTTCTCAACGATGCATTGCACTTTATCTATGTAAGTTTCAGAAACTCCCCTTTCATTACTTTTAGGTAAACTATCCTCATCAAATAAATTTTCAGGCACAATCCAATTAAAGTTCTTTTCTAGTGCCTCATGCATTCCTGCAATCTTAAAAGGAATTGGTATTTTATTCTCTCCTTCATAACTAGTTTCTTTAGTGTACTTGGATCTTTCCTTCTCTAATTTTTCAAGTATATTGGCGATATCAATGTAATAACCAAGCATCCTATATCGCATAAAAACTTTTCTAGCTTCACTAGCTACATCTCCAAATTCTTTGAGAAGGGTTTCTAAAACAAAATCCTTCTTTTCCCCCTCTTCCATATCATGAAGTCTAAGAAACATATGCTGCATTATAGGGTTAAGGTTAACAAACCTAGCTTCAAGCATGTGGACTAAGGAGGCAGCAGCAATTTCATAATTAGGGGCAAGTTCTACCAAGGATCTATCTTCAAAATCTTTCAGCTTGCTAACATGACTAAAAAATTCTTCAATGTTGTCTCTTCCAATGATAGACCCACTACCCACAGATATTTCTTTTAAAGTGTACTTAGGGAGAGCATGATGAAATAATAAAAACTAAACAGAAAATAAACTAGATGCAAGTAACTAATTTTTTTGTGTTTTTGATAAGAGAGCAAACAAACTAAATAAAAATAAACTAAGCAAGACAAATAACAAAGTAAAGAGATTGGGTGTGAGAGACTCCCCTTGCAGAAGCAATTCTGTTTTCCCCGGCAACGGCGCCAGAAAACGTGTTGGTGGCTCTAGGTTAATAGTGCCAGAAACAATGCTTGTACGTCACACGTCAGTTGGGAACCCCAAGAGGAAGGTATGATGAGTGCAGCAGTAAGTTTTCCCTCAGTATGAAACCAAGGTTTAATCGACCAGTAGGAAAACGAGGTTTGCTTCGAAGGTGTTGGTGAGGAGTGTAGTGCGGCGCAACACCAGGGATTCCGGTGCCAACGTGGAACCTGCACAACACAATCAAATTACTTTGCCCCAACTTAACAGTGAGGTTGTCAATCTCACCGGCTTGCTGAAAACAAAGGGTTAAACGTATCGAATGGAAAATGATGTTTGTTTGCATAAAACAGTAGAGAACAATGATTGCAGTAGATTGTATTTCAGATGTAAAAGAATGGACCGGGGTCCACAGTTCACTAGTGGTGTCTCTCCAATAAGATAACTAACATGCTGGGTAAACAAATTACAGCTGGGCAATTGACAATTGATAAGTGCATATAACATGCATGTGTGAGCTGTGGTGTCTACTATGAGATTCATTTGGGCATTACGACAAAGTACATAGACCGCTATCCAGCATGCATCTATGCCTAAATAGTCCACTTTCCGGTTAACATCCGTACCCCTTCCAGTATTAAGTTGCAAGCAACAGACAATTGCATTAAGTAATGTGCGTAATGTAAACAATACATTCATCCTTGAATAAAGCATTGCTGTTTTACCCCTAGTGGCAACAACACATCTACAACCTTAGAACTTGCTGTCACTATCCCAGGTTAAATAGAGGTTGAACCCAACTATCATGCATAAATACCCCCTCTTGGAGTTACAAGTATTCACGTGGCCAAGGCTTCAACAAGTAACGGAGAGCATGCAAGATCACAAATGACATAGACATGATAATATAATATTCAGCTCCACATAGGTATCAATATAAGTCAGATCCCAGCAAACACAACATGTAGCATTACAATAAGATGATCTTGATCATGATAGGCAGCTCACAAGATCTAAACATGATGGCACAAGTGGAGAAGACAACCATCTAGCTACTGCTATGGACCCATAGTCCAAGGATGAACTACTCACGCATCACTCCGGAGGCGGGCATGGCGATGTAGAGCCCTCCGGTGATGATTCCCCTCTCCGGCAGGGTGCCGGGAAGAGCTTCAGAAACCCCCCGAGTTAGGGTTGACGACGGCGGCGGCAGCGAATATGTTCTGGATGAAAGGCTCGGTGTTTTAGGGTTTTCGCGTCTCGGGGAATAAATAGGCGAAGGGGCGATGTCGGCGGACCCCCGAGGGGCCCAAACCACCAGGCGCGGCTGGGCCCAGCCGCGCCACCTGTGGTTTGGCCACCTCGTGGCTCTCTTCGTCTCTCCTTCGGACTCCGTGTACGTGCTGGAAAAATAGGGACCTGGCCTTTTGTTTCGTGCAATTCCGAGAATATTTCCAGAAGTAACTTTCTGAAACCAAAAACAGCAGAAAACAGGGAACTGGCACTGTGGCATCTTGTTAATAGGTTAGTCCCAGAAAATGCATAAAAGTGATACGAAGTGTATATAAAACATGTAGCAAATGGTATAATATAAGCATGGAACAGCAGAAATTATGGATACGTTGGAGACGTATCAAGTAGCATAAACATTATTAATGTATTCAGCGATACTAGCAATACACATGATCACATAAAGATCACACCATGGGAGAGAGAGATGAACCACATAGCTACCGGTAGAGCCCTCAGCCTCGGGGGAGAACTACTCCCTCCTCATCATGGGAGTCAGCAGCGGCGATGAAGAGGGCGATGGAGTTGATGGAGATGACTCCGGGGGCAATTCCCCGTCCCGGCAACGTGCCGGAACAGAGATTTTGTCCCCCGAAACTTGTCGTCGATGGCGGCGGCGCTGCGGAACTCTTCTGGAAATATGACTTGGTGTTTTAGGGTTTTCGCGTCTGAGGCAATATATAGGCGAAGGGGCGATGTCGGCGGAGGTCCTGGGCTCCCTCCTCACCTCCCGGCACGCCTGTGGGCCCAGCCGCGCGAGCATGTGGTTTGGAGGCCGTGGGCCTCCCCCTGGCTTGCCCTTCTGGCTCCGTGTGTCCCTCGGAAAAATAGGAGGTTTGGTTTTTGTTTCGTCGAATTCCGAGAATATTGCCCGAACAGCTTTTCTGGAACCAAAAACAGCAGAAAACAGGAACTGGCACTGTGGCATCTTGTTAATAGGTTAGTCCCAGAAAATGTATAATTATGATATATAATGCATATAAAACATGTGACAATGATACATAAAACAAGCATGAAACATCAGAAATTATAGATACGTTGGAGATGTATCATGCTCTAGCCTGCAACGCGATCTGTTGCATTTGGGTTGCGCAGGACCTGCTCCAGGGGGTATGAGGTGACCACCTTAATGGGGTGCCCCTGTTAGTAGTGGCGCAATTTCCTGGAGGCGATGAGGAGCGCGAAGAGGAGCTTCTGCTGCATGGTGTACCGCTCGCGAGCATCCCGCAGCACTGTGCTGACGAAGTAGACGGGGTGCTCGACGAGCGTGGTCGCTGGGGTTTTAGCACTGGGCTCCTCGCGAGGCTCTTCAGGGGCCTTGTCGAGGTTTTCTTGCGGCAGGTCCTTGGCAAGGATACTTGCTGGCTGTGGAGGCTCCACTTGAGGCTCAGGGCCTAGAGAGGCTGCTTTCTTGTCTGGGGGCTCTGGGCTTGGTGAGGCAGCATCTTTCTTGGAGAGGACCGGCTCATCCCTTTCTGCCACCAGAACCGCGCTTGCCGTTTGAGGAGTGGCTGCTAAGTACAGCTTCAAAGGCTCGCGAGGTCGTGGGGCAACCATGATTGGTGGGCTGGCCAGGTACTTCTTCAGGTCTTCAAATGCCTTGTCAGCTTCAGGCGTCCACTTGAACGTGCCAGACCTCTTCATGATCTTGAAAAACGGCAACGCCCTCTCGCCGAACTTGGAGATGAAACGGCCAAGGCTGGCCATGCATCCCGCGAGGCGTTGCATGTCCTTGAGGCGACGGGGTGGCTGCATTTCTTCTATGGCCTTGATCTTGTCAGGATTTGCCTCAATGTCGCGGTGGGACACTAGGAACCCAAGGAGTTTGCCTGATGGTACCCCAAAGACGCACTTGGCGGGGTTTAGCTTGATGCCCACCTTGCGTAGGCTGGCAAATGTCTCCTCGAGGTCCTTCAGGAGTGTGTGCTCTTGGCGAGACTTGACAACGATGTCGTCGACGTAGGCTTCTGCGTTTCTCCCCAACTGAGCCCCCAAGGCCTTCCTCATGAGCCTCTGGAACGTGGAGCCGGCATTCTTCAGGCCGAACGGCATGCAGACGTAGCAAAACAAACCGCAAAGGGTGAGAAATGCTGTCTTCTCCTCATCCTCCTGCGCCATCTTGATCTGCTGATAGCCTGAGAAGGCATCCAGAAAACAAAGGAGGTCGCAGCCAGCGGTTGAGTCCACGATCTGGTCTATCCTTGGCATGGGGTATGGGTCCTTGGGGCAGGCCTTATTGAGGTCTGTGAAGTCGATGCAGAGCCGGCCTCCACCGGTGTGCTTGGGGACGACCACCGTGTTGGAGAGCCAAGTGGGATGTACAACTTCTCTAATGACATGTGCTTCCTTCAACTTCTCTACTTCTTTGATGATGAATTCTTGCATTTCTGGCGCTTGGCGCCGTGCCTTGTGCTTCATGGGGCGTGCGTTTGGACACACGGCTAAGTGGTGCTCGATCACCTCCCTCGGTACTCCGGACATATCTGACGGTGTCCAGGCGAACATGTCAGAGTTTGCCCTGAGTAAGGCGACGAGCGCGCTTTCCTATTTGATAGGCAAGCCAGCGCCTATAGTGATGCTAGCCCCCGAGCCGCTGGCGTCCAGCGACACCTTCTTGGTGGCTGTCTTCTCCTGAGAGAACAGCTGCTTCTTCTTTGCAGGCCTCGCGAGAGGCTCCTCAGCATCCTCGTCAGCGGGAAACGCTGCTGCGGCGTCCTTGTAGGCGTGCTCGACGGAGCGCATGGCGTCCTGGACCTGGCCGCGGATGGTGATGGTGCCACTGCAGCCTGGAAGCTTGACGATGTTGTAGGCATGGTGCGTGACAGCCATGAACTTCGCGAGGGCGGGGTAGCCGAGGATGGCGTTGTAGGGTAGGCCAATGTGCGCAACGTCGAAGTCGATGAGCTCTGTGCGGTAGTTCTGCTCTGTCCCAAAGGTGACTGGGAGCCTCACTTCCCCCAGAGGGGTAGTGGTACCCTCTGTCACCCCCGAGAAGGGCCTGGTGGGCATGAGGCGCTCGTAGGGCAATTGAAGCTTCTCGAAGGTCTCGACAGAGATGACATTGAGGCCTGTGCCCCCATCAATGAGCGTCTTGGTGACGGAAATGTTGTTGATGGTGGGGGTGCACACCAGAGGGATGGTGCCCACAGCCTTGGTGGACTTGGGGTGGTCACTGGAGTCGAAGGAGATGGGGAACTGTGACCACTTGAGGGGTTTGGATGCCTCAATCCCAGGGAGTGCGGCATTGACCTCGCGAGAGAGCTGCTTGAAGTGGCGGTTGGACTTGGGCGCTTGAGCCCCGCCGAGGATGCATGCAGCCCCGCGAGGGGCCTGATAGCCTCCAGGGTTCTCGTCAGGGAGATTGTCGTTTTGCCCAGCGAGGTTCTGCTGAACAGCATTCGCTTGAGGGTTCTGCTGGTAGTTGTTGTTGTAGCGTCCGCCCCCGCAGCCACCGCCGCGGCCACCGCGACCTTGGCGCTGCTCGCGCTGCTCGCGGTTGTCGCTGAGCTTCTTGAGCTCCCAGCAGTCTTCAGTTGCGTGGTTGTGCTTCTTGTGGAGGATGCAGTATGGGCGATCGTCCTTCTTGGCGGCCTCTGGAGCTGGAGCAGCTGGAGAGGCAACGCGCTTCTGCTTGGCGTCAGGCTCTGCCGCAAGGACAGTCGTGGTCTTGCGCTTCTCGCTGGTCTTCTTCTTGGGCTTGGACCCCTCAGGATTTGGCTCGTTCTTGACGAAGAGGCGACCCTCTTCAGCCTTGGCGCACTTGTCCGCCAGGTCGAAGAGCTTCACCACAGAGGTGAGGCTGTCGTGGATGCCCAGCTTCTCGCGCATCCTGGTGTCTGTGACACCTGCCCTGAAGGCAGAGATGACCTGCGTGTCGGGGATGTTCGGAATCTTGTTGCGAACTTGGCTGAAGCGCTGGATGAACTTGCTGAGGGTCTCGCCAGGCTTCTGGCCCACAGCGCAGAGGTCGTTGTAGGTGAGAGTGCGCTCGTACGTGCCCTTGAAGTTCGCCACGAAGCACTTGCAGGGCTCCTCCCACGAGCTGATAGTGTTCTCAGGGAGGTTCAGCAGCCACGAGAGCGCTGCATCCTTGAGGGCCATGACGAGCCAATTGGCCATCACCTTGTCGTGCCGCATGCGGCCTGGATGGACACAGTGTAGAGCTGCAGGAACTCCAGAGGGTTCGTCCTGCCGTCGTAGCACGGAGGTAGGTCCGGCTTGAACTTGACAGGCCAGACGACGCGGCGCAGCTCGCGAGTGAACGCGAAGCAGCCCGTGGCGTACACCACGGCACCGTTCGCGAGGCGATTTCCTGGACGGCGCGGTTGTGGCGGTCCTTCTGGCGCTCGATTTCGACGTGCGCGTCCTCTGGCGCACGCTACACGATCATGCAGTCATGCGGCGAGGAAGCGTGCGACGCAGCGTGCTGGTGCCCAGCTAGTGTCCCAGCTGGTGGTCCTCCTGGAGGAGGTGGCGGAGGTGGTGGCGGAGGAGGAGCGCCATGCGCTATGCCCCCCGCGCGCCCAGAGTGGTGCACCAACGAGCGTGAAGGTGCTGGTGCTGGTACAGCGGCGTGGACGAGCTCGGCGATGCGGTTGATCCAGTCGTCGTAGCCCGCCTGCGCGGGGCGGTAGCGCAGCAGCTCGTCTGCCATGAGCAGGGCAGCGCTTGGGCTTGGAGCAGCCCGGCTCTGCGAGGAGGCACCTGGTTCCCTGGACGGGTGCAAGGAGGAAGCCTCCTCCTCGCCGTCGTTGTCCTGGTCCTCTGGGTGCTCGACGCGGGGCTCGGGGTTGCTGCTGGGCCCTAGAGCGGTGTTGGTGCGCGGACGGCCGCGCGGGCGGTGGGCAACAGGCTCGGTGTTGACCCTGCCAGAAGTCCGGCGCGCGAGGCGCTCAGCTCGAGTTTCGGCCATGGTGAGGGAGAGGTTGAAGACGCGCCTCATCCCCCTACCTGGCGCGCCAAATGTCGGAGACTAGTCCCAGGAACTAGGGGTGTGTCTCGATGTTGCCAGGAACGAGTAAGGGGCTGAACACGCGTACAAGCAACCCTCAGCTACCTCGGCGACGGTGCTCGGCGAGCTCGCTGAGGGACATCACGACAGAGATAACACACGAGCTTTTACCCAGGTTCAGGCCCACCGTGAGGTGTAAGAGCCCTACGTCCTGCTTGTCTGTATTGCACTGCTTGAAGAGTTTACAGTACAATGGTGCTTGCCGAGGGTCAAGCTGTAGCTATGGTGGAACTACTGTGGAAGAAGTCTTGGTCTCCTTCCTTGCTAACCAGTGGATGGTAGGTGAGAATGAGTCGATCCCTCTCCTTGGTCGTACACTGCCTCCTTATATACGAGCCCCGGACCTCTTCCCTCAATTCTCTTTGGCGGGAAGGGTAACCACATGGCGACAGAGGAGGAGGACAGTGCACGGCGGGGAGGCTGTCCATGGACTTGGTCCATGGCAGAAAAGCTTGTCCTTCATGGCTACAAAGCCACCGTCCAAGGACGATAAGCCTGCGCTGCAGAGCTCTGTGCGGTGCCCCACGGTGACGTTGGCTTGGCACGTAGCGGACCACGGTCCCCTTAGCACCGGAATGGCAATTCTTGTAGTCCGCTTTGCTTGTTGCTGCTTTGTTGACCACCTTTAACACGAAAGAGGCAACTGCGGCGCGTGCGTCACTGCGCGCAGACGCGCGCGTCACTCTGCGGCGGGCGCAGAGGCCATGTGCGCTCTGTCGGGGAGACAGAGCTTTCTTCCTCTGGAAGGATCCTCGCGAGGGGGGCCTCGCGAGGGGGCGCGCCTCGGCGCCATGACTTAGCAGTATTTCAGTTGTAGAAGAGGCCTCTCGAGGGAAAGAGCCCTCTCGAGGCCTCCATCTGGTCCTTGGTAGAATTTCCTCTGCTGGAGAAGACCCTCGCGAGGGAAAACTCCTCGCGAGGCGCGCCAGGCGCACTTGGTGAAATCTTCAGTAGAATGTCGCAGGGGCTGAACAGGCCGGCCCGTGGTACCCTGGTTTCCACTGGGCCGACAGAGGCCTAAACCCCTCTTCTACGAGCGACCGTTCTCAATTAAGTTGCATGTGACTTTTTATTAATCTTTTCTCTGTTTCTTTTCTTTGCAAAACACAATATGTCTCACATACACGCATCCCTATGAACGCACGCATGTACATCAGAAATCCTACCCCTATGAGTATCTCCGAAAGACTGAGCAGCCATGTCGGGTATTGAGATTAATGAAGTCACAACAGAAGCCTCACTGTCGATCGAAACGTCGCCTTCCACTGAATAATATTCCGTATAAATAAGAAACAACAGTGTCGAATTTGAGGTTTAAACTCTGATGGGTTAGAGGTACAACCACCCTCCTAGTCATCCTATCACATGTAAATAGGTAAGTTCTCATCTTTAATCTAGTGGAACTTGTAGAGTTTAGCTAAAAGTCGTACGTTCCAAAAAAACAAGGTACATATATATAGTAACAATCAAGTATTATAAGTTTGACAAATTTATAGAGAAAAGTACAAAATATATACATTATTTACTATATGGTAAAATATATATTCTTAGGCCGATCAGTATCGATTTGCTATTATAGATGTTCATATTTTTATCTATAAAATTGGTCAAACTTACAAAACTATGGCTTTGACTAATAATATAGATCTTTTTTTACGAAGGGAGTAGATATTAGTTCGATTCTAGTTAAAAAAATTACAAAGTGATTTGGTAGGAAGTGTTTCTCTTTCATAATTTTGAAAGTATGTCCCAGTTTCTAAGAGGTCTCATGTGGAGATCCAATTGTTTGTTTTTCGAAAAAAAATAAGTTCTCCAAAATCGTTGGAAGCTCTTCCAAATTTGGGGGATAATTTTGTTTAAAAGCCTGACAAACTTTGGAACTTTATGGGTTTGACCAGCCGCGTGACGTGTTGACCGGTTGCATGTAAGCAATATTTTACACCTCTCTTCCTTCCGGTTAGGTGTTGAAGTGACACACTTAAAAAGTAGTTAGGATTTAGATATGTATTTTTTACACAATTAGGACTAACTTGTCACCCCACGGCACTTTTAGGACCTTCCATGTATTTGCTCATACACTAATCCATGTGCATCTGAGTTTTCCACCATAAACAATACTCCCTCCATTCCAATAAGTAAGGCGTCCTCGTTTTCCGTGTTTTTTTTCTTTGACCAAGAATTACTCTAAATATATAAAGATTATTGGTATAAAATTAGCATCATTAGAAAGTGTTTTTGAATATGAATCCAACGATACTAATTATGTGAAAATAATTAAGATGTTTTTGCTCAAATTTTTTGGTCAAATTTCGTCTTGGAAAGCGCGTGAGCCTTATTCATTGAAACGTGGACCGAAGCTCAACATTTCGGTTGGCCCCGGGCCTCGTTTTCCACACAAAGCCGTACGAAAACCCGAAGTAGGCCCGAAAACACATTATTTCTTATATTTTATTAAAAATAGCTATTTGCATACCATTTAATCTTGAAAATGATTTTTTAACCCAAAAATAGGCTATTTTTTCACGCCTAGACCAAACCCGGCTCGACCCGACATTTGCCCAGGTCCAGTTTGTATGCAGCGCAATGGAAGCATGAACGAAACAAAAGTGGATGAGACGCGAGCTCAAAAGTCAAAACCAAGCCATCCATGTCGTTTAGCAGATTTTCAGGTGGCCAGGAGGAGGAGGAGGACCCACCAGGAGGGGTTGCTTTCTTGCTGAGTCATCCATGTTTCCCGTGAACGCACGGTACAAGGCTAATTTTTTTTTAATAATACTTTTTTTAAAAGAAATTTGACAAATATTATGTGTTTTGCAAAATTTACAACAATAATACGGCCTCGGCCCAGCCTAAGCCGATATGGGCCTGTCGGCCCAGCCTAAGCCGACAGGGGCCTGTCGGCCGAGCCGTGGCCGATAGGTCCTTTGTGGGCCTGCATGGCAGGACCGACAGCCTAGTCGGCCCAGACTAGGCCGATTAGTCCATGGCCACGACTCCCTCTTCGCCTCCTCACCCCAACCCAGCTGCCGCCGCGCGTCTCCCCATCGGTGGCCGGCACGGACGCGGCCGTCCTCGCCCGCCCCCTCCTGTGCGCGCCCGTGGCAGGCCGTGGCCGCCCTCCCCATCGGCGAGGCCGGCGGCAGCCGCTGCGGCTTCCTCCCGCGGCTTCCTCCCGCAGTCCGTCCGTCTCAAGACGTCCGTGTGGTCGGAGCTGGGCGGCGCCGTGGGCGACCTGGGCACATACATACCCATCGTGCTCGCTCTGTCCCTGGCGTCCCACCTCGACCTCGGCACCACCCTCATCTTCACCACGCTCTACAACTTCGCCACCGGCTTCCTCTTCGGGATCCCCATGCCCGTCCAGCCCATGAAGTCCATCGCCGCCGCCGCGCTCTCCTCCGCTCACCTCACCATCCCACAGATCATGGCCGCAGGCCTCGCCGTCGGAGCCATCCTCATCCTCCTCGGCCACGCTCGGGGACGCCGTGGCGTGCTGGCCTCCCGTGGCCGCCCCTGCCCGCGCCCGTGCCCGCCCCCGCCGGGACCAGCCCGTGCCGCCCGCCCCTTGGCCGCCCCGCAGGTGCTCGCCGACAGGCCGCCCGTGGCCGCCCCCGCCCGTGCTCTCCGGCAGGCCGCCGTCCCCGCCATGGCTGGCCGTGGTGTGCGGGTGCTGGCCTCCCGCGCCCGCGCCCGTGGCCGCCCGCGCCATGCACCAGTCGGCCTGGCCGTGGCCGACAAGCCCTATCGGCCTGGCCGCAGCCGAGAAGTGCCCTGCCGACGGCCGAGAGGCCTATCGGCCACGGCTAGGCCGACAAGCACATATCGGCTTAGGCTAAGCCGAGGCCGCAATATTTTTGGAATTTTTGCAAAACGCACAATATTTGTCGAATTTGTTTTTTTTTTAAGTATTATTAAAAAAAAAATAGCCGGTACAAGAGGGAGACCCCAGCTGCACACTGAGTATAACTAACTGTTGGCCCATTGTTGTCATCGCAAATCCATCTCTCAACTATACTAGATCCATGGGAACATGCATGACCTGCATATAGTGCGTGGTGTACGTGCTTTTGGGCCGGGTGTGTGAAAATAACGGGAACTCCTGCTGATAAGCGCGACATCTACCAAGAATTGGCACACTGATCGATTGAACTTTCCATTCCAAACCGAAAAACTGTAGACAAAGTCCGTCGTAGAAATACTCTGACTCTGAGTTTTGTATCGGCAGCCATCCTAGTGCCGAGTACAGATTGGCTCCCGAGAACCAATGCTCCCTCTATATAAAAAAGATTCAAAAATAGATCATGCATGTTGTAAATAATATATCCCACGTACGTGTAAAATATCGATTTAAAATATTTTATATTCTGAGCTACATAAAAATACCAAATATGTGGATCTAACTATATACACTTTTAAATCTCCAAAATTTACAAGATTGTCATTTTTGTGTACATTAGAACATAAAATATTTTAAATCAAGATTTTGCAAATTTATGGGATATATATCTCAATAACGACATGAATGATTTTTTTGTAGTTTTTGAAACTTATAAGTATTAATTTTGAATTTTTTATATAGAGGGGAGCATTGGTGCTCAGGGCATCTCCACTCGGGGCGCCCAAATGGCCGCCCAAAGGCCTTTGGGGCGTGCCAGACAGAATATTGCTCCCACTCGCGACGCCCAAAAGCAAATTTCGTCCTGAAGCGCCCAGTTTTATGTCCGGCAGCGCCACATGAAGCCCTTCGCATAGGGAGGCCTTGGGCGGCCCCGGACACAAGCTTTCGTCCGCGCGACCCACTCAGCAAACTCCACGTGCCTCCTCTTTCTTCTCTCTCCTCTATCCTTTCTTCTCTCTCCTCTTTCCTCCATCCCATCCGCACGAGCGCTCTGCCTAGCTGCCGTCTCCGATCTCCTCTGCCCCTGCGAGCTCGCGCGCCTCCTCTTCCCGGCTAGCTCAGGAAGTAACAGGTCGCCGGTCGCCCTTGATCTCGCGCGGCGTGGCCGCTCTCCCACGGCGTCTGCGGCGGCGGAGGAAACGAGGCTGCGCGGGTGGACACGCGCGAGCAGACGGTGGGCGGGAACCGTCACGGCGGCGTCCCAGAGGACGGGCGCTGGACCAGCCGACGGCGGCGTCACCGAGCTGAACTCCGGCGTCGACCTCGTGCTGGCTTGCGCTGGTCGTGGCCGTCCTGCCGTGCGCCATGCCGTGACGCCTGACGCCGTGTCGTGCGCTGGGCCGAGCTCGAGCTGGACAGAGGTGACCGGCGGGCGCGGAAGGTGGAGGGAGGACGTCCTTGCTGCGCAAGGTGTCTCGCCGTGCTTGAGTTCGAGGAAGAGGAGTAGCTCCTGCTCCTCTCGGTCGTGCGTGTCGGCGCCGACGTCGACCTGGAGCTGGAGCTGGCCGTCCAAGCCGGACGAGCGCGGCCACAACGCTGCACCAGCCACGCCCATGAACTGTTTGTGATAATGCCTAAAGCAAAAAAAATGAAGAATTGGGCGGTGCGACTGGGGAAGCACAGGGCCCAAACTCTTCTATCCGTCCGGACACGCCCAAAAGCACTCGTCCGGAGACCGTTTGGGCGGCCGTTTGGACGGTGCGACTGGAGATGCTCTTAGGTGAGGCAAAATGACTATCCGCCCCACCCTCGTGAGAAAACCTCATCGGAATAATATACTGTACGATCACGCGCTGGATAGAATGCCAGAGAGCAGGACCGGTCACCGGTGGCACGTAGGTTTCGTGGTGCCCACACCCGACCGCGGGAAAAACTAGGTAGGGGTGCGACTGGCCAACTCCTTCGCGTGGCCAATGTGTTCCTTGTGACGCAGGGAAATTCTATTCAACTCAAGTCTCCATCTATAAACTCCCGCGCGCACGTGTGACCACAAGCTATGATTCGCAGCTCAACGCACGATCGTTGGTTCCCATCGGCCGGTTGCAGTTGATCGTCGATTTAATTGGTGACGAAATGTGGAGGCAAATGTCTTCTTCTTTTTTTTTTTTTTTTTTTTTTTTTTTTTTGAGGCAAATGTCTTCTCGTGATTGCTGAGAACGATTCGAGGCATGCACGGGGTAAACGTCCAAAGAAGATGGCGTGTTAGATTTCTTTAAATAATGACAGGAGAGCCACCACGTCCATTATGTTCCATTATGTTCGATATCAAGAAGATCAAGATAACCGTGTTAGTGTTTTATAATCCTCTTATGCATTATGTTCGATATCAAGAAAAGGCAAAACAATTATCAAATGGAGCACTTTTTAAAAAAAAAAAACATAGAGTCGGGCTAAAAAACAGTACAAAGCGACTCTGTTTATTAGAAAAACCAGACAAAAAACAGTACATACAACAAATTCTCATTGCCCACACAATGCACCAGCCCGCACAAGACACACGCACCTGTATCCGGAGCCGCCGCTCCGGCTCCCCCGCTCGGATGCGAGCCGCAATGCCACACAACCTAGACGCCTTGTAGCCCAATCTATCCAAAAGGGACATCCCGCAGACCACGAACGTCGCACCAAAGGTCACGGCCCGCCGCCCCGACATGCCACCCAGACCGACCTTCTACGCCACCCATACCTTGCTATGCCACGACTACACCCCATGGAGCCAATGCTGCAAAGCTTCCGAGGCCGCCGCCTCAGCCCACGTCCACTGTCCAAAGTCGACGTCCTTCTGGCATCCACCTACCCCGACCATAAAGGCACTTTGCACAACAGCTTCGAACCCATCGCACCGCAAGGTTCATGTTCTCTCGAGGCGATGCCTTAAAAAAGGTAACGACGTGTGCGTCATTGCCACCCACTCAAAATGAGCAAAGACTTTCACTAGTAAAACTTAAAAAAATCTACATCAAGAAGGAGAAGACACTCGTGGGTGCCGCTTTCGTTAGCACTGTGTAAGGCTTTCGCCCGAGCAGCAACCAGGCGCCGTGACACCATCGCCGACAACCAAACCGAACCTCATGTCGATGGAGTTGCGGCACCACACGCCACAACAACACCATGTTGGCCCAAGAACCAGCTCTGCCTATGGGATGCCAGAACCGCACATCACATATCACAGCCATTGTTCTGAGGCTGTCGTCCCGGCTTTTTCGCCGTTGGGAGCACACAAGCACGGCGCCGGAGTGGAAGCCTACGAACAACACTCCGCGTCAACCTCTGGCCGTGCCCCCAGCGCCCATTCTGTAGGCCCGCCACCAGATATGGACCTCTTGGCCAGAGGCATGTTAGATTATACGATTTTGCTAATTCTCACTCGATCGCACTCAACTTTCGAACCGGCAGATTTATATCATGATTGGTGCGGTTTATGAGTTGTATGAGAGTTGCAGTGCAACTCGTATTTTTCTCTGAGTTGTAAATGAAAGTTGCAATGCAACTTGTATTTTTCTCAGTTGCACATAGGGTGTAACTGAGATTTACCCGTTCCAAATGACTTATAAATAAAATTTTCTCAGTTATACATGGGTTGCAGATGAGTTGCAACTAAGATTTTCCTAGTTACAGGTGGATTGCACGTGAGTTGCAACTGAAAATTTTCATATTGTTATCACTCGATTAAATTCTTGTCGCTCCCATTGTACTAGGTTTATAGAGAACGATTCAAATAAAACAAATCAGTACATATATGCATATATGAGTTGGAACTTCACTCATTTATGAGCTGGAGGAAGTAAGCGCAACTCCAACGTGCCGAACCCATTTAGTTCTGTTGTGTCCGTTTGGATCGGCGCGGGAAAAAACATGGCCCAACGCGGCGATGCATTTCGGCCTTGCGTTCGTTTTCTGTCTGTTTCGTGTCGCGCTGACCCATTCGCGGACCAAATTTGGGTCAGGTTTGCATCCAGACGGACAGGAGGTGGACCGTCCGCGTGTACGCTCGGTGTCCGCCCTGGCCATTGCTGGCAGCAACCTAACCGCCCTCTCGTCTCCCTCCCCAGTCCTTTTTAATGCTACGTGTGCGGATAGGGACAGCCATCCCCACTCCGTTCCCCACTTCCCAGCCCCATCGTGCTCCCCCGCCACCAACACCAAAACCCTAACTGGCGCAATGCCGCTTCGGTAGACGGGCAAGGGCAAGCACGACAACGAGGCTGGCTCGTCCTCCGTCCGGCGGCACCCTGCTCCCACTCTGCACCATGTCCCGGCTCCTACTCTGCGCCCTGCCCTGGCTCCTGCTCCGTCTCCAGGCCCGTTCAACATCACGCCGCCGGGGGCCGTGGTGGTTTCGGGGCGGCGGCGTCGCAGGTAAGTCCCTGTCCGGGAGTGCTGGTGGTACTAGAATAACACCGGTCCAGTACCCTAATCTGACATGCACCTTCTGGCATCTGAATCCACAGAGGATTCCGGTGCCAGCCGTTTCGGCCACCGGCCGAGAACGGGCCATGGAGATTGAGCAACGCCGCGCTGCGCTCCCGGAGGAGTTCGTCAATAGACATGCGTTCACCCCCAACTCGCGGCACCGGGACACGTGGTTCCACGACAAGCATGACCTACATCGACAGAGTTGCTTCGAGCGGGCGCTGACACCGTCGCCTAGGCACGAGGACCGTCCTCCACCGCCACCGGGCCACGAAGTGGAGGAGGAGGAAGGATACGAGGACGAGGACGGCGACCCCGTGCTCGCGCAGGTCCTTGAGGAGTCGAAGCGCGTTGGAGTTGTCCTAACAAAATCATTACAGCAAATTCCATGTAGTGAGAATTCAGGTGGACGTCGCTCCTCGCGGATGTGCGTGAGCCCTTCCCTTCTGACCCCACGACCACGAGCTATGCGCGATGCGTACCCCATAACCTCATCGAGACGGCGCGACGGGCAGTATGGGCGACAATACTGAAGCTTGACTTAAACAAAACACAAGATGGCGATGCATGATTTGGATGCCAGTACTGCTCGCCATACCTTGTGAAATATGAAAACAAACACTAGTTGGTCGATGATTGAGGGCCAGGGTACTTAATTAAATCCCCGCAGGCCCGATGGATGCTTGCTCCCAGACTACTCCCAGTTGCTGATCTTGCCGTGCCGGGGAAGCCATGGAACCAGCTGAGAAGCGATCGAGCTAGTACGAATCAGTCAAATTCAGTGCACGTCAAAGAGTAGCGTCATACCGTGAGTAATAATAACTTGTGATGGAAGCGCTGAGAGAGACCTAGAGACAGGAGGAGCCTCGGGTTTGACATTAGTCCTAATTAATTCTGCCCTGGCTGTTCATCCGATCGATATTCCACTGGTGGAGAGGGCCAATCACTGACATAAGCAAGGGTCTCTGTATAAAAATGTCAGCGTACAGTTTCTCAGCTGCCGGCCGGAGTGGGGTGAACTGTCAGCCAATTATCAAGTCCACGAGGCCTGCAAGGGGTAGCATCTATTTTTGTCCTCTCCTCTAAACATTGACCAAGTAATCATCTACGCTAGCTATTGATCCTGTTCCAACAGCTCCCTTGTGCTCTTCTACGATACCTGTACAGACCTAATCTTTTGCAGAATCGCAGTCAGCAGTGACCTAATCTTCTGCATAATCACATAATCAATTCAGCATCGTGGTCTATAATGAATATTCTAATGTTGAAAAATGTTAGTGTGCAGAAAAGAAAACCAGATTGCTTGATCTAGGAACAGACAGAAACATAAGATTGGAAAATCCGTACGATACTGCATTTCTAGGAGAACTTGTAGATGGGCTTACATCAGCTAGCTCAGCTGGCAGACCGCAAAATGTGGATTGCTGGGCAAATCTCCTTTGGCAGAACAAGCTGGCTAGAACGAAGCTAGCTACTGAAGCCCAGTGACGGTCTGCCCAAGGAGATATGGCCCGGTAATCTACAACTCGCTATGCATTTATTTTCGGCTTACCTATGGAGTGGCTTGGTGCATTCCTAGGTTCGACCAATAGGGTATTTATATGCATTCCACAATGGCAGTTGGTGCTGAAGCTGGCATCAGCATATCCACTTATGCATCTGCCTTGCTTCAGGACTTGGATACCAAAGCATATCTTACATTTTACCAGGCATGTCTGCCATCTTATGCGTTCTTTCGACCGTAGGCATAAAAAATTCTCGAGGTTTCGGTAAAAAATAGGTACCCTTGCATGACGAATTCTTTCAGCAGTAGGCATGGAAGTTAATACCCCCCCCCCCCCGGGTCTCGCCAAAAAGAAGACACAACCTCTACTAAGAAAATATGAAGCTTCAGAATTTAGTGATCAAACTGATGCACACATTTGTTTAACTTTGGTCATAGTCTTATAATATACCGAAAGATATTTGGATCATAGGAAAATACTAACATTATATTTGCCATGTACCTTCAAAATATAATGAAGATCATGCCTTGTCAAAACCAGCATAAGATCTTGAACAGATGGTCTAACTTGTAACCACAGTGGCATCTGTCTGCAGTCTGTGGCACTTAGCGTGCACCTGTCTTTTTACATCATCTCACTTCATTTTACAGAATGGATTGTTTCTATAATCCTTGTGGTATTACTGCAAAGAAGATTTTCAGTGAGAGTGCATAAATTGCAATATATTTGCTGCGCCATTTTCTCGGTGTTCTCTGCAGTCTGCAATCTCTTGTATCAAAATATGTGGTACAAGGGACAAGTCCACCGTAAACTCTGGCTAAAACCTGAAAATAACAAGTAAAATAATAATGAAAATAACAAGTAAAATAACCAACGGTAACATGTGGTATAATTTTTAAATAATAAATAGAAAGGTCTGGGAACAGCATGTGAATGATCGTGTCAATCTAAGATCAGATATGATGAAATGTTACGCGGCTTCTTGGCGCCCGCAGAAGCAGCTGGTGCGTCCTTTCTGTAAAGCTTAGCTTTATTCAGGAGAATCACATACTTACTAAATTCTTCTAACAGATCAGGCAGCTTGTGACAGCACAAAATGGAAGATCCATCGGAATGTTCCGCAACAAAGGAATAATATAACCGGTCATCCATCACATGAAAAAGAACATAATCTGCTTGTGGACCTTTGAATGTCCGCATAAGTGATTAGGGAAGTAGCTGCATGAATTCATAGATGAAGATAGTGAACTGTATTCTCCATAAAGTATGTAACTTTGGAGCCTTTCCAGCTAGCAAATGCAAGGTAATGCTTCAACAAAAATCACTAACAAAGTTGCAGTGACGGTACTGGCTTCTATTGAAGGGAGCATATATGGAGACAGAGAAATACCAAATGCCGCCTTGTACCGGCTACAGGCCCCTGTACCTGTTAAAAAAACAACCAAATGAAGTGACCCAAAATAACAGATGTTACACCAGGTAATCGGACGGAACTGACAGGTTACCCATTGATAACCGGTGAATAACCAGACAACATTTTCATTTGACACAAATTTCCAGTGATGAGATTGTCCATATAGCAGACACTCAATGCTCAGCACAACAGGACAAGGTTATACAGGTGTTGAGTGCTAAGAACTTTCAAGTTGCTGCTTAATTCAATACAAATTAAATTTGTAAGATTAGCATCAATACTCTCACTATCTTGCACACAAGCTTGTAACAACACTTTTGCTGGAATTTTAAATTTAAGTTTTAAATTCTAATATTTTCAAGATAATACTTCTACCAGTACTATCCAGTGTTGCCAGGATTGGCATTATCTATTTAACCATGTTAATGTGATGTGGTGTCAGCTGCTAGAATGGCTTTCATTTTCAGTGTCATTATATCTGTGGTCAGTTGGTTTCAATATAGAAAAACGTTAAGTTTCAATTTGGAATTACGCCTCTGGTTTGTTGTTGCAGAAAATCCTTTCTGGTTGCTGTTGTAGACACTTTTTCATGCTCAAGTTTTGTACATTGTACTTTGTTTGGATTTGTAAATAATAAGTAATGCATTAGTGCCAATCCGAGCTTATGATAACTCCATGTATCTGTTTTCAGTAACGAGTTACAACAAATGTCCTATAAATTATAATAGCTCAAGATACTAGATTTATTTGAATCAACAGTGATTTAACTCCTGTAGACTAGACATAGGTTGGTCTCATATTTGCAAGAGATACAACGAGCCAAGGGGTCATTCTCTTTCTATGGTCCAACCGTCCGACTCAAAAAGAAAGGCTAAATGGGAAAGGTAGATCTAGAGGAATACCTCTTGAAAGCATTGTCCTGATCTGGAAGCATATCCAGCAGCATATCCATTTTTGCTTGTTCATTTCCAACCTATATATATTTCATGGCAACATACAGTGCATAGCAAGCAAAAGATTGTGCGTGCAAGAGTAACATGAAGAGCAATCTGCAACAAAAAAAAAACAGATCAATTGGTCTGTCTCCCACAAAAAAACAGATCAGTGGCTGCTACGGAGTGTTTCAGGGTGAGAATCACAGTGCGGTTCTCCTCTGGCATGGATGACAATGTATACGGCCTTGGACAGTGGACTATGCTATCACCGTCCCTGCCAAAGGAGAATTGCCCTGCCATTCAGAATAAACCCTTTTTTCTTCTTGCTCTCTGTCACAGCACACTGTGAACTGCTCTTTGTCATTCAATAAAGGTATTACCTCTGTTCCATAATGTAAGACGTTTTGGTAGGCCATTTGATAGTATTATTAATAGGAATCCTCTTAAAGCTTCTTTCCAAAGGATTACTGCAGAAAGTATTTTTAATAGTACTGATATAGTTCAACAAGAAAAATAACAAGGCGGGCATTCTTGCATGGAACACTTTGTAACTAAAAATGATATCAAGTTAAACTATTCAGAGTGTTCTAATGTAAGTAAAAGTAATGTGGAAATAAAAGCTAAAATAATCTTTCAAACAAAATAAATGAGACGATTGCTTATGTAAGTAGTTACATATTTGTGATTCAAGAGTACTGGTTGAAGACTTATGGTTTCGCTTGCTGAACTATCCATTTATCTTGAACCTCATGTCAGTCATCCACTTTACTACATTAATAGAGCATGAAAGTCTAGTGGTTTCCGTCTTTGATATATAGATCAGTGCACCTCAGTTTTAGGGTTAAGCCACTACCTTTAAAGGTACAGAAATAGCATTTCAGCTAAAATTGACATGGCTTCCAGTACATAGTGAAAAACTCAATACATATCTCTAAAAAAACAACATTTGAAAATATTGAAAGATGTACAACAAAATAATTGTCAGAACTTTACAACATCACTCGTTTTCTCTTAATTGTCAGAACTTGATAACATCACTCTTTTCTATTTCTCTTTTGGTCCCAATCAGCAACACTTGTTCAAACTATCCTTGTATCTTTCAGGAGCTAAGAAAAAGGAGCAAAGATAAGTACCCACATCGAGTAATCTGCCTACATCCCTCACAAAACCTTTTCGTAGGAGAAGTAAGAACCTTCAAACAACACGATCATTTATTCAATTACACGGATCCTGCAAGCCTTGCAGGTAAGTTTTGAGTGCATAAATTGGAACCTTATTTTTGCTCCATTAATTATTAACATCCAATTTTAAGCCAATTAGACAAATAACGAACATCCTCTAAATTCAAGGTGTAAACAGCATAGTAATTCACTATTACATCTGCTTTCTGGAGTTCATTTGATTACAATTTCATGTCTAGTGATACTGTATTCTATCTTGATTTTCAGCTGATTCGTGTACCCATCCTAGGCTACTTTTAGAGACGTTCCAAGGACAAACAATTCCTTGGGCTCGAAATTCTAGAAACAACTGAAAAAACCACAATGTGCTGCAACCTGAGATTATCCTCGTAATATCAGTAGTGCAAACAATGCAGCTGCAGACAACAATTCCACCAAGCAGGCTGAAAGACTGACGATGTAATCAAGCCTCTAATGAGAGCTACCATCTCGCAACATATGTATTATATAGTCGAAAATTAATTCATTTTGCTCATCATATATGAGACATGTTCAGCTGGAGATAATATAATCTGCATATAAGTGGTAGGCAAATAAAGTGAACTGGATTCACAACTGCATGCTTCATAGACTGAAACTGGAACAAAAAGCACCAAAACTTGATCTGAATTTCACGTGTTGACTAATAGTATGGTATTCAACAAGTTTCAGTAGGCATTATTGCGCATGGTTTAAAATAACAAGTGTAATGAATCTGTGACTGGTAATATCAACACTGTGTGCACAACTTTAACTAACACAAGTAAGCAACATAGAGCTTGATTGGATAGTCAATGTTAAAAAATAAGCGGCAAAGGAGATAGCAAAAATAAAAATAATATTAATAACACTTCATAAAAAAAGAATTAAACTGAGCATGAACACACATGTAAAGTTCACATGAAGTTGCATTATCTTCTTCACCAAACATCAAGTAGCCAAGAAATTAACTAGCACTGCCACTATTTTATTGTTACAAGTAAAAACGATCTTGACAAACATGCATGGAAATTTTTTAGAAGTAATGTTGGAGTTTACTCCAGGAGGGTATTGACAATGGATTTTACATTGAGTTTCTTGAGGTCAGTGTACGACTGGCCACAGCCAACAAACATGACAGGAGCTCCAGATACATACACCATGGAAAGAGCCGCTCCAACCTTGTCGTCAATGGTGTCAAACTTGGTGAGCAAAATGCCATCTATGGATCTAGCAGTAGGATCAGTGGAAAGATCCGTCAGTTTCTGACTAAACTTAGTGAGCTGATCAACAGCATCATTTCCCACCAGCGCTTCTCCAACAAACAGAACCAGATCCGGATTATTGAGATTGATGAGCTTGGAGAGTGCCCTCATGAGTGGCTCATTGTCCTGCATACGCCCAGCGGTGTCGACAAGAACAACGTCTGATTTATTTCGAGTGGCTTCCTGAATCGCACCCTTCGCCACCACGGCTGGATCCCTTTCATACCCCTTCTCAAAAATAGGAATCTGAAGCCTGCGGGCATGAGTACGCAACTGCTCAACTGCACCAGATCTGAAGGTGTCACACGCTGCCAGCATGACAGTGAGGTCATGCTGAAGAAGCCAATAAGCAACCTTTGCGAGGTTGGTGGATTTCCCGACCCCATTCACCCCAACAAAGACGATGACGTATGGCGCGCCACGCTCCTTGGCAGCATGGACATCTCTCAGCACGTCGATGGATCGCCTCGGGGTCAAAATTCGAACAAGAGCATCTTCCATAGCTGCCTGGACAGATGAGGAAATCCGTGTGAAGGATCCGAGCTTCTTGCCTAGAAGGCTAGCTGCAACTGACTGACAGAGTTTCTCCGCGATCTCCTCTGCTACATTCTTGGTCATCAGCCGATCCTTCAGAGCTTTGAGTGCAGGTTGCAGATCAGACATCTCAAGTGCCGTGTTGGTGCCTGCAATGCTCCTAAACATTGAGGAGAACCATCCACTCTTTGCTGTGCTCCTCATGGCTTCATCCTTGTCCATCATGCTCTTCCCCTGGTTGACAGCCCGCTGATCAATCACCCTAGCCCCTCTGGCATCAGCTGGGTCTGAAAAATCCAAATTCTCGGGCGAAGGAATCCTCTTAATTCTATCTTGTTTCTTATCATTGGGTACAGGTTTAATCAGCTTCTTTTTACGATTAGGATGGGGCTGTGGGACAATATTTCGCAACTTCCTTAGGTCAAAAGCCGCATTGCTGGGACCTTCTTTCTCTTCCCCTTTCACAATCTCATCATGGCCGGCATTAGAGTTATCTTCCACAACATTGAAACTACCATCCGCCGAGTTGTGCTGCTCCTGCCCGGGCATCTCACCATCGGAATCATCCTTCCCAGACTCGTCACCCGCCGTCACACTCTCGCCACCACCACAACCACCCTGGGGCTGCTGGGGAACGACATGAGGTGGAGCTGGAGCCGGCTTCGCGGGGACGGAGGGCGGGCGGGACGCGCGCGCCTCGGCCTCGAGATGGAGCTGCCGGAACCTCTCCCCGAACTCGTCGTAGGAGGCGCGGCGCGGGTGGTAGATCCGCGCGAACTCGGCGGCGACGGCAGCGAGGAGGTCGTCGACGTAGAGGAGGTGGAGCACGCGGCGGTAGACGGCGACGAAGACGAGCCCGAGCGCGTTGTGGAAGGCCCACCTGAGCGCGTGAGGGCCGTGCGCGAACCCGGCGCCGGAGGCGGAGCGGCCGTCGAGGAGGAAGGAACTCACGAGGGCGTCGACCGGTGATCCCTTCAGCGCAGTGGCGGCGCCGCCGGCCAGTGACCAGAGGATCAGGCCGCCGCGCGTGAAGATGAGCAGCTCCTCCAGCATCTCGTCGTCGGCGATTTGGCGAAAACCTCGATGGCGGTGAATCAGAGTACCGAACTACCGATTCTGGGAGCGGAAACCGGAAAACTGGGGTTGGGCCTGGGCTCTGTGCCCTGGCTATGTAGCGCCGAACACGGACGATCCTGACCCGGATTCGGACACTGTATATTGTCCAAAAAGAAAAGTATACCAACACTGTCCGTCTAAGACTGTGTTACCAGGTTTGTCTAAAATAAGACCGAGTTACTACCTGGTAACCTGGATCAGGGACTGAAGAGCTGGACCCCTTCCCACCAAATTCAGGAAAATAACATTGTTGTATATACATATTCTAGTTTATCTTTTTTTACAGTTGCTCATTCAGTCCTCTAATGTGAGATACTCGACAATCAGAAACGTACATTTGTTTCATACAGTATAGTTTGGTTACATTGTATGAAATATATTGGAGTACTGGTCACAACTAATCCCTCTGTTTCGAATTATAAGATGTTTTAGATATTTTAACATATACTCCGTACTAGATACGTACTAAAATAAGTAAATCTACAAACTCTAACATGTCTGCATGTATGCGATTTAAGAAAAGCTATAACATCTTATATCTTGAAACGTAGAGTAGCTGTGAAAAAAATGGCATTCCAATACCTCAGCTCAGATACAAGTAAGGATTAAAGGAAATTATCTCCCATCGGACATGCAAAAATATTAAATTCAATACACTCAAGCGAGCCAGACAGCGCAAATATCATCGTTGAAATTGTACACAATATCCAATGCACACCCAGGTGTACAGTTCCCTTTCAACCCCAGGTATCAGAAAATTGCAAGCGTGAGACATATTTCAATTTGATTGAATATTCCAGGCATGGTTGCAATGGATTGACTTGAGAAATAATACCATGCCGACTGCCGCGGAGACCATACAAACAATAGAAAGGTTTATAGCCTGATCTAGACAAACATCTCAGTTCAGCAACAAACTTCTCTAGGACATAATACTTGCTACTGCTACTGATAATTAATTCACTAGCGCTGGAAAGGCGATAGCACAAGCTAACAACATCACACAAGATCAACAAAAGAATTACAGCGTGGCTCGCTCAACTGGAGCAGCAGCCACCCTTCTTCACTGCCGAGACATCATTCATATTGATCTTTTCACCCTTGCCAGGACCAGAAGCCGAGTCCTCACCTGCTTCAACTGTCCTCTTGCTCACAATGCGGTAAATCTGAGTCAGCACCTCTGCAAATGCTTCTTCCACGTTGGTGGACTCGAGCGCGGAGGTCTCCATTAAATAGAGTGATTCTCTCTCTGCAAATGCCTTCCCTTCATCAGTTTGGACAGCTACAAGATGGCGGAGATCAGACTTGTTGCCAACCAGCATAACAACTATGTTTGGATCCGTGTGGTCCCTCAATTCCTTCAGCCAGCGCTCAGCATTCTCAAAAGTTGCGTGCCGAGTGACATCATACACAAGCAACGCTCCAACAGCACCACGGTAGTATGCACTAGTAATAGCACGGTATCTGCGGCAGAATTCAGATCAGAAAGAATGGGGGTAAGTTAAGGCAGAAGTGGAACAAATAGGCAAAAATCTGACAAGCAACAGAATTCACTATGATAAAGAGATCAAGAAGAAGTTTTGGCAAGATATATTTGCAATGTTTGAGATAAATTTCCCGCTCATATGTCTCCAGCATGGATAATTCAATTATAATTAAAATGAGACATAGTCTGCCAATTGGAGGAGTTGCTTATCCATAGATCTGAGCAGTGTCGGTAAAGAACACAGAAACGAAGCTTAATACCATTGCTTAATTACAACGACTTCAGAACAACCATCAAGCCAATATAATCTCGAGTGACACGTAATTCATTAAGAATAACACTCATATATAAAAAAGAAGATGAAATTAACACCCATAAGAATTAAAAGTACATGAGTTTGTGATTGCTGCCAATTCAATCCCAGTCTGATGAAGTATTGATTTCCACTTGAGTCCTGAGTGTGTCATGTGATCCATAAAAATTTGGGTAGTGGGTGCGACGCATGTCAAGGTCCTAATAAGATAGACGATGTGCATCCCGTAATACCAAATAAGTGAAACAAGTGAGACAAGAATATAGGTGCACGGATACATGACTCGACATATCAACTGACAACTGGAAGAATTATATGAGCATGTGAAGGCTAAGGCTTGGGTTTTTAATCACGACTAGAGGGGCTAGTTGAAAGAGAGGACTAAAGGTATAAAACTAACTGCTATTTCTGGTTACTACGGCATAAATTGCCATAATTAGTAAAAAACTAACTATAGAAGATGACGAGCAGTACAGTAGATCATTAAATCACCGTCATGCTTCATGACTATACATGATTCAAAAACTAGGAAAAGTGGAGAGAACAAAGTGTGATGGGAAATACGGACAAAACAAGCATGGATTTCCAAGAAGAAAGAATTAGAGAAGTTCTCTATCTAAGGAAAGAGTTAAGTCAGCCTAACAACTACTTCACGATTAAATTGATTCATCAGCAATGTCGTAAGCAATAAAAGGCTGTGTGCATCAATTGATGCAGAGGCCGGGGCCATGCTCCCCATTTCAAGAAAAAAAAGCAATGTCGTAAGCGTAAATAAATGCATAGCAGAACTTCTGCAACAAATGTAAGTTGTCATTGCTCTTCAGAAGATTCTGACCGATAATAAGAATCACTTCTAAAAATAGTATACTAGGGAGGGACTTGCAGAGGTTGGGGGTTATCCTCCTTTTGGAAAAAAAAAAAAGGAGGGATTTGAGCCTGGGCCTAGCACACCCACGATGCCTATATCCATAACCTGGACATGGCTCAAGCATCACAAAAGTAACAACTGTTACTGTCAAAATATCAAAATTAACTGAGTTACTGCTGAAACCCAAGGTGCCATAATCCTTTTTTTTTTTTGCGAAAATCCTATGCTAAAATACACGGATCATAATGTAGTGAGCTAAGCGCTGGGCTTGTTCCGACTCTCCAAGATTATCACCAAAAGCATCAACAATAGATCATAAGATTATGTTTCTAAAAGGCTCCAAATTGTACGCCACACAACGGTAGAATCGCTACTTACTTTTTGAGCAAGAAGATGGTCGAGAAGATCCCTACTTACTGATTCACGAGGGACCGATACCTACAGCAAGGTCCTCTGATCCATTACCATGACCGAACCGCACCATAATTCGGGGGCGAGATCCAAGCAAAAGCACCAAAGCAGACACAGTTCAAAGATGCGCGCATGCATCGGGATATGAACGCGAGTAGCCACCAAACCAAGCACAGATCTATGTACAGCCGCGACGGAGCACAGATCTACCGGCAGCCGAGCGGGTAGAGGTAAGGGGTGAGGGGAGGGAAGCTCTCGAGCGTACCGTTCTTGGCCGGCGGTGTCCCAAATCTGGGCCTTGACGACCTTGCCGTCGACCTGGAGGGAGCGGGTGGCGAACTCGACGCCGATGGTGGACTTGGACTCGAGGCTGAACTCGTTGCGCGTGAAGCGGGAGAGCAGGTTGGACTTGCCGACGCCGGAGTCGCCGATGAGGACGACCTTGAAGAGGTAGTCGTAGTCGTCCTCCGCCCGGTAGCCGGCCGCCATTGCTCTCCTCCTCTCGTCGGCGATCTGGTTCTGTGGGGTGGTGGTGGCGAGATGGAGAGGCGGTGTAAAAGAGGAGGAGAGGGGCGAGAGAAAAGAAGGAAGGGAGCACGGGCACGGCAGCGAGCACGGGGAGCGGTGGGTGGTGGTGACCGCGTGGAGTGCGGCGAATGGGGGATTTTGGTCGGGTTGGCTCGACCTACATTTTGGGGCTCGGGTCGGCAGGTGCTGGAGTCCACCGCGCAGGCAGGAGAAAGACTATCGACAATTTTTTTTTTCTCCCAAAGTTTTTTTTTTTTCGAAACACAGTACTGTACAACGCAGACGCTCATATACACGTACACACTCACCACACACGCACATCCTGCCCCTATGAGCACTTTCGAAAGACTGAGCTGGTGGTCGGGTCTTGAGATTGACGAAGTCACCACAGGCATCTCGTTGTCGACGGGAACGTCGCCTCCCACCGAAAAATATTCCGCCTAAATGAGAAACACCAATGTCAAATCTAGAATTTGGACTCTGGTGGGCTGGGGACACAACCACCCTCCTAACCATCTTGCCACAGGCAAGTTCTCCCCAAAGTATGTTCTTGCGGAGTGAACTTTCTTTACCATCAAATATTTATAGCACCAAAAAGTACACTTAGAGATACATGAGCTGACTACAACAGTTACAAAATTAAGACTAGAAGAAAAAAAATCGAGATCTTTAAACTTTTTTTATGGTACAATCTTATACTATTCTGAAACCAGCCAGCCGTAGAAATATGATACAGATATTAAATCACGGACTTTTAAATACCAACAAGAGCTATCCATAAGTTTAGTTTTAAGCCGCAGTACCAAAAGTAAGTGTACGCACAAAATCATTAAAGTAATCAACCAATATCTGCAAGAGTATCAACACTAGTATTACAGGGAAAGGAAATCTAACAGACTGGTCAACGTCGTTGGGAGCCGAGAGTACGAATCACCGTTATCCAGGACATAGCAGCCAGGACAAATATTGTAAGAATAATCCTCCTCACGGCAATCATGAGTAAATATCAAAAATCGATCTGGCGAAGAAAAAACTAAAGGACCATACTTAGCCAAATTTAATCTTCCAGCACCGCCATTGATGTCGAGAAGGAAATCTCGCCACCGAAAAATGGGCCAAAATCACTTATTGTAAACGATGCCATCATCATTGACAAAGAAGACCGCTATCAAAACCCTAACTTAATCTATTGAAACACTACTTTTACTGAAAGCTCCACTCAAAAGATCGGGTTCCCCAACCCTCCCAACGCAGGCAAGGCCAGCCGGAGGAGGGAAACCGACATATGGAGGAGGCGGAAGTGGAGGCGGCGGCTAGGTTTCTCTGGTGGCGGAATGGGCAAGAGAAGCAGGTGAAAGAGCATTGTCGCTCTTAATCATGTTTTGATGTTGATGATAATACAAAGATTGCCTCTAACAGTTTTATACAAGTTTGAACAGGTCTTACGATTGTATTCTTGGCATTCGTGTTGCGAAACTCTTCGTTTCGATGAAAGCTGCCAGGTAGCGGTACTACCGCTGGGATAGGCGGTAGTACCGCCCGCTCCCAGGCAATCGCACTGCAGAGGCAGTACCGCTGCGGGTACCGCCGCGAGTACCGCTGATTCTGTGTTCTGACCGCTTGAGCGGTACCGCCAGCGGTACCTGCTGGTACCGCTGATGCGGAAGAGCTGGATCTGGTACCGCTGCGGGTACCGCCGTTTCGGCGTTCGGAGGCTTCGTCCGGTACCGCCAGCGGTACCTCGAGCGGTACCAACTGGTACCGGGGGCGTGGGAATCGCGAAGACAGAGGATCGTCCGTTGACTGGCCTGGTTCGAGCACTGAAGACCGCAGCGGTACCACCGCCTGTTCCAGTGGTAGTACCGCTGGTCTGGGTTTCTGCCACCCAACAGACAGAATGAAGGGAGGGGGTATTTAAACCCCTCCACCTACCTTGGGATATTTTGAGGTACTAGAATTGAATCCCCATTGTTGCCAAAGCTTCAAACTACTAGATCTCCCACTCCAACCACCCAATCGACTTGATCCTTTGAGGAGTTTCATAGGAGGTCTAGATCTACATCTCCACCGAAGGAATTTCTTTTCCCTCACCATCCTTTATGCTACCTGCTCTCTTGGGGTTGCTTGTAATCCTAGGAGACCTTTGTGAGTTTCGGAAGCCTCAACTTGTTGCGAGGCGGTCCGGGACATTGTTGGGAGGCTCCAACTCATTGTGGAGTTCCCCGACCTTTGTGTACCGGCTTGGTCAACGCCATCAAGGTGACCTCATAGTGGATGAGCCGAACCCTCACGGGTAAAGCTCACGGAGAATAGAGTGAGCACATCCGTGCTATTGGAGCGCCTAGGTGGCTCCACACTCCTCCAACGTAGACGTACTTCCCTTGGGAAGGAACTACGGGAATCATCTCCGTGTATTCACTTTGCGGTTACTTCTATCCTTTATTTATTGCTTCCGCTACGTTACTTAGCTTGCTTGTATCACATAGGTTGCTATCATCTAGTGCACATCTAGTCAACCTTGTTATACTTTTGTCTAAGCCCTATTTAAAAGAAAAAGGAATTAAAATTTGGTAGTCGCCTAATCACCCCCCCCCCCCCTTCTAGTCGACATATCGATCTTTCAGCAGGTAGCTTTTCGGAGTGAATCCTTAAAAAAACCTCTCATAAGGTAGATACATTTGATTCAGCAATAATTAATATTAATCGGAGAAAGTATTTAAATGATATAAAATGAGATTTACTTCCTCTACTTCCTGAAAGGCTTGCTTTTATGTTTGTGTTTTCCATATACAGGTAAAGTTTCGTGAAGAAAAAATATATATCTTGTGTCCTCGATAAAGTGATTTTTATAGCATCAATTTTTTCACAATTTGCGGAAAATTACTTCTTAAAAAAATCAAAATGGCGGATTAGACCCCATCCTCTGCATCGAAGAGGTGCATACGACTTTCTTTATTATTTTATTCAACAAGGTCTGACAAATAACATACATCAAAAACCCCAAAGCCACCACAAAACACCTACAAACATGACAATGAGTGAAAATCATGTCAACATGGCCTTATGGCGTGAAAACGTGAAATCCCCACACCAATTAGAAACCGGGAACAAGTCGCATACCCCGAGACGCCCTCTAGACGAAACGAGAGCGGTCATCCGGTCTAGCAGACTCTTAACGAGCATCTCAAGAACATGCTACAGAAGCCGTCACCACCATCGAAACGCCGAACAATCTTTAGGGTTAAGATCCGCATGATTCCCGCCAGGCCTACCGTCGACGCCTCCACGGCGCCCAACATGGCCTCCACCCGGCACTCGTCGATCAAGATGCATCCGTCGTGGATGCTCCGTAGCGCCATGCCGCCAAGACCCGCCGTTGTCGACGCGGATGATGCCACGCCGCTCCACCTCGTCGAACACCACCAGCTGCCACTTGTCTCACAAGCCAGGTCCAACTGCCACACGTTACCCCCAATTAAGGGAGAGAACGACAATATGCGCTGCCAACGTTGGACCCGAAAACCAGGTCTAGGTTTCCCCGTAGCGATTATGTGTGTTAACATAGTAACTGAACGTGTATGTGTGTTGACAATTTCACATTGAACTGTTTTTTAGACCATGTGCTTTGGGATCTATTTTGAATTTTCGTACCGAGGTTGTCATAGACCCATACCATGGGCATTGGCCTTGAAAATCCACTTTTAAAACATGGCTCGGACTTCAGTTTTTTATCCGAAGTCTACTAGAAATATGTTCTAGAGGCAATTATGTGATGATGAGATTGTCCTTGGAAATCATCAATGATATATATATATATATCATCCAATATGTGATTTGGTTGTGAACTAAGTGTATGATGATTGTTCTACGGTGGCACATATCTTTGACTAGTATATGACTTGGTTGATGACTCCATTCCATAGATCATGGGCATGGTGATGTCAATCCGATGATATTGACTTTGGTAAATCCGGGTTGGACTGGTTCATTTTGAGACGCAACGAGCGAGTTGTTATTTGTTAGTCTCAACTCTCAAGTGATGTATATATTATATGTCTTTAAACCTGAGGTCCTTGCTTGAACCGAGTGGTGTGATTGACCAAGATGGAAATTTCCCCTCCGCGTAGAGAGATATTGTCTAGGTCCTTCATATATCAAAAGCGTACATATATGTGTTCCTATGTCATCAGTAGGTGAAGCTCAAGCTTCTTCAATAGATCAGCGGGCTGAATGGAAGCGATATGGACCTGGTCATTGGAAAACTAATATCAGTATAGATATTTTTGCAAGTAAATTCAACACTCCTCCACCTATGATGAATGGAGAAGGAGAGACGATAGAAGAAGATGAAATGCATCGCAAATATCGTGACTAGAACATCAATAGAGAATGGAATATGCGCTTTCAAATTCACATGGCAGGTATTGACGAGCACCACTTCGAAGAAATTCTCCGAATCCAACTAAATTTTCAACACTCTCCTGAGAAGGTTCTGGAAAAGAGGATTTTCTATGTGGAAAGTGAAGCTAAAAGATTGAGACTAGAACAATAACAACAGCAGCAGCAGCAGCAGCTGCTGCTGCAGCAGCAACAACAGATGAAGAAAGAAAGAAAGAAACAAAGGAAGAAAGAAGTTGCCACCAGGTGTGACACATATAAGCCTCCAAAGGAGATGACTATAAGGACAAAAGCAGACAAATCCAATAAAAATCAGACAAGGAACTAATGGCCAAGAAAGAACAACAAGAAGGAACCACCATCTGACCTGTGTTGCTTGTCGTGCAGTACACGTTCGTTGGGAGATCCCAAGAGGAAGGTATGATGCAGTCTAGCAGCAAGTTTCCCTCAATATGAAACCAAGGTTTATCGAACCAGTAGGAGCAGTAGCACTTCAGAAGTTTGTCAACGGTGAAATATGATGCGGCGCAACACCAGGGATTCCGGCGCTGACGTGGAACCTGCACACAACATAATCAAACTACTTTGCCCCAACGAAACAGTGAGGTTGTCAATCTCACCGGCTTGCTGAAAACAAAGGATTAAACGTATGGTGTGGAAAACAGTAATAAATTGCAGAAAATGAAAAGGAACAATGTTTGCAGTTTGTGGTTGTTTAATCAGTGTAAAAGAATGGACCGGGGTCCACAGTTCACTAGAGGTGTCTCTCCATAAAAGATAACTAACATGCTGGGTGAACAAATTACAGCTGGGTAATTGACAAATATTGAGCGCATGACAATGCATATATATGACATGATGACTATTATGATATTTAATTGGGCATTACGACAAAATACATAGACCGTTATCCAACAGCATCTATGACTAATAATCCACCGCTAGGTTGTCATCCGAGTCCCCCGTTGGTATTAAGTTGCAAGCAACGGATAATCGGATTAAGTAAAGTGCGTAATGTAAACAAATACATATGACCGTGGACATAGCATTGTTAGGTTACCCCTAGTGGCAACAGCACATCCGCAATCTTAGAAGTTGATGTCACTCTCCCAGATTACCGGAGGCATGAACCAACTATCTAGCATAAATACTCCCTCTTAGAGTTACAAGCATCTACTTGGCCAAAGCATCTACTAGTAACGGAAAGCATGCAAGATCATAAATAACATAGGGCATAGATTGATAATCAACTTGACATAGTATTCAATATTCATCGGATCCCAGCAAACACAACATGTAGCATTACAATAATATGATCTTGATCATGATAGGCAGCTCACAAGATCTAAACATGATGGTACAAAGTGGAGAGACAACCATCTAGCTACTGCTATGGACCCGTAGTATAAGGATGAACTACTCACGCATCACTCCGGAGGCAGGCATGGTGATGTAGAGCCCTCCGGTGATGATTCCCCTCACCGGCAGGGTGCCGGGAAGAGGTTCTGGACCCTCCCGAGTTAGGGTTGACGGCGGCGGCGTCTGATTGCTAGGCGTGCTAGTTCGTTGGGAGACCCCAAGAGGAAGGTATGATGCAGTCTAGCAGCAAGTTTTCCCTCAGTATGAAACCAAGGTTTATCGAACTAGTAGGAGCAGTAGCGCTTCTGAAGGTTGTTGGCGGCTCGCACGGCGCAACACGATCACCAACGTGGAATCTGCACACAACACAATCAAACTAATTTGCCCCAACAAAACAGTGAGATTGTCAGTCTCACCGGCTTGCTGAAAACAAAGGATTAAACATATGGTGTGGAAAAACAGTATTAAATTGCAGAGAATGAAAAGGAACAATGTTTGCAGTTTGTGGTTGTTTAATCAGTGAAAAAGAATGGACCGGGGTCCACAGTTCACTAGTGGTGTCTCTCCATAAAAGATAACTAGCATGCTGAGTGAACAAATTACAGCTGGGCAATTGACAAATAGTGAGCGCATGACAATGCATATATATGACATGATGATTACTATGATATTTAATTGGGCATTACGACATAATACATAGACCGTTATCCAAAAGCGTCTATGACTAATAATCCACCGCCAGGTTGTCATCCGAGTCCCCCGTTGGTATTAAGTTGCAAGTAACGGATAATTGCATCAAGTAAAGTGCGTAATGTAAACAAGTACATATGATGGTGGACATAGCATTTTTAGGTTATCCCTAGTGGCAACAGCACATCCGCAATCTTAGAAGTTGCTGTCACTCTCCCAGATTACCGGAGCCATGAACCCACTATCTAGCATAAATACTCTCTCTTAGAGTTACAAGCATCTACTTGGCCAAATCATCTACTAGTAACGAAAGCATGCAAGATCTTAAATAACATAGGGCATAGATTGATAATCAACTTGACATAGTATTCAATATTCATCGGATCCCAGCAAACACAACATGTAGCATTACAATAATATGATCTTGATCATGTAGGACAGCTCACAAGATCTAAACATGATGGCACAAAGTGGAGAGACAACCATTTAGCTACTGCTATGGACCCGTAGTCCAAGGATGAACTACTCACGCATCACTCCGGAGGCAGGCATGGCGATGTAGAAGCCTCCGGTGACGATTCCCCTCTCCGGCAGGGTGCCGGGAAGAGGTTCTGGACCCTCCCGAGCTAGGGTTGACGGCGGCGGCGTCTCTGGAACTTTTCGTGGATAATGGCTCGGGTATTTAGGGTTTTCGTATCGGGGGGAATAAGTAGGCGAAAGGGCGGCGGCTGACGACCCCCGTGGGGCCCACACGTGGCTAGGGCGCGCCAGAGGGGGGGCCGCGCCCTGCCCGCGTGTGGGGCCCACGTGACTCTCCTCTGTTGCTCCTTTGGTCCTTCAGGTGTGTTACCTTTAGGGAGAGCACCCAAGACCATCTTACCCTTCTTTGTTATGGATTCAACATCCATATGTTCTCCATGAGAATCCTCATCCACATCATCACAAGATGGAGAGGGTTCCAAAGATGGAGAAACATTTGAATCCATAGCCATAAAGCAAAAATGAGTAGTGGACAAAGATGGTGAAGAGATACTTGAAGCTTCATTGAGATCCACGTCTTGTTCCAACAAATGTTGGGATTCCTCTACATTGTTAGTCACACAAGAAATAGAGGATATGGAAGTATTGTTTTCATGGCAACAAGACAAATGAAGCATATCATCATGAGATTTAGTTAAGCAACTATTACATGATATGCAAGGACTATCAACTCTAGCATGTATGACATTTGGAGTGCTAGAAGAGTTTAAGTCCAAAGATAGAGCATTGCAATGAGATAGAGATGAAGTATAGTCAATAGAATATTCACCATCAACAAAGCAATTTCTATCACCACTCACCATATCATTACCTTGTGACAAATCACATGTTGGTGAAGTGGAAGAAGTTGTGAACTCATCACGGCCGGAGGTGGAAGGAGAACAATCATCCTCAATAATGTTGGACACTTCATATATATCTTGAAGCTTGGTTCAAAGCTCATGAGCATTCCGAAAAGGCATGATTGAAGCAAGAACTACATCACTCAAAACACATATAAGGCCATTAGAAACAAGAGTTTCGAGATGAGAGTTTTCCTCATCCTCTAAAGGTAATTCTTGGGAATCCTTTGAAGGAGACAAACCCACATCTACAATCCTCTTAATATAATTTGGACCCATGGCCCTAAATAGATTAAGCATGCGAATTTTCCAAACATCATAATTTGTGCCATCGAATATGAAAGTGGGATCGTGCACTAATTCTCTAAACGACATCTTTTACTCTCTAGGCGGTAAAGCTCAAAAAGAGAGCCCAGGCTCTGATACCAATTGAAAGGAAAAGGATGTCGCCTAGAGGGGGGGTGAATAGGCGACTAAAACTTTTCCAGTTTAGGCTTGCTAATTGCGGAATAAAACTAGGTGTTTAAATTAACAAGCCAACAACCTAAGTAAACTAGGCTCACCTATGTGCACCAACGACTTAAGCTAAGCAAGACAAGTAACAAAGTGATAGCAATAGAATACTTCAAGCACGAAGGCTATCACAATGTAAAGTGCATAAGTAAAGAGCTCGGGTATAGAAATAACCGAGGCACACGGAGACGAAGATGTATTCCCGAGTTCCTCCTTTTTGGGGGAGTACGTCTCGTTGGAGAGGTGTGAACCAACACAATGGTTCAACAACCACAAAGGGTTCACCTTCTTCTCCGATGAACCGCACCACAAAGGTTTGGTTCACCTTCCACTATCGGAATCCTTCGAGGCGGAAATCCGGAGCCTTTCAACAACGATCCGGGGCACAACCCACAACGGGATTGGGGGCTCCCGAACAGCTATAAGTGACCACCAAGGGTCTCAACCACCACACGGGCGTCTAGGTCCAAAGACCCAAGAGTAACAAGTTCACAAGCTTTCAACTTCCACGAATCCTCATGGAGAGCACACCGATGCACCAAATGCAAAAGGCAAGAGCACAAGGCTCAAATCCTTCACTTCCGAATCCCACCACAAGCAACTAATGCTTATGAGGGGAGAAGAGAGAAAGAACAACGAAGAACACAACAAATGGAACTTCAAGAACTAGATCGAAAGGGTTCCCCTCACTTAGAGGAGAAACGGCTTGGTGGAAATGTAGATCTAGGTCTCCTACTTCAATCCTCCAAAGATCAACAAGTTTGGGTGGAGGGATTGGGAGTAATCAAAGAAATGAGCTTTCAACAATGGAGGAGAGAGAGAAAACGTGCTCAAGTTCTTTTTAAACAATGGGGAAGAAGGGCCCTTAAAAAGGTGCCCAGAAAACTGCCCGTTGGGCTGTTTTTCGGCCCGGGGCGGTACTACCGGGTCAAACCCGGTACCACCGGATCACTACCGGGCCACTACCGGTCAAAACCAGTCGAATCCAGTACCAAAAACACGTTTTTTCGCGGTAGTACCGGGCCTCAGTCGGTACTACCGCACTTTGTAAAAACAGCAGAAACACCAATACCAAAACGGGCACAACTTTCGCATACGAACTCCGTTTTTGATGATCTTGGGCTTGTTGGAATCGCAACGAAGAGCTTTACAAGATTATGCAGAGAAACATCATAGTCCAACAATGGAGGATAAAACCAAATGGGAAAAGGTTAGACCTCTCGATAAAAGAACAACCGATAAACCTCCAAACCAAAACCGCAATATGTTTTTCATCCGGACTCCGTTTTCTATGATCTTGGGCTTGTTTCGAAGATACTCACAAGCTCTACAAGATTATGCATATACACATCATAGTACATCATGTGAGGAGGAAACCACAAGAGGAGAGTTTGACCTCTCTTATAAAAGACAAACCGATAAAACCTCCAATATAAAAAACATCACAAGATATTCAAATGAAATCCGTTTTTGATGAACTAGAGCTTGGCATGGAGATGAACACAAGCTCTAAATTCTCACATGGATAAAAGCCAAATAAGAACCAAGAAAGATGATATTCCAAGTATGCAAAGGTTTGAGCTCTCCACAAAGATGCGATCAAGTTACTCACTTGAGAGCCCCTCTTGATAGTACGCCGTCTATCCTATAACCCGGTCTCCCACTAACACCATGAGACCGGTAAAATAGAAACCCTATCAAGATCATACCTTTGCCTTGCGCATTCCACTTGAGCTAGATGATGACGATCTTGACTCCCTCAAGTTGGAACACCTTTCTTGATTGTGCTTGCTAGCACATGCTTGATGAAGACTTCTCCAAATACTCCCCCATACACCATGATGGGAGAGCCTTGCTAAGCTTCGTCTTCATGTATCCATTTGCACTTCATCTTCTTCTCTTGATGTATATGATGGCTTGGAGATAAACATGAATGTTCACCCAATCTTATTTCCAAGCCATGCTTGCAATAAGCTCAACTCAAGATGACCATTCTTCATATAAACCCTTGGATAGAACCTTGGTCATTATATAATCTTCTAGAGTCCAACACATGAACTCCAATCTTCTTCATGGACACGATCTATAAAGATATCTCAATGCAAACATTAGTCCATAGAGATTGTCATTAATTACCAAAACCACGCATCACATGCACTTTCAATCTCCCCCATTTTGGTAATTGATGACAATCCCTTTTACGAGGGTTTATATAATGAATGTAAGCAACCATGCAACACAAAGAGCAAGGATGCAAGAGCAAGAAAGGCAAATGCTTAAGAACGAGACAAAAGCATCAAACCAAATTCCCTTAAACCCTCTAAATTTCTCCCCCATTGGCATCGATTGCCGAAATGGGAGGAAAACTTTAGAAGGCCAATATAGTAAGAGCTCCCCCATAATGTGTGCATTTCTCATAATATGAGTGAAATCAAATGCACATATCCAATGACGAATAGTTGGGAAGGAGATCAAACTATATTGAGGATCCAAAGATTGCAAAAGAAAAACAATTGAAAGATACTTTGACAAAAGAAGTAACCAATCAAAGGATCCGAAAAAGTGTTCTCAAAATCAAGCGGGAACTCCCCAAGGTACATGCACAAAACGGATTTGCATTTCAAAATAGTGTGCACAACATGGAATCCTCACTCCCTCCTAGAAATTTTGAACACAAACCAAGGAACATCTAGCAAATAGGTCCACAAGCTTATTAAGATGCAAAAGCATAACAAATAAAAACAAAGCTTGTGCCAATTAGAAACAACCAAAGAATCAAAAAGGAATAAAGAGTGGTCACTAAAGAATTGGAATACCAATTAAAGATGTAACTATTCTCATGTGTAACTATTCTCATGTGAATACCAATTAAATAGGTCCTCATGAGCTAGTAAACATTGACACAAAAAGGAATAATAACATTTTGAATAATTTAAAGGTAGCACATGAAAAATTTACTTGGAGTGGCAAGGAAATACCACATATAGGTAGTTATGGTGGACACAAATGGCATGGATTTTGGCTCAAGGATTTGGATGCACGAGAAGCATTCCCTCTCAGTACAGAGTTTAGGCTAGCAAGGTTATGTAAGCAAACAAGAATATCAACCCGTACACCAAGTTTTATATGACAAACATATTGCAAACGTTATAAGACTTCATACCGTCTTCCTTGTTAACCAAACCCTTTATTAGAAAATATCTAGACCTTAGAGATACCACCGATGCAAACCAAATTTTCAACAAGCTTTACGGTAGTTCTTCACTAATAGGCTTAACTCATGATGCAAAATTTAATCATGATCTACTTGTTAACTCAAAACAATTGACAAGCATCAAGTTATCCAAATTAGTGATCTACAAGATTAAGCAAGTTTTTCCTTATACCAATTACCACATGCAACATTTTCTGAACCAACCAAACACCAATCAATTTATTTAACAACTCTCCAAACAAATATAAGTGAAGCAAGAGAGTACTTTCTACAAAAGAAAGCTAATAGCTCTGACAAGAGATACATGAAAACAAGAGCTAAAAGCTGAACAGCGCTAGATATGAATACTCAACAAATATAAGTGAAGAATAGGAGTATTCTCATGAAAAAGCGGAGCGTGTCTCTCTCCCAATCAAGAATGCTAGGGTCCAGTCAAGCTTTATTGAAAATAAAAGTGCAATACTGAAAATAAAAGCACACAGACGCTCCAAGAAAAGCACATATGATGTGAAAGAATTAAAATATAGTTTCACTAGAGATGACCTGATAATTTTGACGATGAAGAAGGGGATGCCTTGGGCATCCCCAAGCTTAGACGCTTGAGTCTTCTTGAAATATGCTGGGGAGATCCATGGGAGCCTCCCCAAGCTTAAGCTCTTCACTCTTCTTGATCCTATTATATCATCCTTCTCTCTTGACCCTTGAAAACTTCCGTCACACCAAACTCAAAGTAATCTCATTAGAGGGTTAGTGCATAATCAAAAATTCACATGTTCTATAAAGACGCAATATGATTGTTACTTTAAACATTAGCTACAGCCACTGATGTTATGTGAAGCTCTTCCACCCAAAAAAGAATTTCACTCAACACTAGTAAAAGAGAGAATGCAAAATAAAAAGGCATAATCTGTCTAAAACAGAACAGTCCGCAAAGACGAATTTTTTCGAGGCACTTACGACGCTCAGATCGAAAAACTTGAACTAATGAAAGATTCAGACATTCATAAAGATTACGCACAAAAAATTTCAGATTTAATTAACAATCTGGTGATTTTAGGAATTTCGTACAGTGAACAGCAAAAATCTGTTTCTGCGCAGCAATCAAAATTAAGCATCATCTTAACATTAGAGGCTACTCTTGGCACAACAATGCGAGAAAATAAAGATACAAAGGAGTTGCTACAGAAGTAAACATCCTCCTTGACTCAATAAAAGAAAAATTGCAGAAATAAAAATAATGGGTTGCCTCCCATAAGCGCTTTTCTTTAACGCCTTTTAGCTAGGCACAAAGCATGCATCAAGTATTACCAAGTGAAGAAGCATCAACATTGTAATTTGTTCGAACAATAGAATCATAAGGTGGCTTAATCTTCTTCCTAGGAAAGTGTTCCATACCTTTCTTGAGAGGAAATTGATATTTTATATTCCCTTCTTTCATATCAATAATAGCACCTACAGTTCTAAGAAAAGGTCTTCCAAGCACAATAGGGCATGATGGATTGCATTCAATATCCAAGACAATAAAATCAACGGGGACATAATTGTTGTTAACCATGATAAGAACATCATCAATTCTTCCCAAAGGTTTTTAATAGTAGAATCAGCAAGGTGAACATCCAAGTAACAATTTTCCAAAGGTGCTAAATCAAGCATATCATAAATCTTTTAGGCATAACAGAAATACTAGCACCAAGGTCACACAAAGCATTGCAATCAAAGTCATTCAATTTCATTTTAATGATGGGCTCCCAACCATCTTCTAACTTCCTAGGGATAGAACTTCACGTTTAATTTTTCCTCCCTAACTTGTATGAGAGCATTAGTAATATGTTTAGTAAAAGCCATGTTTATCTCACTAGCATTAGGACTTCTAGCTAGCTTTTGCAAGAACTTAATTACTTCAGAAATTTGCAACCATCAAAATCAAAGTCATTATCATCAAAAGTAATGGAGTTATTTCTTCCTTATTGCTAGAAATTTCAGCATCTTTATCAAGGACAGTTTCAGAGTTATCAGGCAATTTAGGACATTTTGCAATAGAAGTGGAAACATTACCAACACCAATTATCTTGCCATTAATGGTAGGAGGTTTGCTAACACTTGAGTTTGAAGCATTTTCAGAAGTAGTAATAGTATAAACTCTAGCAATATTATTCTTTCTAGCAATTTCATCCTCTCTTTCCCATCTAGCATGCAATTCAGCTAACATCCTCACATTGTTATCAATTTTAACTTGTATAGCATTGAGAGTTTTGCTCTCTTTAACATCATGAGGCATGTTCTTTAGTTTCAACAAGTCAACATCAAGAGCAAGACTATCAACTTTAGAGGCAAACATCAATTTTCCCAAATTTCTCCTCAACAGTTTTATTGAAAGCAGTTTGTGTACTAATAAAATCCTTAAGCATAACTTCAAGATCAGAGGGTACACTCTTATTATTGTTGTAGGAACTACCATAGGAATTTCCATAACCATTGCCACTATTAGAAGGATAGGGCCTATAATTGCTATTACCAAAATTATTCCTATAAGCATTGTTGTTGAAGTTATTATTTTTAATGAAGTTCACATCAACATGCTCTTCTTGAGCAACCAAAGAAGCTAAAGGAACATTATTTGGATCAACATGTGTTTGACCATTTGCAAGCATAGACATAATAGTATCAATTTTGGCACTCAAGGAAGAGGTTTCTCAACAGAATTTACCTTCTTACCTGTTGGAGCTCTCTCGGTGTGCCACTCAGAATAATTAATCATCATATCATCAGAAGCTTTGTTGCAGCACCCAAAGTGATGGACATAAAGGTACCTCCAGCGGCCGAATCCAATAAATTCCTTGAAGAAAAATTTAATCCTGCATAGAAGGTTTGGATGATCATCCAAGTAGTCAGTCCATGAGTGGGACAATTTTTAACCAATGATTTCATTCTCTCCCATGCTTGAGCAACATGTTCATTATCAAATTGCTTAAAATTCATTATGCTACTTCTCAAAGAAATAATCTTAGCAGGAGGATAATATTTTCCAATAAAAGCATCTTTGCATTTAGTCCATGAATCAATACTATTTCTAGGCAAAGATAGCAACCATTCTTTAGCACGTCCTCTCAAGGAGAAAGGAAAAAGTTTCAGTTTAATAATATCACCATCTACTTCCTTGAGCTTTTGCATTTCACAAAGTTCAACAAAGTTATTAAGGTGAACAGCAGCATCATCAGTACTAACACCAGAAAATTGCTCTTTCATAACAAGATTTAAAAGTGCAGGTTTAATTTCATAAAATTCTGCTGAAGCAGCAGGTGGAGCAATAGGTGTGCATATGAAATCATTGTTGTTCGTGCTAGTGAAATCACACAACTTAGTGTTCTCAGGAGTACTCATTTTAGCAAAATTAAAAACAGGACAGAAAATAACTTGAAAGTAAACTAGATGCAAGTAACTAATTTTTTTGTGTTTTTGATAATTGAAAGCAAACAAGATAAAATAAAATAAACTAAGCAAGACAAAAACAAAGTAAAGAGATTGGAAGCGTGAAACTCCCCTTGCAGAAACTCTTGCTCCCCAGCAACGGCGCCAGAAAGTTTTTGTTGCTTGTCGTGCAGTACACGTTCGTTGGGAGACCCCAAGAGGAAGGTATGATGCAGTCTAGCAGCAAGTTTTCCTCAATATGAAACCAAGGTTTATCGAACCAGTAGGAGCAGTAGCACTTCAAAAGGTTGTCAACGGCGAAATATGATGCGGCGCAACACCAGCTAACATGCTGGGTGAACAAATTACAGCTAGGCAATTGACAAATATTGAGCGCATGACAATGCATATATATGACATGATGACTATTATGATTTTAATTGGGCATTACGATAAAATACATAGACCGTTATCCAACAGCATCTATGACTAATAATCCACCGCCAAGTTGTCATCCGAGTCCTCCGTTGGTATTAAGTTGCAAGCAACGGATAATCGCATTAAGTAGAGTGCGTAATGTAAACAAATACATATGACTGTGGACATAGCATTGTTAGGTTACCCCTAGTGGCAACAGCACATCCGCAATCTTAGAAGTTGCTGTCACTCTCCCAGATTACCGGAGGCACGAACCCACTATCTAGCATAAATACTCCCTCTTAGAGTTACAAGCATCTACTTGGCCAAAGCATCTACTAGTAACGGAAAGCATGCAAGATCATAAATAACATAGGGCATAGATTGATAATCAACTTGACATAATATTCAATATTCATCGGATCCCAGCAAACACAACATGTAGCATTACAATAATATGATCTTGATCATGATAGGCAGCTCACAAGATCTAAACCTGATGGCACAAAGTGGAGAGACAACCATCTAGCTACTGCTATGGACCCGTAGTCCAAGGATGAACTACTCACGCATCACTCCGGAGGCAGGCATGGTGATGTAGAGCCCTCCGGTGATGATTCCCCTCTCCGGCAGGGTGCCGGGAAGAGGTTCTGGACCCTCCCGAGCTAGGGTTGACGGCGGCGGCGTCTCTGGAACTTTTCGTGGATAATGGCTCGGGTATCTAGGGTTTTTGCATCGGGGGAATAAGTAGGCGAAAGGGCGGCGGCTGACGACCCCCGTGGGGCCCACACCACCCCAGGGTTCATGTGGGGCCCACGTGGCTCCTCTTCGTTGCTCCTTTGGACTTCCTGGTGTGTTCTGATAAAATAGGTCCCTCCGTGAAGTTTCGTCCAATTCCGAGAATATTTCCAGACTAGCTTTTCTGGAATACAAAAACAGCAGAAAACAGGAACTGACACTTCGGCATCTTGTTAATAGGTTAGTCCCAAAAAATGTATAAAAGTGATATAAAGTGGATGCAAAACATGTAGCAATTGGTATAATATCAGCATGGAACATCAAAAATTATAGATACGTTTGAGACGTATCAACCTGCTGAAGATGAACCACCATTAGACAAGGAACTAATGGCCAAGAAAGAACAACAAGAAGAATGCAGTCCTACCTGCAATAATTGCTCACAACGAAAAGGAACGTTTCTAAGCTCCATGGATCCCGAAGATAGATCCTAGGATCCTGAAGCATCAAAATCACAACCTCAAGAAGATTTCTCATAGAAAGACCAAACAAAAGTGACTACAAAAATAAATGACATATATCCTCAAAGCTATCATATCAAAACATCCTTCTCAGTGGAAGTTGTCCCAGAATTTCGTCAATCAAAAGAAATAACTATCGAGAAATTGAAGAAGATTCTGACGATCTAGACACTATATCCGAATATAAACCCAAAGACTAACATTAGTCGAATAGTCTTCAAACCTAGTTCCTCTATTCTGATATCCACATATTTCCATATATGTGGAATCTATAGTTGAAGAACATCTGATCTAAAGAATTAACAAGAACAACGAGTAGCTGAGAACTATCTATGGGATATTATGATAAATAATCACTATGTTCCTGTTTATAAGGGGTATAGTTTTATCCAAAAAGTCAAACTTTACTATCTTTGACCAAGATTTTAGAAAATATTATTAGCATTTACAATATAAAACCAGTATCTTTAGATTCTTCATGAAGTATATTTTACATTTATTTTCCTAGTATTTAAAATATTGATAGAGTTTTCTAAGATCTTGGTCAAATTTAGTTAAGTTTGATTTTTCAGAAAAACTATAGGTCTTATAAACAGGAGCATGGGAGTATGAAACAAGAGATTGACAAGCTCACATATATTTATGTATGTGAACAATTAATTGTTTTGCAATGCCAACAACCAATCTCAAATATGAGCAGGAAGATCAAACAAGATTTAATATTATTGTTGATATCTCTGAGATATTTGGGTCTCTCATTTCTCACTACGGGCAGCTAGCAACTAGAAGTATCTTCAAGAGATTTCAAGAGCACGAAATCAAGAAGGCTGAGCAGAAGTGTCTTCAAGAAGAAGAAAAAACTACGGTTGCTGATGAAGAAACTAAGAAGTTTTATGAGAAAATCGTGAAAGAAGCAAAGAATAAGTCTCCAGATAAAAAATAAAGGGTCAGAAGTGCCAAAAAAATGTAGAAAAAAGGTTGGAGATGGAAGAGGCGAGTAATTTTGCTAATTAACCGTGCTCGTAACTGTTTGATTGCTGATTGGAGGAATGTGTGGGAGGAGGGAGTCGCATATAGCCAATCATCAAGCCCCTTGGGCGCCGTGATTCTCCAAGTGAGACTAAACACTAGAACAGAGGGGCTGTTAAATCATTAACGACTATAACTAATACCTCTATTATGATTTATTAATCATGGTTAATTTTCTCCCGAGTGCAAAAATATGCACAAATCCATGGATTTGAGGATGACTAGGACTTGTTCACGAATGGGCGGTGGAAAAACTCATTTGAATGATTCCTCTTCTCATGCTCTAGTGAGTAGAAGAGATTCTCTAAACAAAGAGGCCCGTGGGAGGCAGTGTTTTGGTTTGTAGGAGTAGATACTCCTATTGTGTGAACTATTTTTTAAATTTCAATTCGGGTATACATATTTTATGTTTACACACCAAATTTTATGGAAAAACCCATTTTGTGTGGCTTGTGTAAAAAATACAAATTGGGGTGCTACAAAACGACTTTTTGCGAGACATTTTTTTGTCTTTTGAACACAAGTCACACAAAATGTTTTTTTTCGTGAAATTTTGTGTGCCGACATAAAATGTCGGGATATACACCCGGATTTTTTCTATTTTTTTGACATTTTAAAATGTGGTTTTGAACAATGAGAGCAGATGGTCCTATGACCCAAGTGGATTTCCTAAGGCTAGACTCTTTTCAATCTAGTAATGTGTGCTAAACTTTTGTTCGCACCTCTTGGAATGGGCATATGAGATTTTTAGAAATTTATATGGTACATGGACCTAAGGCCCATCTCAAATTCCAACACTATGACCCAAGTAGGTTGCAATGCGTTTTGATTGTCACCGAAAATATAAGTTGTAACCAGGCTGTTCCGGATTGATTGTATTGTCCGTGTTTGCCAACTTAGAAAGATACCCCGCGCATTGCAGCGGGACTTAAAAAAAATGTAGTATAAATGAAAGGACATACGACACATGCAACGGAAAAAATTCTCGGGAATATGCAGGATTTGATTGGCCACAATAGTTAAGAATCCAAATTTAATTAATGTAGAATATTCATATATTTAACAACTAAAATTGATGATGTAATTGTTAAAATAATATATAAAGTGAATAGTTTGCATATGTGGATATAATATTATTAATAATGTGGAATGACAGGAAAATTGAATGACTCAAACACTGAATGATGTGGTTTAACGAATGGATGATGTGAATCTTGCATCTAGTGATTAATCAATATTAACGGAGATGACATGAACAATTTATTGCCTAAGCGAATGGATGATGTAGATAACTCGCATGTTGAGTTAGAAAAACATTAATGCATGTTAATGGAATTTTGTTTTATAAGAGAAATATATATTTGCTCGATCGTGCATGTACCGTGTATAAGGATAATGAACTAAAACCACACCTGCTCGTGCATAGGATAGTGCCCAGATTGGGGATTAGGCAACGAATCTAACATCTACTACTCCCTCAATTCCTAGACATGATTTAGTGTGTAAATACATGCAAATTTGAGATAGGTTGAGACATCTTTTTATGAACGGAGGGAGTAGCGTCAGTCACATCTTTTTGGGCAAAAAGTTGCACTGGTTAGTCTTAATAAATTAACTGAAGTGTGCAAATGTAACCCATCCTCAATTCCTCACAAAGTGCACACATCACTAGTAGTGATCTGTGATCCCCACGCCGATTCCTCTTTACTCCATCCACCATCCCAGCGGCGACAGGACAGGACACTAACAGATGTGCATTTTCAGCTGAAAAGGGTTCAAAGAAATTAGCCGGAAACTCATCACTTGGCTGCTTCCCCACCCAAACTGATTAGATCTTGGATCTAATGAGCCCCACCACGGATCGTCCTGATTAAATCTTGAAGGGCCAACCTGCGCAGATCGATTCGGGAAAGGTTGCTGTAATGGTAGGTGGGTCACTCTGTCCAGCAGCGTTTGCCTTGCCTGCTAGTAGATATCCCCGCAACGGAAATGCTCAGCTTGATTGCTACATTTTGGTGAACGTGGCCTCGCGTAGCCGGATCAAGATCCGTTCTGAAATCGCTCATGATTGCCGGTGAATTATGTCAAAATCTAGTATGGGGAGCGACGTTGCCAATAAAGGCTAAACAGTTCCTTTGGGCGTTGATTTGCTGTACAGTTAACGTGGGCATGGCACGAAGTTACAAAAAATTCTTCTTTGCATCCTGCTACATGAATGAATAGCTAGATAGAGCTTAGAAGTGAGGTTTCTGTCCAAGTTTATGTAGAGGCATCACCACATGATGGAGAGATCCGTGGTCGGTTGCTAGAGAGAGATCAGCTGTGCTTGTTGCAAGAGGTGAGGGAAGAGGGCCTGCCACCATTAAAGAAAGGGGGAGAGAGATGGCCTAGTCGTGGCCAGCCACGATCAAAAAGAGGGGTCCAAGCCAAGGCATTCTCTCCCTCTAACCTTCTTCACGATCCACGGCAAACTGTTTATTCCTGTCTGCAAAACATGCGATGCTGCAACCACGACAGCCCACCAGCCGTTCTCCGATCGTACCGTGATTGATTTCTTTATTCATCCCTCTGTTTGATCCATCCGTCCTAGCTGGTTCCTGCACGCGCGCGACAATGCCAGCATCACCATCCTCTCGATCGCCGGAGATCACGAGCGTCTCGTTCGATTCCGAGGAATCCGCGCCGATGATCAGCGGCGGCGACGGGTTCGTCGTGCAGCTGGTCTCGAGGGACGTCTCCGACGGGCTTCTCGGCAAGTTCGCGGACACGAGCGAGTTCGACTTCGACTACCAGCGGAGCGGCCTCTGGTCGCCGCTGGTGCTGCGGCCCGAGGTCCTGCTCCTCGCGCACTCGGCGACCCGGCGACGGCACCGGCGGTGGCGGTGGCGGAAGAGGAGGAAGGTGAGCACCGGCGAATGATCCAACCTTGCATTGCATATCGTGAGTGTGGGGTGAATTTGCAATGGGACAGTGATTTACCTGTTTCTCTTCTGATACAGATGCTCTGCTGCTGCTTCTGATGTGATTGTTCCTCCATGGTTGGCTCTGCAGTACAGCCGGCTGAAGCATGTGTGTGTTCGTGTAGCTAGACTTATTAGTTATGTACATCCGCCTGTATATGATGATTGCAGTACACTGCCTTGTGGCTGATCATTTTTTTTTTTGCGAGGATACAGCTGGTGATTACAGCAAGTAGGCAGAAAAGACCTCCAGAAAGATAGAAATTACACACAAGTCCTTCTGCATCGATGTCGCCGGCGAAGAGGCCGTGTCGACGACGCGCCGCCGCCGCAACTTCCTTGAAACCTTGGATCGAAAGAAGCCCCCAAGCGGACGGGAAGTTGTCGAACCTCAAACCCCGAAGGGCCTCCACCCTGCTCCATCAGCGCCACCGCTTGCATCACCACCATCTGCATCGAGAAAGTCAACCGGATCCGCCGCAAGAAGATCCAGAGGGGGGAGCCCCGCACACGGCGACCCCAGAGGGCCGCGAGCGCGAGGAAGGGGGCGGCGCTCCGCCGTGAAGCTCCACGAAGCTCCACCGCCGGAGGGGACGAGCACCACCTGCAAACACAACACCGGCGAGGCCTCCACCACCAAGACGAAGCCGGTTGGGTCCCTACTACTACCTACACTATATACACGCCGGGATCCGGCGATTCCCCACCCTCCCGCCGCCGGAGCGGCCGGCGGAGGGCGAGGAATCACGCGGATCGCCGGCGGCGAGGTGGGAGCAGAAGGGGATCGCAGGAAATCGCCTCTCTCTACTGTGCGGGAGGAGGTGACCGGTCCAAGGTCGGTCTATTCAGTACCAGCACGTGCCTTGTGGCTGATCATGATCCTGAGATGTACCACGACTGCTCTGTAATTACTACTGGATTTTCTAAGAGCTCTACTGTTGTTCCAAGCGATATTATTGATTTGTTGTATCCACTGGGCTAAACAAAAAATACATGTCGTGCTTCTTTCTGCTTTGCATTATTCTGTGCACTCGTCCATATTTTGGCGGACAAAAGTAAGACCGAATCTTCATGGACAACGTGCAAACATCACTTCCACACACTAGCTAGAGAGCAAAGTAAGCTAAAAAATTATCCAAAGAAAATTAGTGTAAAAAAAGCAATGTTAAGGGACATCACTCGGAACTTTCCACAAACTATTTCAAACTTTGAATCGAGCGGAGAGTTCGCGTTATCGCATACACACACTTCAGGTGCTAGGGCAAAGCAAGATCAAAAGTTACTCGAAGAAATTGAAGTCAAAAGAGAATGATACGTATTAACAACGAGAATTCGAAGTTGCCAGCATTTAGTTAAGTAAGTACAGCAAACGTAAAAGGCAAATTCTAAAAGAAAGAAAAAGGGAAAAAAATTAGGTCCCACCGAGACTTGAACTCGGGTTACAAGATTCAGAGTCTTGTGTCCTAACCACTAGACCATGGGACCGTTGATATGTATAGGCTCTCGGCGGCCTACATATTGTAAATTTCCAAAGGGAAATATATTTGCTGCCTTCCGCGAATAGCAGTTACCACTTACCATTACAACTACCAAACGGAGTTACTACATACTGCGGAGGACCTCGGATTCCGTCCAAGGCTAGCTCCGGCGCCCGGAACATGCGTATTCGTGCATACACCGGAGGCGGCGTCCGGCGTCCTCCGTTGTTGCCTGCTTTGAGCCGGGATCGAGGGACGAGGGAGACGGTTGTTCTCGCCGCTATGTTTTAGGCGCCCGCCACCTGTTTGCCGGAATGCTCAGGTAAGAATACTGCAGCTTCTTGCTGAATTGTCGCAACGTTATGCATCATGTCAGGCCATATGTCTGTTTCCTCTGTGTGTTGTACGTACTTCAAACTATTTATCGCTGTTTTTGTTCTGTTGGTATGACCACCTGTATAGCCACATCGCAGTGACATGGCTTGGCAACAGTAGGTAATGGATACTCCAATCTTTATAATCTGAAATTGAGTGTCCGCTTTCTTATGGATAAAGTTCTGATTAGTTTTGCATAGTGCCAATCAGTTTCAACTGCTTGATATTTATTTGTTGAGCTCAAAAAACTGCTTGATATTTATATGTATGCGCCATGGAACAATTACACGATAAACTGCGTTAGTAGACTTTGGCAGATGACTGGCCTATTTTACTGTGCTCATTATTATTAGCACCAGTGATGTGCAACGGTTTGGGCAATCCCAGTTTATGAACAATACTAGTGGCAGATTACAAAAAAACTCGCCCGACAGAAAGGATGAGGCTTTGTGTGGATAAGGCTCACGGGATATGAACTGAAACAACACTGCTTTGATTTTTCTTTCTTTTCTTGTCAGAAAATTGAATTAAAAAATTCAACGAATGGGTGTGTGAGTATTGGTCACAGCTGTTTCCTGACCTGCAATAGACATATTTTTCAAAGAACTGTGGATAAGTGTGAGGTGTCAGGCGTGCACCTCGAGCCTGTCGCATTATTTATCAGTCTTTTTGAAGGAAGAATGGATAGGTTACTGTAGAGGGATGGTGTACTCCACTGGAAAATACATAGACATGGACACTGTCCCAAGGCACAAATTTTACCGATATTGTTCATACGAACATGTTGGCGAAATAATCAAGGACCACGTAATTGTTAAGTATACTTCATGAAAATCCTATTTAAAATTTTGTATATTTGACCAAAATCAATACTATATTATAATAAACAGTAGTCGAGTTAGATAAGTTTGACTGACGCTTAACCTAAAAGTCCGTTCAACTGTGGTATGCTCGATGTGAGACCCTGGAGTTCTCTAAGATCTTTAAATTCATGAATATAGTTAACATTTGAAACTAGCCTACCCCATATTGCTTGGGGCCTTTGTTGTTATTGTTGTATATGAACATGCTAAATTTCTTCCAAAAGTATGACCGACTGTGCCTTGCTCACAATTAACAAAGAGGTAAGTGAACAGATCAACAGAGGTTCAGCTTAAACCTCTTTTTTTTCAAACGCCCCCAAAATGATCATTACTACTCCCTCCGTTTATAAAAGGATGTCACAACTTTGTCTAAATTTGCATGTATCTAGACATAATTTAGTGTGTAGATACATACACATTTAGGCAAAGTTGAGACATCCTTTTATGGACGGAGGGAGTACATTTTTTCTGAAATTCCGTTGATTCAGGGGCTGATTAGTCAACATATTTTATAAGAAGATGTGTCACCAAAAAGTTATTAATAAAATCCGAGATTCCAACTAAGGAACCTACGGTTGGCTGGTCAATGAAGAAAACTGGCTGGTTTCTGGTTAGGCCATTGATTGTAAATGTACTTTTTTCTATGTAAATATACTACTGTAGTCCGCAATTTCTAGTTATGTGAAAAACAGTGAGTCTTTGGAAAACCTGCAGGTTCTCATTTTCTTGGTTGTGTGTCGTTGTCATCTTAACTGCTATGGTAGTACTTCACACCACTCATTGCAAAGTTCCCAAGGTGAAGCAACAGTAATAACAGCTGACTGTTTCGAAGAACAGCTGCATGAACCCATTTATCTGAACCATACGCTCTTGTTCAACCAGTCATTCTTATGATCGTCCATTTTTCTTCCCCACATGCGTTGCTCTCTCTCAGCCACTTGTCCTTGCTCAAGCCTCCAAAAATATTTGTTCTTGCTCGCTTCACCTCATCCTCCTTCTGCTCGCCCCTGCCAGGATGCCCACCTCAAGAATGGCAGCGATGCCACGCCCAAACTAGCATGTGTGTAGAGACTAAAGGCGGCCAAAGGCAACACGGTTCTGTAATAGAACCAACCTTTTGAGTTCAAAATTTTTGCAGCCATGTATCCTTCAAAGATCTTGATCCTCTCCTCTATCCTTCTTTTAACTTTTTCTTCTTCCAGACTTGCCATGAACAAATCCTTTGCTTTCGATGTTGAGCCTGGCCCAATATGGCGAAATAATCCCTCCCTCCTCCACAACGGCAATCCAGATGATAACTTCTCATTACGCATCATCCTCCCCACGAATTTTAGTAACGACTCTTATGCCAATGCCCTTCCTTCATTTGCCTGCGGCTTCTTCTGTGCAGGGGCTGGGCTACTTGTGACGACTGCATCTTTTCCATCTTTTTTTATCACTGCCTACACCACCGGTGGTGTCCTTGCAGTTGACTGGGATTCCCCCAAGGTGGTCTGGTCCGCCAACCGTGATCGCCCCGTCAAAGAGAATGCTAGTGTCCAATTTACTGAACTTGGGGACTTGGTGCTCTTTGACGCTGATGGAACACTGGTTTGGTCTACCACCACTGCACATATGTCTGTTGCTGGCATGAACCTTACCAGCACAGGCAATCTGGTGCTGTTAAACAATGCAAATATGGAGCTCTGGAGGTCTTCTGATCACCCAACTGAAACACTTGTCGCTGGCCAGATTCTACAAGAGGGGCAGAAGCTCGTGGCAAGCACCTCGTTGGCAAACTGGGCCAGTGGAAATTTTTATCTCACCGTGCTCCCTGATGGCATGTATGCACTTGCAGGAATTGATACTCCTCTAGCATACTATCGGAGCCCCACTGGTGGAACTGTCGCGACAAACAGGTCAGCATACATTGCCCTCAAGAATGGCAGCCTGGATGTGTTCACTTATTTCCGGGATACAGAGTCACCGGATTACCAGATCCAGCTGCCCAGGAATTACCACGGGCTGGTCTTTGTGAGGCTAGATTTTGATGGACACCTGAGGTTATATCAGAAATCAAACACTAGTTGGGTGAGTTCAGATGTTTTTGTTATAACTGATCCATGTGCTTACCCTCTAGCTTGTGGCGAATATGGTATTTGTTCTAATGGACAATGCAGCTGTCCCGATGCTGCCATTGGGCAGTCCGGATTGTTTGAAATAATTGATCCAATGGAGCTTAATAATGGTTGCTTGCCAGTAGGTTCACTATCCTGTGATTCAGTACGGAAGCCAAGGATACTGTCCCTTCCCAACATAACTCACTTCAACGGTGTCTACAATTGGACGACAAGCGAAGAGCGGTGCAAATTATCATGCTTGAACGACTGTTCATGCAAGGCTTCGTTTTTCAACCATTATAACATTTCAACTGGTTTCTGTTTTATGGTGTCTGACATCTTCTCCATGATAAGTGTAAGAGACGCAAGTTACTCAAGAAATTTTAGTTCTCTGGCATTTGTTAAAGTTAACGGAGCTACCGGTAACTTTGTACTATCTAAAGGAAAAACAGCCATTGTGTCAGCCGTTGGTTCTTCAACTTTTGTTGCTATAGTTATTGTTGCAGTGCTCATAATTATAAAAAGAAAGAGAGCAGGACTATCAGAAGATGACGACTTTATTGATCAGCTACCAGGGCTACCCGCAAGATTTTCTTTTGTGGAGTTGAAGTTGGCAACTTTGGATTTCTCAAAAGTGGTCGGGAAAGGAGGATCGGTTCTGTTTTTGAAGGACAGATTTGTGATAAGCAGGTTGCTGTGAAAAGATTGGATAGCATTAATCAAGGGAGAAAGGAATTTTTAGCAGAGGTTCAGACCATTGGAAGCATCAACCACATACATTTGGTGAGGCTAATTGGATTCTGTGCTGAAAAAACAAACAGGCTTCTTGTCTATGAATACATGGCTAATGGATCTTTGGATAAGTGGATTTTCCGAAAGCACCAAGAAACCCCACTTGATTGGAAAACCAGATTGAGGATCATCACTGATGTAGCAAAGGGCCTAGCTTATCTTCACAGTGACTGCCGACAGACAATAGCACATCTGGACATCAAACCACAAAATATCTTGTTGGATGAGCAGTTCGCAGCTAAGGTATCTGACTTTGGACTTGCGAAGCTATTTGATCGTGAGCAGAGCAGTGTCATGACTCGGCTGAGAGGCACACCTGGTTACTTAGCTCCTGAGTGGTTGACGTCTGTAATCAATGAAAAGGTTGACGTGTATAGCTTTGGCATTGTCATCATGGAAATCCTTTGCGGTAGAAGTAATTTGGATTACTCGCAGCCCGAAGAAAGCTTTCATCTCGTCAGTGTGCTGCAGGACAAGGCCAAAAATAACGAGCAGATGGACCTTATTGATCCACGCTCTACTGACATGCAACATCATTTGGATGAAGTGTCGCGTTTGGAACACAAAGTCGCGTTATTCTGTGCCGCAACACCCTGATTTAGATCTTAAAGCTGTGATATAGTGATATCAATAGTTACTTATAATGGTTAAAAGTTGTACTTCCCAGATTACATGTTTATTGTTTCTTTCTGCACACTAGAAGTGCCTCAACTCTGATCTCTGTATATCCGCAGTGAGGTTCTAATCATGTCAGTGAGCCATGGATTTTAGATTAAGGCACCAAAACTCGGTTCCTCGAAATAGGCAGATTTCTAGTAGGAAGTCTCTCTTGAAGAAGAGCGCTACGTACGAATTTTATTACAGAATTATTTTGTCGCATGCTCATGTCTCTGCAGTATCCGGTTGTACCTGTAAACTTGATTCATGTTAGCAGATCGTTGACATCAAGTACTTTCTGGAGGCTAGATAAATTAGCCAATGTAAGCAAGTCTGAATTCTGTAGACCTTTTCCTTTTCTTAGGTTTACTTAATAAAAAGAACATGTAGAGCATGTTAGCAAATACTTATTTATGCAGTACGAGATGACTTGTAGATTGACACGCTTCACACCTAGCTGCTAGGTGAACGAATGATCCCAGTGGGATCTAGGATTACGGATGCATTTTTTATGTCAAAGCCCGACTGAAAATGTTTTTTATTAGACAAAATAATTCTTCTGTGACAATAGCACATCTGGACATCAAACCACAAAATATCCTGTTGGATGAGGCGTTTGCAGCTAAGCTATCTGACTTTGGACTCGCGAAGCTATTTGATCGTGAGCGAGTAGAGCAGTGTCATGACAGGCACACCAGGTACTTAGGCATCCGTAATGTATATGGTGAGGTTTTGCCATAAGCTGGATCCCACACGTCTTATGAAATTATGTATGAGGTGTACTTTAGACATAAGCTAGGACCCACATAGCATGTCATATTGCTATCATGCATGAGAGAGAGGAGATATAAAATCATTAGTTTATTTCTTATGGTAGACCACAAGCTTGAGGTGCACCTTATCCTTATGGATAAACTTATTTCTCCCACAATGTATAAAGTGTACTTTATGCAGTGCCACGTAGGACTTAAGGAGAGGTTTTTTGCACATTGCGGCTGCCTTAAGCTCCTGAGTGGATGACGTCTGTTATCAATGAGAAGGTTGGCGTCTATAGCTTCGGCATTGTCATCATGGAAATCATTTGCGGTAGAAGTAATTTGGATCACTCGCAGCCCGAAGAAAGCCTTCATCTCGTCACCGTGCTGCAGGACAAGGCCAAAAATGACCAGCACATGGACATTATCGATCCACGCTCTACTGATATGCAACATCATTTGGATGAAGCGTGGCGTGTGATGAATTTGGCAATGTGGTGCTTGCAGGTTGATAGCCGTCGCAGCCTCGCAGGCCTTCCATGACCGAAGCTGTCAAAATCCTGGATGGTGCAATGGATGTTGAAACCGAACTTGACTTGGACCTTGTAAATGTAGAGCTTATGGTGGCAAACAGAGCAGCTCGTGGGAAGATTGCTGCGACTCTGCAGATAGAATCCGTTCTTTCAGGACCAAGGTGAACGCAAGCCCAATGGTTGGAACACGAAGTCGCGATTATTCTGTGCTGCAAGCCTGCAACACACTCAGTTATTAGATCTTAAAGCTGTGATATAGTAATATGAATATAGACTTGTAATGGCAAACATTTGTACTTCCCAAATTACATGTTTATTGTTTCTTTCTGAACATTGCAAGTGCCTGATTTTTTTTTTAGACTAACAGGGACCCGCCCTGGCTCCATTTTCTCATTGAAAAAAACTAAACCCTTGCGTTCTTACATGGAAGTAGAGTGCAGAAAGTAAAGCCCACATCAGGGGGTTCAAAACCTAAATAAAGCTACAGCGAAACTAGTCTGCACGCAGGCAGCAGAGTTCTCGAAACAGGAAACAAAGTGGAAACAGAGGAACTGGTCGAGACACCAGAACCGCCAGCACAAAGACCCCTAGCACACTTGTCTTCATCTTCACTTCGAGCATAAGCAATGGCGAAGAAGAAACAAGGGTTCCAGGGTTTTGGGGAGGCCCAGGAGAAACTTCTTTAGTCCATGACGACGTGGATAGCGTCAGCTTCCTCAGGGTGATCACGCAGATACCTCATGGAAGCCCTGCCACCATGGGCCTTCCCGGCTGTCGAACTCCAGGTAGAGGTCCATCCAAAAGAGAGGCACCTCAATCCGGCTTTAGCTCCAACGGGGTTTGAAGTTTTCTTCTCAGAAGAGCCATGAATCTGTCGACCAGCCCCCAATCGCCGTCCTTGTAAGGAATCTTCCAGTTTCTTAGGTAGGTCAGAGCCATGCTCCACACCCGCTTAAGATTAATCCAAGGTTTTCTGTTAAACACTATATTGTTCCTGTTATTCCGTACAGCCCATAAAACAGCTGAAGAAACAACATTAAACTGCATGTGTCTTTTATTACAAAGCCACTTGGAAGCTAAAGTAAAGTAATCTGTAACCAAAATGTCAAAGATTTCTTTAACATCAGCCCAAAGACAAGTGGCAACAATGCAGTCAAAGAAAAAATGTCTAACAGTTTCTATATCCTTACACATACTACATTCCAGTGGTTTCGGCATTCCCCTTTTCCTCAAATTATCTCTGGTCATCACCTTGTTTTGAGAAAGGAGCGACAAAAAGTTTTGTACTCTCGGCGGGATTTTCAGGTCCCAGATAGCCGGCAGGTACACTGGTTTTACTCCTCTAAAGTTTATAATAGCATAAAGCGATTTAGAAGAGTAAACACCTTTTGATTCATAGCGCCATATCAGTTGGTCATCTGAATCAGAAAAGGAAATAGTTCTAGCTATCTCAACGAGCTCGTGCCATTGAATCATCAAGGCCTCGTCGAAAGTGCGCCTAAAATTACACAGGAGATCTGTTCCATTCCAAATCTCGGCTATGGTTTTCGTTTGTTGATTTGTAATAAAATACAAATCCCAAAACTGGGTAGCTAACGGGGAGTTACCGAACCAAGTGTCCTCCCAGAACCTCACTAATTTTCCATTTCCTACCTGCCATTTATAGCCTAGTCTAAAATCTTCCATTGCATCCATCACACCTTTCGAGAAGACTGATGGATGTGGATCATGACAACAAAGAATGTTTGGACTCTTAGTATTATACTTAGAGTCGATAATTTTCTTCCACAAGGTTCCTTCACCAACGATATATCTTTTCACCCAGGAACCTAACAAACAGATGTTAAGGTCCTGTAAGTTGGTAATTCCTAATCCACCATTCTCCTTCTTCATACAGATGGAGGGCCAATTGGCAAGGTGGATTTTTTTATTCCCATCTTCATCTGATCACATACAGTGTGCCATTTGAGTGTTACTGAGCTACATAGCCCATTTCGGGAATTTTAAAAAAGAAAGCATATAAATAGGGATACTTGCAAGGCAAGTTTGAATCAAGATTCTTTTTGCCTCAGTAGACAAAAGTTTCCCTCTCCATCCTGTCATTCTACTTAAAAGACTATCAATGAGAGGCTGCAGATCCTCTCTTCGCAAAGCATCAAAATGCAGGGGCAAATCCAGGTATTTGATAGGAAAGGAACCAGTTACGCATTGAAAAATGTCTAAGAAAGGTTGTAATTCCTCCTAGTCCATATTAATGGCCATGAGCTCACTCTTATGATAATTGATACGCATGCCTGATATTTGCTCGAAACAGTTCAGCACCCATTTCAAGTTAACAGCAATCCTATTATTTTTTTCAAGAAAAAGGAGTGTGTCGTCTGCATATTGCAGACACACCACACCTCCTGGTACGAAGTTGGGGCAGAGACCTCGGATCAGGCCTGCATCGTAGCCTTTAACCAACATTTTGGCAAAGACATCTACTACAAAGTTAAACAGAAGGGGAGCAAGGGGATCTCCTTGTCTCAAACCTTTCCCCGTTAGAAAGAAATCCCCCTCAGTAGTATCATTCACCCTCACCCCAACAGAGCCCCCGTGAGTCACCTGTTTAATAAAAGAGATGATTTTTTATTTTATTTTGACTGTGAAGTGCCTGAACTTTGATCTCTGTATATCCGCAATGAGCTTCTAATCATGTCAATAGGCCATGGATCTTGGATTAAGGTACCCAAACCCTTCCTCGAAACAGGCAATTTTCTAGCTGCAAGTCTCTCTTGAAGAAGGGCGCTACATAATTAATTATCCAAGTGCTGATGGTCCATCCAGTATCGTGTTGTGCCTATGATCTTGCTCCAGGTTAGTGCATCCTTGACGTCAAGTAATTTTTGCAGGATAGATAAATTGACCAATGTAAGCAAGTCTGAATTCTGTACCCCTTTCCTTTTCTTAGGTTTATCTCATAAAAAGAACATGTAGAGCAGTAGAATTCTGCATTATTTATGCAGTACGAGATGACTTGTACGTACACACTGATGTGCTTTACACCAAGCTGCAAGGTGAACGAACGAACGAACGATCCCAGTGTGATCTAGGATTAAGATGCGTTTCTTGTGTCAATGCGTGACTGAAGACAAAACTGAGAATGTAACAGGACGATATCTTTCTTTTTGCGCTAAAAAGTCGAGGAAGCTAAATATTTCTCCCAGAAACACCCTATTTCTTGGATGGGATTAGCCGATCATTGCGGCGGTCACGGACGGCCAGCCCGCCAAGCCCAACTTCCGAAAGATTTTTCGGCCCACAGCGGTGCGTGCTACTGTACAAACGGCATGCGGAGCAAATCACGCAACGGTTCGTTCTCCGTGAGATTCCGTCCAAAGCAACCTTGATGGATGTGCTGTGGAAAGAAAGTCTCGGAGTAAACCTTTGCCCTAGTTCTGCATGAAATCCCGTCCAAAGCAGCAAGATCCTCCAAACCTTGAAGTCTAGGGTAAAAACAGTCTCGATCGGGTGAACCAGTTGCGCGCGGTCCAAACCACGGCCAGTGGACACTGAGAGACGGGCGTGAAAAGACGCGACACACAACATGGGCCCAAAGGATCCTTAGCAAATCCCGAGAAGGGCATGCAGCCTCACGAGTGAGTGAGGACAGCATGCGGCCGCCCACCTCCAGCCCTACACGCGGTCACCTCGCCATCGCGCTGCTTTTTTCGCGGCCCCGGCGTCCGTGCCTGCGCGTGCGTTCCGGCCTGCTTTCTCTCGCCGCGCCGTGGGCATCGGATGCCGCTGCGTCGCGCGGACGGCCGTCGCGTCGCGGCACGCTGGGAGGAGATGCGCGACGCGAATCGAATCGAATCCGATGAGGTGGCCGCTCAGCTCCGGCTCCGCTCCTGGCCGTACGCGCGTCGTACTGCACGCTAGTAGTGCTTTGCCTGCCCTCCGTGCCGGCTGTGTCTGCGTGGGGAGAAAAATCCTATGCGACCTGGTCGTTCCGTCCCGCACGGTGGACCAATCTGTGCGTTTGCCGCGTAGCAAAACGAAACTCACTTATGACCATTTATTCCCCAATTTCGACTTATCAAATCCCTAATCCCACAAGGCGTTTGTACCGTGCCCGGCGGCGCAGCTTCCTCATGACGCCGTAGCTCCCGCGGCGCCATCGGCGCTCCAGCTCCGGCTACGCTCGCGGCGGTGCTAACGGTCCACCTTAACACACACACACACACACACACACCCCCCCCCCCCCCCCCCCCCCCCGGCCAGCCGTGGACACGCCGCCGGCATAGACGTTATCCCCATCGTCTTTGACCGCTCCGAGCCTCTAAACCTTGTCCGTTAGCTCCGCCTCACCCATAATACTTTCCTCCACCCTAGGAATCGACGCAAGAACTCCTGAATCACCATCGCCACGCTCGTCTTCTCCGGCTCCGATGACCGGCCGTCGATCCATTCGTTTGCTTTCATCCCATGTCTGCGCGTGCGTTCCGCTTTACTGCTTTCTCCCTCGGCGCAGGTGCGGGGACGTACGTACGAGGTCATCGGTCGGATGCCGCTGCGTCGCGCGGACGGACGGACGTCGGGTGCGCCACGCGAATCGGATCCAATCCGAGGAGCCTGTTTTAAAGCTGTTTCCGCCGGCTCCACTCGGCCGGGCGGTACGTACGTACGCCCGTCCTACTGCAGCCTGCATGCATGGGCAGGGCGATTGGCTGCCTGCGTGTACGCGAACGGTGCGTGTGGTCCGTTGCGCCATTACGTACGTACGTACAGGAGTCGGACGTACCGTGCTGCAATCTCTTTTGGGGCTCATCGCCTGAATTTTACTCCTACATAGGCCGGGGGTTCTTTTTCGTTTCCAAGTTAACGTGCAATGTGCATGGTGCTGCTATATATCCTCTCAATTGTCCAGCAAGAGAAGGAAACGAACGCTGGTGATTAGCCAGAGGTCACCGCGGCGGCAGTGGTATCTGAACCCCAGCAAATTGTAGTCAAGAGCCAAGACCAGCCCAGCTGCATCTCGGTCGTCGTGGGGTAGTAGTAGTACGTTTACGATTGTATAACCACGTGCTGCACTTTTTTTTAAGAATACACAGCACCAGCAGCAATATTGTCTCTGTCCATTGTTTTCCCGGGACCATGCATGTATGTCCTTTTGAAACTCCATGGAAGGTCTACCAAAGAACACACACCACCAGCAGCATTGTCCGCACCATGCATCGCCGCCTTGCCACGAACACTCACACGTCACATGGGCTTGCCGCCCTTTCGCCAGACCCGGACACGGACAGGTCGGTGGCCGCCACTTTTACGAACGTACTCCTACACGGAGAGCAAATGTTTCTTCGTTACCCGATCGTGCATGGATCGGAGAGCATCGCACCTCGCAGTCGGGTTAGAGGGAACAGCTAGCGGCGATTTTAAGTACTCCCTCCGTTGTCTCAACTTTGTCTAATTTTGTATGTATCTAGACATGATTTAGTATGTACATACATGCATATTTAGTCAAAATTGAGACATCCTTTTATGGACGGAGGGAGTAGTAAGTAAACAGTCCAGCCTAGGACGACTTGCACTAACCCTCCATTAACTATTTAAGCTGGCCGGTCGATCTCCCCAAACACTATAGTCTAGAGACAATATGCGGATGGGGCAGCAGCCAGCAGGGCGACGCGGCGAGTTGGTAACCTGCCCCTGGCCAGCACTGCGTGCACATCTACTCGATCTCGTGCAAGTCCAGTACATTTGCAACTTAATTTTGCCAACATCTTACTTGGATGATTCTCGGCGTCATCTCGTCTTTGTGTGCTGCTTCCGTGACCGCACTTGCATGTGCGCGTGCTTAGGTCGCCTAACATGTGGCGAGAAACGATCGATATGCTGCCTCCTACTCTACGTCGCTAGCTTCGATCACTTCATATCGCCGGGCTTGTTATGATTGGGAACTTTCAGGACCAAATGAGATCGATGCCATGTAATGCAAACACCATGCCCTTGGAATGAATATATTTTGGGGAAATTCGGCCGAGTCCCAATTGTGGTAATTGATCGAGCAGAGTTTTCCTGATCAATGAGCTGCTACTACTTGACTTTCTTTTTTAAGCCAAACGAAGTTGATGAATCCTGTCCTAAAGAGTTCAAGAAACTACCGTATCATCCGATACTGCTATCCTCTCTCGACTGCCATGGCACATTGACACATGAGCACGTTTTCAGTACCACAACCACACACTTGCAGGCACTGTTCATGCACAACTCCTAGGGCTGGACATAAAGCTCGAAGCTCGGCGAGTTTAATGAGAGCTCGGTAGCTCGACTCATTGGAGCTCGGCTCATTTTCTTAATGAATCGAGTTGAGCAGCAATTTTACCTTGTTAACACTAACGAGCTAAACAATTAACCTAACGAGTTTCACGACCTACACGTAAGCTCGTTACCATCGCGGTAATAGGTGGCAAATCTGCATCGTGGCAGCAGGCTACACACGGTAGGTCTTTGACGGATGCATGTCAGCATATTTTTATATGTATATCTATGTCCAAAATTTGTTGCTCCTGATGCTTATTTGATAGCTTGCTTAATTAGCTGAATATCTTGATACATCTTCTTAACGAGTTTTAACAAGTTGCACGCGAACATATAACGAACCGTGTCAATCTTTATATTTAGCTCGTTATCCTTAACGAGTTTAACAAACCTATACTTAACGATCACGGGTCATAGCGAGCCGAGCCTTAAAAGCTCGTGAGTCCAGCCCACGGCGGGCGCAACCGAAAAAGAGGAGTGGACATGAAAGGCAAGCACCGATTGAGTGGACCTTGACAGCGCCGCAACGAAACGAAAAAACGAAGAGCACCAAGATGTTGTTCTATGGGTTATAATCCCGAAGGAGCTAGCACACTCTGCGGGCATGGACCATGGTGATCGGAGACAGAAAACGATGTTTCGATGTGCAATTGAATGCGCGCGCGGCGGTACCGAATCGAGAAAGCTCGCCGGTTTACGAACAAGTTCTATGAACCTGCAGCTAGCTTAATCTGCGATTGATAGCCCGTTCGTGGAGTTGTCGATAAAGGATTAGGATTCTTCTGTCTTAACTAACCGGACGGCCTGGTGGCGTTGACGTGTGCGGAGTAGCTAAAACAGCTACGCTTAGGCTGTAGGGTAGCAAAACTCAGACTAATTAGCAAGTCTCCATCCACTAGCATGGACGTAGTGATCGAGGAGCAGGCTGGGCAGCACCTGATCGTGCCTTGACAAATGGACACTGAGCTAGCTAGGTAGCGGCTATATACTCGTAGAGAGACCATTCTATGCCAAGTACTGCCTCCATTCCATAAAGTAAGGGCGTATATTTTTTTTGTCAAAAGTCAACATAGCATAACTTTGACTGAGCTTATAGATAAAAATATGAATATTTCGAATACCAATTCTATATGAATAGACTCACCGTAGAATATATTTTCCTTGTAAGTTAATTAAATTTTATAAAAAATCATATTTTTGTCTATAAGCTCAGCCAAAGTTGACACTAGATTAACTTTGACAAAAAAATATATGCCTTACTTTATGAAACGGAGGTAGTATAGTACAGTATTCTCCAGAGTAGCTTACGGACGAAGACACGGTTAGATTCATCAACCCGTTTGGATCGTGCCTGGGAGCTTATTTGGTTGGTAAAACCTCGTTTAGTTTGGTTCAGAAACAATACAAGCTTTAAAACAGAGGGCATACTGCTACTACATGTAACATTTTGTTAGGAAGAAATAGTTTTTTAATATTGCAAGAGTAGCAGTTTATCAGGTTTTTTTTTATTTTCTCTGTTCAGAAATTGGTCCGATGCTCAAATGTACTCTCTTCGGTTTGAAACATCTACTCCACCTTTGAAAAAGTGTCAAACCCCCACGACACCTCAAACCAAAGGATACTCCACCCTTTCGTACGTCCGCACGGATCTTACACCATTTGATTCCTTGGTGCAGCGGCGTGGCGGCGGCGGCAAGGTGTGACGACGAGCTCTGTTGGAGAAAAATCCTATACGACCCTGGTCGTACGGTTCCTACGGCTGGACCAACTCTTGCGTTCAACACCTGTCAAAAAGAATCTTAAAGCGCTTACACATTTTGCCCTTCGTCCTGCCTCTCCTCGTCATTCTTGACCCGGGTCATGGAGCTTCATCGGCGGTTCATCCTATTTATTCAGCGACCCGTTTGGCGACTTCCCGTCCGCAACCAATAACGTCAAGCCAGCTCTGGGAGGAGTGACAGCGGCGGCGCGCCGTCGACACGTTCTGGAGGTTGAAGACGAAGGGCATCTCAAGAATCTTAGTGTAATTTTCTTTTTTGTTGAGATATTTTGTATTGTTCGGTGTTTCTATTAATGTCAGGGGCCTTTCGCAAAAAAAAAAAAAACAAAGGATTGAGTTCACTAAATTCTTATGAAATCTATTCCTATGCTAAGCGCTAGGGTTCCTTCCCGAGCGTCACCACCGCCGCCGCCAGGCCCACCACGCTGTCGTCTCTCCTCCATACCTTCATCTCCCTCCAAGGTCGCCTCGCATGGGGTGGCTCTAGAGGCCCCCTCCAAACTCTCACATGTCCCACAACGTTCTCCTCCCCACGGCCGTTGTTGTCGCTAGCGCTGGCGGTGACGGCCACACCTAGCCTGTCCAAGACGGGGGGCGAGGGCGGTGTGCTCCGATGGCCTCCTACGCGTGAGGCGGGCCGTCACCGGAGCAGTACATGTGAAAGGCGACGGAGTGTCGCACGGACGGCGGCCAATGTCTGGCGGTGGCGGGAGACGCGCGGCCGTGTAGAATTCCCCTGGATAAATTAGCCATTGTAAGCAAGTTTGAATTATGTAGACCTTCTCCTTTCCTTAGGTTTATTTAATAAAAAAAAGAGCACGTGGAGCATGTTAGCAAAAACTACATGTGCTCCAATATGTAAGGTATTTTGGTAGGCCATTTTAACCTATCAAAACATGTTATATTTTGGAATAGAGGTAGTAGAACTATACATTATTTATGCAGTACAGGATGGCTGTACATTGATATGCTTTACACCTCTTTTTTTTGTGTGTGAAAGATATCCTTTATACCTTTCTGCAAGGTGAACGAACGATCCAGGGGGATCAAGGATTATGGACGCATTTCGTGTGTCAAAGCGTGACTGAAAACGTTGTTTTTAAAGGCACTGCTGAAAATGTAACAGGACGAAATCTCTGTTTTGGCTAAACAGTCGAGGAAGTTAACTTTTTTTTTCTCAGAAACACCCAAAAAAATTAGGATTAGCGTGTTTTTTTTAGCGATTTTGGGATTAGCGAGTACTAGTTATTTCCGGAGGTCACCGCGAGCATGCGAAGCCCAACTTCCGGAATGTTTCCAGCCCATAGCGGTGGATGCTAACGGCTAGCGACACAGAAAGAGCAAACCATCGGTTCTGCATGAAATTCCGTCCAAAGTAAGTTACTCTAAACCTTTTTTTCTGAAGTAAAGAAGATACGCTAAACCTTGATGTGCTGTAAAAAACAGTGTCAAGTAAACCTTTGCCCTCTCCCAGTTGCGCAGCCCGCAGCCCAAGCCATGGCCAGCCACACACACAGGCGTGAAAGACGCGACACAAGATGGGCGCGCGGCTCCCAAAAGGATCCTTCCCAAATCCCGAGAAGGGCAGGCAGCCACAGTGCGCGCAGCAGCACGAAAGATGACAACATGCGGCTGCCCACCCTACAGCCAGCCAGCCCTACACGCGGTCACCGTCGGTACGTGAACGAGCAGCAGGCCAGGCCGATCCGTCGCTAGCTCGCTCGCGCTGCTTGTTCCGCACTCGGTGACAGGTCGATCGACATGCCCCGGCGTCCGTGCGTTCCGCTTTACTCTCTCTCGGTGGTGCCGTCCCGTCGCCGCCCCACGCCGTGGCTTGCGCCGCTGCGGCGACGTGGGCATTGGATGCCGCTGCGTCGCGCGGACGGACGTTTGGGACAAGGTGCGCGACGCGAATCGAATCCGAGGAGGCGAGCGGAGGTGGCTGCGCGATAGCGCGAGGCCGATCGAGAAACTCCATGAAAGATGGACCAAATACATATATACACCGCCAGCATTGTCCACACCATGTGTCGCCTTGCCACGAACGCTCACATGGGCGTGCTGCCTTTCGATAGACCCGGACACGGACTGGCTGGTGCCACTGTTATGAACGAAGTACTCCTAGATATATACCCGATCATGCATGGAGCATCGTAGTCGGACTAGAGGGAACACCGGCGATTTAAAGTAAACAGTCCTGCAGCCTAGGACTAATTAACCGTCCTCCGTTTTGTAGAAATTATTAGAACGCACGATATGATTCGATTAAGCAGGCCGGTCGACCTACCAAGACACTCTAGAGACAATATACGGATGGGGGCAGCTGCTAGCTGCAGGGCGATGCGGCGAGTTGGTAACCTGATCTGCCCCTAGTTTTGTACGGTTTCCAACATTGCCTAGAATCTTAGTTGGATGATTGCGGAAAGCCCTCTACTTTGACCGGCATGCATCATATCGTTTTTCTGTGCTGCTTCCGTGCCTTCTCTCGCATGTGTGCGTGCTAGCTCTAGGTCGCATAACATGTGGGGGAGAGATGATCGATATGCTGCCATATATGATGGTACGTCCCTAGCTTCTACAGTATCACCTTGTATCGCCTTGATATGATTTGGATGTTTCACAAACAAATGAGATCGACACCAGCCATATGCCCATATAAGGCGACCCTTGATCACGGCCGAGTCGCAATTCTGGTAATTAATTGGTCGAGCAACGTTTTCCTTACCAATGAGCTATTTGATTAAAAAAAAATTGATGAAACAACAGGGTGATCTGCCCAACTGAATACATTTCATTATCTAAAAAATGGTACATAGTGAAAGGAACCGCCCTGAGCAACATCGAGCGGTCGGTACCTGGGAGTGACATGCCACTCACGGAGAGTAGGGGGAGGGGGAGAAAACTTGCCCATAAGCAGTTAAGCACAGGGGTCACTAATTCCGAGGTACCAGGTTATCGCACCAGGCAAGAAGGGGGCGGTATCAACCCGACGGGTCGCACGAACAACCCACGGCCGCAGGTGATCGACTAGCAGGCTGCAGAGCTGGGATCGATCAGCGTGGACAACCAACAGCGTGTCGTCGGCATACTGAATCAAGGTGCACGAAGGATCGCCGTCTTACCGGTGGCAAGGATGGCGCGCACCCACCCGCGTAATATCTCACGACCGCCCGCGCCTTCAGCATACTATCCAGCGCATCCCAGTTGATATCTTCTTAAGCCCAGCGATGTTGACGCGTAAATACAAATGAATGTCGATCCTTCGTTCGTCCCCTCCTGTTCAAGAATCCTATCCTAACAGGTCAAGAAACTACCATATTACTAAGTATATCAAAGTTGAGCAGATCGCGGCCCTCTCAGCCCCCCGAGTCACTGTAGCTACTGTAGATTACTAAGTATATCAAAGTTGAGCAGATCGCGGCCCTCTCAGCCCCCCGAGTCACTGTAGCTACTGTAGATTACTGTTCAATTCTACAGTGTTCAACAGTACTTCGATCCCAACCGTCGACCGGCGATCGGACGATCCGGATGACACGTCCGTGACGGTTTTACAAAAAAAAACCCCACTAACTGAGCAATCAACCCGCAGTCCACACTTTCCCGCAGACAGGGATCTGATCGGAATTTCCGGAAACTCCGAGGGTCTCCGTGCAAAATCGGCCACAGATCGATCCCTCCCCTTCTCTCTCCCGCACACGGCCGCACTCCGCCGACGCCGCCGCCGCGCTTCCTCGCCGCTCCGGCCTTCCCCGCTCCAATCGCCGCCCACGACGCGATGCGTCGTCGCGTCCTCTCTCTTCCCGCCGAAGACCGCTCGCCGGGACGCCGCTGTGCCGCCGGAATCGTCCGCGCCGTGTTCCCCACCGCCGCCGCATTTCCACGACGCCGGCGACGCTCCGGCGACGAATAATCCGCGGCGCCGCCACCTGAGGCCAGCCCGCGTCGAGGCGCGTCCAGCGCGCCCAGCCGCGCCTCCTGGGACGCGCTGGTTCGCCGCCGGCGACGCCGTCGCCGCTGCAGCGGGTCCGGCCACAATGACGTCACGCCGACGTTATGGCGGGCCTGGGCCGAACACGGGCTTCTAGCTGGGCTGGGCCGCTTCGTGCGCGTCCAGCTCGGCCTTTTTTTTTCTTACTTCTTTTTATATTTCAAATTTCCAATATTCTCATAACTTTTCAAATAGAATTCCAAATCAATTGGGACCAATTTCATTAAAAAGGTAAAAATCAAAACAACAATTTGGAAAACTTAGTGACTTCTTCCAGATTATTTCAATTCCCACACAAAAAAAAAAACCTATCTCAGAAAACATTGTGAACTTCCCCAGTTTATTACGAATCTTAAATTTTACTCACAATTTGAATTCTGAATTTTTGAACAACTACGATAAAAACCACAACGAAAAATTTAACCACTTTTGCCATAACGCAAACATATCTCAAAATTAAATTTGCTGAATATGCGGAAAAAAAAACATATTAAGCTCCCCTAACAATGGATTAAATTTAATGAACCTTGCATAATGTGTCACCTCTACATCATCTTGAACTAAATTAATATTTACATCTAATTTAAAAATTTTGATTGCATTTCAAGTACGAGCATTTAAAAAGCGCAGACAGAGTCAAATATAACAAATATGTCAACATTAACACATAAAAAAAAACGTTTGCTACCTGTGCCACATTTTTTGGATTACAAATTTGAAAACTTCGAAAATTTAGACGGCTTCCGAGTCTGAGCATTCAAAAAATGGGGAAAAACCATACGAACAACTTCCCACTTTCACAAATTTTTGCAATTCAAAAAAATTACTTCCTCCGATCCGAAAAAAGGGTCGGACGAGCTAATGGCAACGTTGCAAAAAACCTTTCGCTACTTTCTTATAGGTCACATTGCCTACAAAAATAAATGCATTATACAAACAACGTCGCCATTTCTATCCACAAAATATATTACATCACCAACAAAAAAAATACAACAATATCCACCAATAATACACAAAAAATCTAACTAAGGCGTGGCGTCACGCCACGCAAAATTTAACTAGTCATGCGATACTACTAGCTACAATATTGTTCGGTTAGAAGACATGACACGTAGAGAAGAAGAAAAAGGACAAAGAGAATGCAATTCTCTCCCGAGTGCCATGGCACATTGACACATGAGCACGTATCAGAATTCAATACTACAAGCACACATTTGCAGGCACTGTTCACGTACCACCCCCCTCGTGAATCGTGATCCGTTCATCTGTTCCTTTGCTGTGTTAACATATGGAGGTGACGGCAGGGGCAACAGAAAAAGAGGAGTGGCCATGAAACTGAGAGTTGAGAGATCGTCCCTATGAACCATCTTTGTCGAGGAGCACCAAGATGTTGTTCCATGGACCATGGGTTATAATCCCGAAGGAGCAGACTGTGCGGGCATGGACCATGGTGGTCGGAGACAGAAAACGATGTTTCGATGTGCAACTGAATGCGCGCGCGGCGGTGCCGATCCAAAGCTCGCCGGTTTATAGAACAAGTTCTATGAACCTACAGCTAGCTTAATCTGCCATTTATAGCCCGTGTCTCGTTCGTGGAGTTGTCGATAAATGATGCTGGAGTACTCCGTATGGATTCTCCAGGCTTAATAACTAACCGGACGGCCTGGTGCTGGCGTGGATGTGCGTGTGGAGTAGCTAAAACATGTACGCTTAGGCGGTAGGGTAGCAAAACTCAGACTAATTAACAAGTCTCCATCCACTAGCTATGGATTCGTCCGTGGAGTTGTCGATAAAGGATATGGATTAGTAGGAGTACATCAGAAAAACAAGACAGGTAAGTACACCCCTAGCTACTTATTTAACCAGGCAGGAAACAGCTACGTATACCCGCAAAAAAAAGGAAACAGCTACGTACGCTTAGGCTGTATCGTAGCAAAACTCTCACTAATTAACAAGTCTCCATCTACTAGCTCGGACATGGTGATCGAGGAGCAGGCTGGTATTTATGTGTTTGTCATGTTCTGCATGCCAGCACCTTTTTTTGCATTTTTCACCACATATATTCAACAAAGAACCACATACACAGTACACGGTACAAATACAGAACAGGAAGAACAATACGTAGGGGAAACAGAACTAGCACCAAGAACAGCAACTTCACCGGCGTCGAAGACGAAGACCACCAGCCGCCACCTTACCACTGCCAGGGAGATCTTTTCCCTATGAGAGACGCCGCCTAGCCCGGCCGCCGCGCCGCGACGGACCTTTTGTCGATGAACGACCAGGGCAGGCGCCCCTTTGTCCCAGCAACACCACTTTGCCTCAGCCGCCTTCGGAGCCGCCGCCGGTAGAAGCCGAAGAACTCGTCCAGCCCAGGGTTCCGGCCGCCAGAACCTCCGCCACCACGGATCTGACGGGAAACAGAGGGGCTCGAGCACCACGCCGGGCCTCGAGCTCCTGCCAGTCCAGCGCGATGACGAGGAGCCCCGAAGAACTCCGCCGCCGGAGAAGATCACGCCGGCACCAAACCGCCCACCCGCAGCACCACCTCCTCCAGAGCGCCGCCGGCGAGACCCCCACCCTACCCTACCGTATATACAAGCCGGAGCCGGGGATCCCCCACCCTCCCGCCGCCGGAGCGGCCGGCGGAGGGGAGGAATCCCGCGGCTCGCGGCGCGCACGGTGGATCGACGGGATCGCTCCAAAAATCGCCTTCTTTCCTCTTGCTACAGTGGCGAGGAGGGGATAAGGCTCCCACTGCGCTGAAACTTAACTGGCAGCTCCAGCACCTGATGGTGCCTTGACAAATGGACGTCGAGCTAGCTAGGCGGCGGCTATATGTATACACGTAGAGAGACCGATCTATGCCAAGTATAATACTATTCAATTCAACCAGAGTAGCTTACGGACTGGTTGAATTTTTTTGACAACCAAGGGCGGGGAGTTCCCGCATTGCATTATAGAAGAAAGAAATGATCCAGTTAATTAGGGAAACCGGATCCAAAAACCATACAAAACACGGTTAGAAAACCGCACACTCATCATCCGTGCCTGAAACAAGGGCACCTAAACCCAAACTAACAGGTCACACCTCATATCCAACTAAAAGGACCTCTCCAAACACACAAACTCTCACCACTATAGATGCATCGACGTGCACCCTCCACAAAGAAGAGATCAAACATTACTCACAACTAACTCTCGAAAAGCCTCCATCACCTGCGGTGTGCGCTGCTTCTTGTACATCTGCAAATAAAATTACATCTTCTCCTCTATAACTTCATCGGTGACTTTCTCTTTGCTCTTGAGTTTTGGGATTTCCCCAAAAGCCTCCGCCCGCCTAAACTCGGCGCGCTTGGCTGCTGGAATGCCACAATCTTTGTTCTTCTTGTCCAACCGGATGCTTCGTCGCTCGGCCAAAGAGGGAACATCCACCCTAAGCTGCTTGTCCTTGGGCATGTCGGCAATATCTCGGCATAGCTCCACCATCGAACAAGACAAGGTTTGCTCCTGTGGCTCAATCGCGTCAAACTGAGCCATCACCTTCGCGATCTTCTCCTCTGGGCTAGGGGCATCAGATCCCCTCAACTCCTCCAATGCCAAAAGCCTCTCCACTCGAAGATCCTGCACCACCGGGGAGACATGCTCCGAAGCAGCAGAAGGCGTGGAGGTGGACTCCAGGGCAAGCGCCGACGCTGAAGAGCTCACCCCCCCGGGAGAGTAGCAACCAAAGGGCACGATCTCGCCGTCAGCGCAGTCAGCATTGCCCCCCGTACACAGAGGTGGAGTTGCCTCCACCTGCACCACAGCCGACGGCAAGGAGAGCCTCTCCAGAGCCTCCTCTGCCCGCTCCAACAGACTCCGAAGACGCGTCAACAACCCCTGCACAGACTCCTCCATCTTGCTCTGGGATGTGGTCATCTCTCGAAGCTGGGGTTCGATCAACCCCCGCAGCTCGTCCCGCAAGCTCGTTGCATCAAGAGCTGCAACCAGACTAGCTGACCCAGGGTTGGTCATCGGCTGCACTCGAGAAGTGGGAGCAGCAACAGAGGCCCACGACCGATCCAGAGGACGGCGCGAACCGGCAGCAGGCGACCCGGCAGCAGCAGGCGACCCGGGGCAGAGGTCGGCTTGGCTGGACTTCTGGTGTTGCCAGCAATCTCGCTCCCGGTGGCCGGAGCGGCGACAGCCGAGACACCGAACCTTGCCATGGCAGTCTGCCACGCGATGGTCGGGAGAGAAGCAGCGGAAGCACTTACCCCGCAGCTTCCGCCGGAAAGCCATGGCTCGGTCCTCACCTCTCCGAGGAGGAGAGCGGGGCGGCAACAATGGAGAAGGACGCCGCTTGTTGCAGACCACCTGCCAACCCACCGCATCATCCTCCACAACTGGCCCAGCAGCTACCGGATGCAGCAGGGGCATGAACTCGGGCGCCACCTCCACGGGCACCTCCTCCACGCCAGGCAGGGAGCAATCACCGACGACAGTCTCTTCTTTACTGACCGGATTGCCATTACCGATCACCACCGAATTGAGCAGGGGGGCAGTAACTGCAGGAGCCGCTGGGGAGGGGCGTAGGGCAGCAGGGGATCCCACAGTCGAGACCGTCGCCAGCACGGACAAGGGCCCAGCAGCCAACGGCAGCTCCTCCCCCAGCTCGGGCAGCTCCAAGGCCATCGGATCCAGCGAAGACGTAGGCCCGGGCACCACCACGAGCTGGGCCTCGGGCACCTCCTCCACGGCAGGCAGGGAATCGAGCAGCACCACGGTGGGGGTGAATCCGGCCGGAATCATGGCCGGCGGAGGCGGTGGAACCTGGTGGGGGCGAAGGGATAAGGAGGACGACGGGGCCGGAGTGGCGGCCGCCGGTAGGGGACGGTGGTGGGTGGGGGAGGCGGGGGAGGGAGGGCTAGGACGCGGCGTAGGGCCGGAGCACGGCGGCGGCGACGGCCGTGGGGGTGCCATCGCGTCGCGAGAGGCTAGGGTTTGTACCCGGACTGGTTGAATTCATCAACCCGTTTGGATCGTGTCTCGGGGCCCGGTTTGGTTGGTTTGTCAACCTCGTTAAAAGAGAACCTGGTTTATTGCTTGTTAAAAAAAAACTCGTTTATTGGGGTCCAGAACCAAAACAGAGGGCATACGTACTCCAATTACTACTACATGTAACAATCGTTATGAACAAAGTTTATAACATTGCAAGTGTACGTAGCAATTATCAAGGATTTTATCTTTTCAGTTTGAAACATCTGGTAGTACTGCTAGTCTTATACGGAGTATTTTGATACGGTAGTCATACGGAGCGAGTAAAAGTGAAGTGTACTCCACCTCAACCCAAAGGGTACTCCGCCTTTGGTACGTACCGGTACGCACCACACGGATGTTCTTCCTCCTTTTGTTTACGGGATTCCTCAATCCTCGATGTCTCGACCCTCAAGGCCTCAAACCACAAAGTGAATAAGCTAAACCTATACACCATCCCAGGCAGGAGAGCAATAACCTCAGCAGCACGTACTTAGCTACGTCTACGTGCTCCGTCAGTCACGTCACTCAATCCAAAGTCAAACAAAGTAGCCGGAGCCGTGCCGCAAGAATCGCGCTCCTTATAAACCTCAAAAAAAAAAAAATCCTGCTCCAAGTTCCAACAGGAACCTACGAGAAGCAAAAAAAAGCAAACGGCGGAAACCCCGAGCACGCAGGCAGATGAGTGACACACCACTCCAGTCTCCCGTAGTAGATCGTCCACACGGCGCATCCACCAGCTCGGGCCGCCAGAAATGTCGCGCAAAACTCCCTGGAACTGGGGACGGAGACGACATGGTCGCCAAGCACGGCGGCAAGGTGTGACCACGAGCTCGTAGGCCTGCGAGTGTCTGTGCGCGGTGGCAGCACCACCGTAAAAAACTGCCGCTGCGGCACGCACTGCTGCGACGACGAGAGAGCGAGCTCGTAGTCGTAGGCCTGCCGCCGTTAATCCCGAGGCCGTTGCTTGCGGCCGCCGCGCGCGGGGTCCCCGCCCTACGCCATGGCCGTGCCATGCGCGACGGGAAAAGAAAAAAAGATTCGGCACCCCGTTCCGTTTGACCACGAACCAAAGTGCACTCACAATGACACCGTTATTCAAAAGGAAATAATGAAAGGCCATGACACCGGGTCCCAGTACTGGGTCAGGGGCGTACTCGTACTTGTGCCGTCATACGAGCCTGTGATGGGACCGTTACGTTTTTCATTTTGCGACGACGAACTGGGTCTGTTACGTTTTACCGCGGTGGAAACCTATGTAGGATATCGTGTCTGCCCCTCCACCTGGAGTTTTTTTCCAAGAACTTAAGAGCATCTCCACCGGAGGCTTCCAAATTCGTGTCTGGCACCCCCAATTGAGGTCCAATTTGGGGGTGCCAGACATGTGTCCGTCCGAGATTTGGAGGCCGTCCACAGCGGCGCACCCCAAACGGCTCTAGTTTTGAGCAATAGATCGAACACCTTGGGCGCACGAACCACCCCCGGTTCACCGCCGCGTCGCTTCGCATCCCGGCGGTTCGTCTGGACGTGCAACCGCCGCCGCGTCGGTTCGGGGTTGCGTTCGCACCGCTTGGCAGCAATATAGCCATCCTCGCCGGCCGCACGTCGCTCAAATTCTCTCCGCGCACAACCGCCCACAACTCGCTCGCCATGTCGTCGCCTGAGAAGAAGGCCGTGCTGCCCGATCAAGAGGAGGAGAAGGAGGCCGTGGTGGTTGATCAGGAGCAGGAGGCCGTGATCGCCGCCGATCAGCATCAGGAGGCCGAGGCCGATCAGGAGGCCGAACAGGAGCAGGACGGCGAGCCCGCAACTCCATCCCCGGGACGCCCTGCTTTCTCACCGTGGGAACCTTGGTCCCCGTCGCCGTCCCGTGTGGCTGGCGCATATGCAGGACCGGCCGTCCCCCAGGCACCAGAACCAGAGTGGCAGCCGTCCCCCGGCATATGGTGGTTGATCAGGATAAGTAGATGCATGCATTAATAAAAGTCTCGAATGGTTCCAACGCCGGAGAACAAGTCTCCAACGCCGGCCATCAAAAAAGGTTCGACCGCGCCGGAGAACTAGTCTCCAATGTCGGCCATCAAAAGGGCGCCCCCCGGCGCAATGGTGCATGCCGATCACGCGTCGGCTTCCTCCTCGTCCTCCTCGCCTTCCTCTCCGGATTCCTCGAGCTCCGCCGCTTCGGTCGCCTCCTTCTCAGCCTGAATGCGCATCCGTTCGGCCACGAAGTAGGCTTTCTGGTTGGGGCTCATGTCATTCGTGTTGGTGGCCATGAACAAACGCGCATCCTTCTTCTCCTGAGCCTTAAGCTTGCTCCTTTGCATCTTGAAGTAGAGCGCCCACTTTTTGTCGGACTTGGCTTGTATTTTCTTCTTCTCGGTTGTCGACGCGGCCAACTCGGCAACGTAGAGCTTCACCGACTCTGCGATGCTTCCCGAGCCCGAGGCCGCCGGCTTCTTGCCAGCCCTGGCGGCCGCCTTGCACGCCTTGGCTCCCACCTCTGGAGTGGCACCAGAACCGGAGGCCGATGGCTCTTGGCGGCATGGTGACGGAAGGCGAGGAGATCGCGGCAGCGGCGCAAGGGTTTGGGAAATGGAGGAAAGATTGAGAATTTTGGCACCGGGGCGGCAATGTAGAGGAAGGGGAATTGGACGTGGTCGGCTGTGTGTATGACGGGCGGGTCACCCCTGTCAGGCGCATGTCCGCCCCCATGTCCGGCACCCCAAAAGGGCCTCCAAATTTGGAGGCCCTCTCGGGGGTGCCGGACACGATTTCGCTCGGAGCGGGCCTTTGGGGGGTGCCGCTGGTGGGCGATTTTGCAGCCCGGGCCCCCAATGGGCCTTTGGGGGTCATTTGGAGGCCCCCGGTGGAGATGCTCTAAAAGATGTACTCCCTCCGGTCTAAATTACTGTACATGACTTGTAACATGTCTAGTACATCCACATGTGGGAAAATGGAAGTCATCTAATTTGGAACGGAGAGAGTACAACGCTGGTCGGCTCCAAGGAGTATCGAACCGACCAGTACATGTTCTACTACATCTTTTTCGGCGCCGACCTTGGGGGTTGGATTTTGAATATGTTTCGAGGAGGGGTCAAGTGACATAAGTTTTTATCAGGGCCATATTTGGCAAAAAGAAAATATCGAGCTTCATGACGCTAAAACACACTCATATTGCAAATACTACAAATTTGAATTAGAATAGTCGACGAATGGCGAAGTTGAGAACCGCGGGTTGCCTCCTGGCTCCTCTTCCCCTCTTCTCCGGTAGCTTTTGCCGGCCTCGATGGTTGGGGAGGGGAGTCTTTCCCCTTCATGCATATACTAGTAGTTGTAGGGTATGTCGCTATGTCAGGGATTGTTTCGCCGGCACTCACGAGCTACTCTTGGTGGTGATGGTGGTGTTGCTGATAGGCGTGCCCCCAAGGATGGAGCCGAATGCGAGCAGCGGCGCCCCCTTACATCCCTGAAGCTCGAGTACGAAGCATGGATTTGAGGAGATCTAGATCTCTCTTTGCTTTATTTTGCAGTCATGGTGATGGGGAGGAGGAAAATGAGGAGGTCATTGCTCTAAGAGTTGGTGCTCAACGGTAGAGAAAGTGCACCCGTTGGCATGTGCTTTCAGAGGTTGTGATGCCTTGTGAAGTTCATCAACACAGGCAACGTCGCGCCGTTGTGTTATCTTGGTCAGCTTGAGCCACTCCATGCTTGGAATCAGCGAGCTTCCATGACTCTTCTTCATTTTTAGTGTGTAGGGTGTTTGACTTTGGAGCGGGATCTGCCAACCACACCCCAAGTGGTTTTGTACCTGAAAGGGCATGTGTTGCCCCATGTGTGGTTTTGGTAATTAAATGACAATCCCTATGGACTAATGTTTGCATTGAGGTATCTTTATAGATCTTGTCCATGAAGAAGATTGGAGTTCATGTGTTGGACTCTAGAAGATTATATGATGACCAAGATTCTATCCAAGGGTTTATATAAAGAATGGTCATCTAGTGTTGAGCTTATTGCAAGCATGGCTTGGAAAAGAAGATTGAGTGAACATTCATGTTTATCTCCAAGCCATCATCTATATCAAGATAAGAAGACAAAGTGCAAGTGGATTCATGAAGACGGAGCTAAGCGAGGCTCCCCCATAATGGTGTATGGGGAGTATTTGGAGAAGTCTTCATCAAGCATGTGCTAGCAAAGCGCAATCAAGAAAGGTGGTCCACTTGAAGAGATCAAGATCGTCATCATCTAGCTCAAGTGGAATGCGCAAGGCAAAGGTATGATCTTGATAGGGTTTCTATTTTACCGGTCTCATGTTGTAAGTGGGAGACTGGGTTATAGGATAGACGGCGTCTATCAAGAGGGGCTCTCAAGTGAGTAACTTGATCGCATCTATATGGAGAGCTCAAACCTTTGCATTCTTGGCATATCATCTTTCTTGGTTCTTATTTGGCTTTTATCCATGTGAGAATTTAGAGCTTGTGTTCATCTCCATACCAAGCTCTAGTTCATCAAAAACGGTTTTCATATGCATATCTTGTTGCGTTTTTGATATTGGAGGATTTACCGGCGTATCTTTTCTAGAGAGGTCAAACTCTCTCCTTGTGGTTTCCTCCTCACATGATGGACTATGATGTGTATATTCATAATCTTGTTGTGCTTGTAAGTATCTTTCAAACAAGCCCAAGATCATACAAAACGGAGTCCGGATGAGAAACATATTACGGTTTTGGTTTGAAGGTTTTATCGGTTGTTCTTTTATCGAGAGGTCTAACCTTTTCCCATTTGGTTTTATCCTCCATTGTTGGACTATGATGTTTCTCTGCATGATCTTGTAAAGCTCTTCGTTACGATTCCAACGAGCCAAAGATCATCGAAAACGCGGATGCTCAAGATATCTTAGTTTTCGTGTTCGGTGTTGCTGCAGTTTTTTCCTGGCCAGAGTCTCCGGTCCCAGACCGGAGCCTCCGGTCTGCGCGTTTCGTTTTTCGCTCCTCAGGACGGCAGCCTCGGATGGGGGGTCCGGGGTGACCCCGGAGTGACCCCGGAGTCTCCGGTCTAGCTGACCGGAGTCTCCGGTCTAAGCAGTTTTCCTGCAACGGCTCTTTTTTTGGGAGACCTATAAAAGGCCCCTTCTTCCCCAAAGAGCCCAAGCTTCTTCCAAGCACGTTTTTCCTCTTCTCTCACCTCCATTGTTGACCTTGGAAAGCTTGCCCCTCTCCCAATTCCTCCCATGATTATTGCATATCTTTTAGGGATTTGAGAGAGGAGATCTATATTTCCACCAATCATCTCTCCTCTAAGTGAGGGGAACCTAGTGGATCTAGATCTTGGAGTTCTTGTGTGGTTCTCTTCTTTGTTCTTCCTCTCTTCTCCCCCCATAAGCATTAGTTGCTTTTGGTGGGATTTGAGAGTGAAGGACTTGAGCACTTCTTGTGTTCTTGCCATTGCTTTTGTGCATCGGTTTGTGCTCTCCACGAGGATTCGTGGAAGTGAAAGTTCGTGAGCTTGTTACTCTTGGGTCTTTGGACCCTAGACGCCTTTTGTGGCGGTGGAGGCCTTTTGTGGCCACTTGGGAGCTCCCAATCCTTTTGTGGGTTGTGCCTCAAGATTGTTGTAAGGGATTCGATTTCCGCCCAAAAGGAAATCAATAGTGGAAGGTGAACCGAGCTTTTGTGCGAGGTTCATCGGAGAATAGGGTGAGGCCATTTGTGGCATCTTGAGTTTGAAACTCACACCCCTCCAACGAGACGTACTCCCCTAAAAAGGAGGAACTCGGGAATACATCGTCGTCTCCGCGTGCCTCGGTTATTTCTATACCCGAGCTCTTTACTTATGCACTTTACATTGTGATAGCCTTCGTGCTTGAAGTACTATCTTGCTATCACCTTGTTGCTTGTCTTGCTTAGCATAAGTCGTTGGTGCACATAGGTGACCTAGTTTATTTAGGTTGTTGGCTTGTTAATTTAAACACCTAGTTTTATTCCGCAATTATCAAGCCTAAACCGGAAAAGTTTTAAATCGCCTATTCACCCCCCCTCTAGGCGACATCCTTGTCCTTTCAATTGGTATCAGAGCCTGGGCTCTCTTTTAGGGCTTTACCGCCCGAGAGTAAGATGTCGTTTAGAGAATTAGTGCACGATCCCACTTTTATATTCGATGGCACAAATTATGATGTTTGGAAAATTCGCATGCTTAATCTTTTTAGGGACATGGGTCCAAATTATATTGAGAGCATTGTAGATGTGGGTTTTTCTCCTCCAAAGGATTCCCAAGAATTATCTTTAGAGGATGAGAAAAACTCTCATCTCGATACTCAAGTATCTAATGGTCTCATTTGTGTTTTGAGCGATGTAGTTCTTGCATCAATCATGCCTTTCCGGAACGCTCATGAGATTTGGACCAAGCTTCAAGATAAATATGAAGTGTCCAACATTATTGAGGATGATTGTTCTCCTTCCACCTCCGGTCATGATGAGCTCACAACTTCTTCCACTCCACCAACATGTGATTTGTCACAAGGTAATGATATGGTGAGTGGTGATAGAAATTGCTTTGTTGATGGTGAATATTCTATTGACTATACTTCATCTCTATCTCATTGCAATGTTCTATCTTTGGACTTAAACACTTCTAGCACTCCAAATGTCTTACATGCTAGTGTTGATAGTCCTTGCATATCATGTATTAGTTGTTAACTAAATCTCATGATGATATGCTTTCTATGTCTTGTTGCCATGAAAACAATGCTTCCATTTCCTCTAGTACTTGTGTGGCTAACAATGTAGAGGAAACCCAACTCTTGTTGGAACAAGACATGGACCTTAATGGTGCTTCAAGCAATTCTTCATCATCATCGTCCATTACTCACTTTTGCCTTATGGCTAGGGATTCAAAGGTATCTCCACCTTTGGAACCCTCTACATCTTGTGATGATGAGGATGAAGATTATTATGGATTAAAAGAGGATGATATTGACTCCTTAAAGGAGAAGAGTGAGATGGTTTTTGGTGCTCTCCCTAATGATAGTAAAGCTTGCTCTTATTTGTGTGAAATTTTGTCTTATGCTATTAAGTGCAAGGAAATCATTGAAGAAAAGGGAAGGATCGAAAGAGAGGATGCTATGGAAAAAGCATCCTTAGAAAATGCTCTTGAGGAAGAGCATGAGGTTCGAGTGTCTCTTGAGGAGAAACTTGAATCTCTTGATGAATCAAATGATCTTATTATTGCTAAAATCATTAAGGAAAGAGATCATGCTATTGCTAAATATAAAGTGCTTAAAAAGGAAAAAGTTGAATTTGGTGTTGGCAATGCTAGACTAGTTGAGGATATAGAGAGACTTGACAAAGCTCATAAGGCTTTGGAAAGTGAACACTCTCTCCTTACCAAGTCTCATGATCAACTCCAAACTCAATTAACTAAAAATGATGTGCCTAGTTCCTCTACTCTCTCATGTGATCATGCTAATATTATTGAGGAAAATACTAGGTTGAATGTGAGCTTGCCAATTGTCTTCTTCCATTTCTAATGCTAATGATGCTTGTGCTACTAACTCAATTTCTCGTGAAGCATCTATTTGAAGGAGAATGTTGAGCTAAGGGCTCAACTTGAGTTGCTAACTAGCAAGTATGGGAAATTGGAAGAAAGTCATGAAAAGCTCTCTAGCTCTAATGAGGATCTTCTAGCATCCTATGCGAAGCTAAAGTTAGCTCATGAGGCTATCACTACAAAGGTAACATCTTGTGAGCCTCATGTGGACAATGGCACTACTTCTACTCTAAATGCTTTATTGCCATGTGCTAGTCCTTGTAATTCTACATCACATACTATTGCTAAATCTTGTGATGAATTACTTTCCATGCCTTGTTGCTCTAACAATGAAGCATCTACTTCCTCTAGTGTTTTTGTTGATGCTAACCATGTAGAGGAATTAAAAGAGCTCAAGGCCCAAGTCGCTTCTTTGAAGAAAGACTTGGTAAAGCGTCATGTTGGGAAGTCTACACTTGACAATGTGTTGAGTGTTCAAAGACGCCCCAATGACAAGAGTGGACTTGGATTCAACTCCAATAACAAGAACAAGTCCAAGTCTAACAAGAAGAACAAGGGCCAAGAACAAGCTAAAGATTCGGCCAAGATTGTTTGCTTCAAGTGCAAAGTTGAAGGGCACCATGTTAGATCTTGCCCTTTGAAGAAGAAGCCTCTTAGTGAGAAGCAACAAGGGAAGCGGCCTCAAGCTCAAACTCAAGATGAAGAACGGCCTCTTCCCAAGAAGAATCAAGCTACCTCTTCTCAAGTCAAGATTCCAACTAAGAAGAAAGGAGGAAGCCAATGTTGCTACATATGCCGTGAGAAGGGCCACTTTGCTTCTTCATGCACAAATGGTACCTTATCCAACCCCATTATATTGATGATGTTTATTCTCTTAGGAAGGATAAGGTTGGCAATGTGTTTGCCAAATATGTTGGTACTCAAAGTGGTGTCAAGAAATGCACCATTTGGGTTGCCAAGCCTATTGTGACTAACCTCTTAGGACCCAACTTGGTTGGGGACCAACAAGCTAAAACTTGATCAATAGGTGTTGTTGGAGGGCATTGGAGACTTGGCTACATCATGAAGAATTAAGGGATCTTCATCAAGTTTATTCTCTCAAGCCAAGCTATTTGGATTATTTTGTTCCATCTCATACCCAATGTTCCTCCTTGCGGTAACTTGTGCTTGTATCATATATTGCATTGAAAGTTGCTTGCACCCTTGCATGTGTTAGGTTTTGTACCTTGCTAGTGTTTGTATGTGTTGTGCTCTCTACTTACTTATCTTGAGTAATCAAGTATGTGTATGTTGGTTTGCACACCATTTACTTGTGTTGAGCCTTATTGCTTTCTTTTGTTAACTTATCTTGTTGGCTCTCTTTTTGAGAGATTAATGGACTATCCCATTTTGGGGGAGTGATATGCTTCGTGCACTTCACACTCCTAAAAATGTGTATACATGAGGAATACCACTTAGTGTTGATATATAATATTATCTACTCTCTATGTGGTATATCATTCTCATGAGAAATTCAAATTCTATAATGTCCATGAATCATCTCTAGTTGGTATTGCTTGCCTCTTGTCAAGAAAAATTGGATTATCACATTATGGGGGAGTAATAAGCTATGTGCATATTACAAGCCTAGAAAATGTGAACATGTGAGGTATTGCCACCTAGAATTGATATTCTTATTATCTTATTCCTATGTGGCATGTTGCTCAAACAAGTTCCATATTTGCTTAAATGCTTTTTGTCTCTCTTCTTTGGATCTTGTTTTGATGCACGTTCTTGGTACGGCTTTCCCCAAATATGTTGGCATATATCTTTTGGGAAACCGATTGCTTCAAGCCACTCTTTGGAGTTGCTTTGCATGATCGCGTGAATATTGAAGCTACCAAGAATATCTATCTATCTAAGCATGGTTTTAAAATCTATCCTTTGCCATATGCTTATTTGTTATGCAATTGGTCTTCAATATCATTCCTATATACCACCGAGATTTATCTCCATATACTCCTTGTTCATGACAAGTGATACTCATAATTGTGGTGGAATTTGTAGATCATATTCATGTTGGCTCTCTTTTTGAATTGCCTTATTTTATTGCCAAGGATTTGTTTGATCCAACTCTCATTTGTCTTCCTTGCATCTTTCGGATCCTTTGTCGCTCTACTCGAAATTTGTTTTGTGCTTTCTTGAGTTGGGAAAAGCAATGATCCCATTCTTGTGCATTGACATTCAAAAGTCATACTTCTTGAGAATGCACTATTCTTGGGGAAGCTATCCTACATCGAGTAGAACTCCGTTCTTTAAATTGGTATTACATCTTCTTGCCTTTCTTGAACATGACTAGTGTTTGATTAATATATATGGAGAGTGATGATCCCATGTATGTGCATTTTGTATTCAAATGCAAGATCATAAATAATGCACATATCTTGGGGGAGCAATCCTATATGCTTTTGAACATTAGTTGTCTTCAATTGGTATTTGATCCCGATGACGTGTCTCTTTGGAAGACAAACATTTCTCGTCTTGGTACTTTGTGCCATCATGAGAAGTGTAGAGGGTTTGATTTACTCCTTGATGGTATTTTCATCAATTGATATCTTGTTTTCTTTTGGTATCTTTTCAAGTGGTATCTTCGATCATGTGTTGATGTGGGTCTTGATATAATTTGGACAATTATTTTTCTTTTCACACTTGTGTGTGCTTTCTTGATTTAATTGGTGTTTTGTCCAATTTGTATCCCCTTGGGTTCTCGAAAGTCTTGTGCATGCATATTCACTTTATGTATACCTTATGGCATGCTTACTTTTGTTGATCCAATATATAGGATAAACTCCATCAAATCCTAAATGGCTAAGATGTACATGAAATTCAATTTCATATCAATATGCACATATTTATGTGGAGTTTGTCCTGTGTATTGCAGTTGCTCTAACTACTTTGGGCCCAATAAGTTTGGGAACCATGTTGTACTTGAATTTGTTTAGGTACATCGGAGGTGCATTGGAAGCTTGTCTCATTTACAAGGAAGGTGGTGTCACCATGTGCTTATTGGAGCCAAGCTTGAATGATCATGAACTTATATCTTCTACATCACCAATGCTATCTCGGTAACGAGTATCTACCTCATGCATACATACATTTCTAGCTTTCAACCTTGTGTAGATTGCTTCTTGGCATGAATATTCGCAATTGATGTGGTTTTTGCAAAGTGCTTATTAAGATGTCTTTATTGCTAATGTGAGCAAGCCGGGATGATTACATATCAAAGGGAATTTATATAATCATTTTCATGATTCACCTATCCCATATATGTTAATCTAGCAATTCTTCTCAAAGTCTCTCATGTGCAATATTGATGATTTTGCAAAATCATTTGCCCTTTGCGATACTTGTTATCCTTCTCGGAGCATCCCAACTATCTTTTTCCCTTGTGGATTTTCTTGATGCTATGATGAGATTGTGTTGGAAGTTCATCTATATCCCTTTAAGATAAAATTAAGCTTTGTGCTATGCTTTTAAGTAAAAATCTTATTTGTATATTTTGACTTCCTTTGGATATCATGTTCTTCACCGTAGTATCTATTTTATGTGTGCATGTTTCTGTGTGGACTTATATCTTCATGATTGATGTCTACTTAGAAACTTATACACATGAGAATAGTTACATCTTTAATTGGTATTCCAATTCTTTAGTGATCACTGTTTATTGCTAATTGATTCTTTGGTGGTTTCTAAAAGGCACAAGCTTTGCTTTTCATTTGGTATTCCTTTTGCATCTTAATTAGCTTGTGGACCTATTTCCCGGGTGTGTTTATGGGAAAGACATGATATGCACTATGTGCCCCATATATTGAAAGACTATGTTGATGCTTACGCTCATCCTTGCATTAGTCTCCTAAAAATGTCTTTCCGTGACACTTCCATCTTTTATTTCGTTTGAGCAAGTTGTTTTGCTTCTTCTCTATTTTTATGCTTTCTTGCACTTGCTTGTGTTCAAAATTATCTAAGAGGGAGTGAGGATTCCATGTTGTGCACTCCATATTGCTTTGCAAATCCCACATTGTGCACGTACCTTGGGGAGTTCCCTCTTGTTGTTTAGAACATTGTCTTTGGATCTTTTTTGATTGCTTGCTTCTTTCTTCGAAGTATCTTTCTTTTTGATTGGATCCTTGATATAGTTTGATCTCTCTTCATCTATTCGTCATTGGATACGTGCATTTGATTTCACTCATATTATGAGAAATGCACACATTATGGGGGAGCTCTTACTATATTGGCCTTCTAAATTTTTCCTCCCATTTCGGCAATCGATGCGAATGGGGGAGAAGTTTAGAGGGTTTAAGGGAATTTGGTTTTATGCTTTAGTTTCGTTCTTAAGCATTTGCCTTTCTTTCTCTTGCATCCTTGCTCTTTGTGTTGCATGGTTGCTTAATTCATTATATAAACCCTCGTAAAAGGGATTGTCATCAATTACCAAAATGGGGGAGATTGAAAGGGCATGTGTTGCCCCATGTGTGGTGACGAGGGGTAGACTCATCAAGACCCATGGTTAAGGTCCCTAGGTTATGAATATGGGGGGAGAGAACGTGGTAGAGCTGGAAGTATCGTCGGCTGACAAGCAGGGCAACGATTTTACCCAGGTTCAGGGCCCTCGTGTGGAGGTAACACCCCTACGTCCTGCCTGTCTGTTATTGCTTTGTGAATATGGTGGTTACAAGGATCCCGGCGAGATGTCGATCTCGCTAGGGTTTGTGGCTCTGGTGGTTCGTTGTCTGGTTCGATGGCCCTCCCAGTCCTTAAATAATAGGCTGGGTCTCGGGTGTTCGTAACCGACTCGATTTACAAGTAAGGAAACTCTAAACCGACTATTGTTTCGCCAAACTTGGAGGATACTTCATCTTTGTGGGCCTCTGTAACATCCCAAAAATATTAATCAGTATTATTATTCCAAAAATGAGAGCCAACAAAAACTTTTGTTAAAGTTATATGTGTTGACCTCATATTCTTGCATGTGTTGTTTATTTCTTCTTGTTGGTGTGTTGCTTGCTCTAAAAAAAAACATGAAGAAAAGGAGAGAAATAAAGTAAAAGCAAAACAAAAAAAATAAATGTGGCAAGTGTCACACAAATTCTCCAAGTGAGGATCTCAAATTGTTTCCAACAAAACTCAGTGGAGTGGTAGTGCAAACCCTCCCATTTCATCCTTACTACTTATCTCTCTCAAATATTATTTTCAAACTAGTTTTAAAAATTTAAAAGTAAACAAAGTAGAAATAAATTAAAATACCATAATTGAAACACTATAAAAGAAAATGTTTTAAAACATTTTATTTTGCAAAGCCAATTTTTGTGGAGCTTCTGCACATTATGGGAAGGCCCCACAAATTTTGGCAAATTTTTATAAATTGATTTAGTGCCTCAAATTAAATCAGGAAGTGCTACTGCAATTAAACAGAAGGACTAAAAAGTAATTAGAAGAAAGAAGAAGGAAAAGGAGCAGAGCACAGGAGCCAGGGGGTTTTGGCAAAAGTGTCATCGGCTACCTCTCCGTCGCCGTGTCGTCGCCGCACGCCGCGCGCGTCGCCGTTTCCCCGGGTCCCCCAGGCCCCCCTCTCGCTCGCAGTCGTCCACGGTCGTCGCCTCTGCGCCCTCTGCACGAACTCGAGCACCCCGTTGCCGAAATCGCCGCCCTGTCCCCCTCTGCATCGCCGTAGTCACTCCGACGGCGCCGTCCCAAATTGGCGCACCTCTCTGCACGCCGACACGCACAGCTCGTCTAGATGCTTCTAGAACCCGTCCGGACCCCGGTAAACATCACGCCGCCACGATCCCCTGAACCCTCGCCGCGGAATCGAGGAATCGATCACCTCGGGCGCGCCATGGCCGTCGCCGTGAACCGCGACCATCGTGGACCGCCCCGACCCTATAAGACCACCCCCGCACCCCTCTGGAACTCCACACCACCCCCACTCACTCTCCCTCGCTCCAATTTGATCTGTGCACCGCCAGAAGGGCGTGCACGGCCGCAACCGTCGCCGCCGTCCAGGTCGAGCATGGCCGCAACGCCACACCCCACCATTGTCCCCTCTCTGCCCTGAACCTTGTTCTCCACCCTCACCGCACTCACCCGAGCTCTTTCTTCCTCGTTTTCATGCACAGACGCGTCGCCAGGAGCTCACCGGAGTCCACTGCCGAGGCCGTGGAAGTCCGGGAACTCACCGCCGATGAACCAGCCCTCCCCAGCAAGCGCAAGTTCTTCCAACAGCCTTACCCGAGCCTCCGCCGTCGATCCACGCCTTCGCCGAGCCTTCCCGAGCCCCCTAGGTGAGACATCCGTCCACCACATCGCCGCCGGCGCGGCAGCGCCGCCAAATCTTGGTCGCCGTCGTCGCGTCGCACGTGGACCGTTGGATCTAGATCCAACGGTTGCGTACCGTTTCGTGTATTAGAAAGAGAGAGAGAGACTGACGAGCGGGCCCCGTTCATCAGGATTTTATTAATTTCCCCGCGTATACTGAGCCGCTGACCAGTGGGTCCCCCATGTCAGCAATTTCAACTTTATCCACAACAGTGGATTTTCCTAATTCAAATTCTCTGAAATTTTCAGTACTGTTATGAACTTATAAATTCAATATCTCAAGATTTAGGAATCCAAATAAATCAAACTCAATTGTTCTAGAAAGCTTATGAAAATTTTTAACCAACCCAATTGGTCTCATGTCATTTAAATATGTAAATAAAAAGTATTATTAAAAATACTACAGAAGGTTTAAATTCTAAACTTGTTTGTTTCTGATACTCTGTTAGTCCAAATAATTCCAAACCAATTTTGCTAGCTTAGTACTGCCATGTATTAGCTTCCCTAATTTTGGTAGAATTATTTGTGCAGTATTAATTGTTTAGTATGAAATTGAAGTTTGAACACCCTTCTGCAATCAAACATTTAAATATATTAAATGGTTAACCCAAATGATTTAGGACCAATTTTGTTAGGTCACCTTTAGTCATGTTTAGTTACCCCTAAAAGGATTTAATTTTAGGAGCAACAGAATTTAATTGGTAGCTAAAACTTGATTAATAAGCTTCTGAATTCAAACAAATGTGTAGGAAGTTTGGTAACTCAAATTAATCCAAACTCAATTGTGTTGTCTTCTACACATCAGTAGCTTTCTATAGAATTTTAGTTTGTATTTTTGTGACCAACAGAACTCAAGTTATTGAATTAAACATGTTCAACAAGTTTCTGCCCTAATTTAGAAGTAAATAAATGATGTTTAATTCAAATATTTTGAAACCAAATTGTGTGGTTTGATGTGTGCAGTAGCTATGTGTGATGATTCATGATTGTTTTGATTGAGATGATTGCTTGTATAGATTAGTGATTGTTTGCATTGTTTGTTTATTAATTAGACGAGAACGTTGTCGGATATATCGATGAAGGAGAGTTTGCTGAAATCGAAGAACAAGAGCAAGATCACTTTGCCAAGCAAGGCAAGCTATTCTCTGAGCTTGCACTACAAACATATGCATCTACTTTCATAACATGTTTTACTCTCAAAGCAAGATTTATAAAACCCATTTCAAAAGTATATGGATATTATTTTGCCACCCTATGTAGTAGCTTATATAAAACTTTAGGATGGGAAAACAATGTTGTTTATTCAAAACTCCTTTAAAAAGACTTGTGTGGTGATGGAATACCGAGATGTCGGTGTGGAAGTAAAGAAGTAGAGAATGGTGATGTTTATGAAAAATGCACATTGTGTCCTAGTACTATGACAACCAATCTTACCCTGTGCGACCTCATCTACCCACATGGGAAAGGGCGTAGTCATATAATTTGCTCATATTAGTATGGGATGCCTCAACAACGAGGATGACCTCGTTCCATGAGGGGATGGTTTGGTGACCTACCCCTGACCTGGGTCCTAACACGATGGTGGGAGGATTGAAGGGTTCGCTCGCCGGGCAGAACTACGAGTCCTCACACTTAGGTTTCCCGACGGGGAATCTGGACTGGGTGTTGATGGAAAGGATGATAAATTCGTAGCGATAGGATCCTATACTAGCATGAGCAAAGGACAGGCTATGGTCGGCGGCTTACTTCGCATACACCTTGTATGGCGAGACGTGGCAGACACGATGAGTTGCCGGATGGATGGGGGAAAAGCGTGCTACCTCTGCAGAGTGTAAAACTATTCGAATAGCCGAGTCCTCGGATATGGACAGTTGGAAGGCTGTCCTAGACCATGTGCAAGTTTTTGGAAAAGCTTTTAAGTTTAAAAGAAACTGAAATGGTGATGGTGTTACACAGCTATACCAAATGAAGTGGTATGGGTTGTTGGAATAAATGGATTATGGTGAGCCATGGTCATGAAAAGGAGGAGTTTTTGAGAAACAAAATGAGATGGTGACTTCTTTCAAAGATGGTTATAAAACTCTTCTTACCTTTTTCAATAAAGATATAGAGATGTTCTAAAACAAATAAAAGTGCATACTCATGTTGGGGTAGTTTGCGAGTACATTCAAATGTACTCATATTGGTTTCGTCCCTGGCTATTGTCCTAGCCAGACTACGAGGAGGAACACTACGCCGAGCAGGAATATGGCGACTTCTACGCCAACTAAGGATCTCCACAAGTCAGCTGCCTGTCGGGTTGTCATCGTTAGAATCTGATGCCTACTACGCCGTAGCTTCCGCTGATATTTTGGTTTGGCCCTTGAAGGCACTTATGTAAGAACTTGGTCTAAATGACCATTTATGTAAGACTTTTAATTCGGTACTGTAATGGATGTAAACTTTGGTATCAAATTTGGATTATGTGCAACGACAGACTGATCACGGGATCGTTGTGTTAAGCATAATCGGGTATTTCGGACAGCTAGTCCGGGGTCCCCACAGCCTCCCTTCATGGGCTTCATGTAGCCTCTGATAGTTGGGCCTAGTCGATACGTGCACCAGGTACCCTCATGGTAGGGTACCCGATAGGCATACCCATGTCAATAGCCCCTGAGTACTTGTCTGATTCGAAGAGTCGGGCATGGACTCATACATCATGCACGTTACATTTTTTGCATCTGTATTTAGAATTCTTATGAAATAGCACATGTTGGCTATGTCGAGTGTTTCATCGACTATGAGTTTTTGCTTATGATAGTCAAGGGATATTAGCTTAGCAGGCCCGGCACTCACGACGGATCGGGGCCAGTTAACTACCATTTGTGGCAAAACCATACTAGCTTTCAATCAAACTCGAGTCCCTGGACTCGAATCTGGAACAAACTGGACAGACTCGAAACGGCCGTTGAGGTCTTACGGAATCGAACTGCAGTACAATTTTGAATCAACCCAACGCGTCCGTTGGGGATTATTCATCATGTCTGCTGACACGGAACACTTAAGGATAACGCTGCTGGAACGGTCCTTAGCCCAGCTCGACTGATCGGCGGGTCTTACCTTTGCACTACGCATGCAGCATCCAAGGATCGTCGGATCAACTCGGGAATATTTCGAGTATGATTTTGCTTATGAACTGAGTCGAACGATTTGTCGACTGATACTTTGCCATAATTCTATCGGGTGCGCGACAGCGCTCCCGATGGGAGTAGCCCCCGAGATTGTGCTTTATTGTTTGCAATGGAGGATAATCTCAAAATCTTTTTACCCTGCACATATTAGCCAAAGAAATTTTTTGATATGCTCCCGATGGGAGTATGATGTTGTAGTCGAAATTCTTTCGACTGACATGTATGACCTTTGCTCGAGAACCAATCGAAATTCCTGTGAGAAGCCACCCTAAGATGTCGTCGAGTGACATTTATGCCATTTGTGTAGTATGAATAACGTCAGCAATGACGCATTTTTTCGACTGCCATTTCTGACAAGCGGTGGCGTGCTTGGTAAGGGTTGATAAGACGTGACCCTGTTTTGTGGGCCCGTTTCTGCAGAGCTGACCAGGGATGACGCCGCGTGGACTTGATTTGACCGTTCTGGCGCGATTTTCACGGGACGTGATGATGGTTTCCTGGATTCTCGTGCGTAGTGGGCGAGTGGCCGGCGACGCTTGCTCTCCGTGGCTGCCACGTGTATGGCCAGATTTCGCGCGGAGCGTATGCATTTGTTTTAACGGCTGCGATCGTTTTTGCGCCCTGTGGTAAATAATGGGGACGGCGCTGGCAGAGTTTTTTACTTGCCATTTGCTCCCTGCGCCGCCCCTCGTCTCCTTCCTCGCGCTGCCCCTCCATTGCTTCTGCGCCCAAGTTCTTTGCCCCACACACCCTCCACTGTGCAATGGCGAAAGGTGGAGGTGCGAAGCGTGGTGCTGCCGCCGCCGCCGCGACCGATGCGGCCAAGGGCAAGAAGACCGTGGCGGGTAGATCTGCGGACGCCGCCATACTGAAGAAGGGCAGCGGGGATTGGGCAAGGTCCACCATCAAGGACGCCCATTTGCTCAAGCTCCGCGAGCAAGGGTATCTGCCACCCGTGGAATAGCTCGCCGTCCGCGCGCGTCGCCCAAGGAGGTATTCCCCGAACCACGCGCCAGCGAGCGCGTTTGCTTTGCGGAGTTTGTGTCCAGGGGCTTCTCGCTTCCCCTCCACGACTTTGTGCGTGGTCTTCTTTTTGCCTACGGGGTGCAGATCCATGATCTCACCCCGAACGGTATTATGCATATTGCGTGCTTCATCACGCTGTGCGAGTGCTTCCTCGGCGTCACGCCCAGCTGGGCGCTGTGGAAGACAATATTCATGGTGCGACCCAACAGAGGAGGTGGTCGCACCTACCCCGTGGGGGGCTGCGGCATCCAGGTGCGCAGCGACACGCGCTATTTCCGCCTGAAGACCGTCGACTCCGCCCAAGGCTGGAGGAAAGGGTGGTTTTATGCGAGTGTCGAGCAAGACGGAGTCGCCGCCTTCTCGACCGCAGCTTTTGCCAAGACCAAGGCGTGGGACCACCAGCTCTCAGCCGAAGAAATGGAGGAGGCAAGCCCTTTGCTGGCTCGGATCGGAGGCATGCTGGACAAGGTCACAGGCATCCACCTAATCGCCACCTTTGTGAAGAGACGGGTGTGGCCCATCCGTGCCCGAGCGCACCCGATGTGGGAGTATGAAGGCGCGGGTGACATCACCCGAATGAACCCAGAGGAGCTGTCAAGGAATGAGCTGCTGACGCATGTGCGGCACATCACCAATCTGACGCAGCCGACACTTGCAACGTCGACTGCCCTGTTGAACCATATGGGTTGGAGAACCCTTTGCTTGAGGTATGTATGTGTTATAGCCTGCTTGCAATGAAGAGTTTGCCACTCGTATGTTCTGCGATTTTGATTCTGACTTTGCAATTTGTGATGTATGCTATGCAGGGTCACTCGACTGCTGCCTCCCTTCCTCCTCTGCCTGAAAATGGCGAGACTGAAGAAACCAGGTACAGGTGGTGGACCCGAAAGGGGATCAGTCGCCCATCCCTTCTGCCACCACTTCACATGTGGAGGAGGTCGAGGAGGAAGCAGCAGAAGAGGTCCAATCTGAAGACAAGGCCACCGCTGACCAAGAAGTCGATACCGCGCCACCGAAGCGGCGTCGACTGGCCAAGAAGGCGCCTTCTGCTGTGAGTTCACCCGCGAGGGGCAGGGCTTGGAGGATGACGAGGAATCAGGCTCACCACCTGTTTTCCAAGCCGCTCCTTTGCGTGCGTGCTCAACAAGCTCAACTCTTCCTCTTCAGTCGAGTGGTACCCCAGCCTTTGGGGGACCAATTTTTGGCGACTCCGAAGATGAGGAAGATGAGGAGCACAGGTATGTGTTTTTTGAGTATGATATGAGAATTTTGTGCTGTCACATATTTGTGCTGACCGTCTTTTGCTTTGTTGTGTTGCTCACAGCGCTGAAAACAATCAGCCTGGGACTCCTCCAGTCGAGAATGTTCCAACCCTGGAGCACTCGAATTCTGCACCGACTGGAAACGAGACTGTCCAGCCAATGGCCACTGATGCTGTCTGAAACGGCCAAGGTGACAGCCCCAGAGGTCGGGACATCAGTCGCGACTTCTGAACCGTGGATGAACCACGTAAGTACTTTTTGCTGACCCGTTTAGTTGGGACTGTGAGAGTTAGAATTTTTGCTGAATTCGTGTGCTTGCAGCCCTTCTACCATACCTTGGCAGATTCGCCAAGGCTTATGTCCAGGTGGAGCAGGAGAGGGATACCATGCGCGCCGAGCTAGAGCGGCTCAGTCGTGAGTTCTCCTTTTGCTTTTGTTTTGCTGAATTTCTTTTTGCAATGCTTGATTTTGTCGAGTATTGAATGCACGTGATTTTGCTGGGCCAGGCGAGAAGAAGGAGCTGGAAGAGCACTCGCCGCGCAGCGCGAAGAGTCGAAGAAAGAGCTGGCTGCCGCCACCAACTCAGCCGCTGCACGCGAGCGAGGATATGCTGACCAGCTCGCGGCACTCGCGCAGGCCATGGGAGGTGAGTAATCTTTTCTCCTTTTGATATGACGATATAACTGTCGAGTGTCATGAAATGACTTTTGCCTTTTTGAATTGTGCAGAAGCTGTTGGCGCACCGGCCTCTGCGGACGTGGCGAGTGACGATCTTTCGCTGGAACAGGCTGTGGGCGGCTTAGGCGCCTATGCAACCAGGCGAAAGACGCACTCGCCAAATCGACGAGCACACTTGGCGCTGTATGGTGGTGTTCCCGACTGGCGTAGTGCCGTCGACGGCGGACGACTTCGCCGACGTGTTTGGCCCCGGGACGTCCACCATGGCGGGTTTCGCTCGCGCCAACACGGTACGCGGATCCGAGTCCACCATCAAGCTTCTTATGGGACATGGGATAGATTGCGACTACGAGGCAGCACTGTCTGCGTTCCCTCGGAAGCCAGATGGGAAGCCCATTTCTCTGAAGGGGGTGAGCGGAGCCGCCGCGCGACTGGCCGAGGTTTTTATGACCACCATGGAGCGCCGGGCACTCGAGACTGCCAATCGTCTGCTTAGGAAATCGAATCTTAGGTTTAGGGTAGCTGTACCCTTTTGTTTTTTGCCTTGTAATGATACCTTCTGAACTGCGCGAGTCTGCGCTTTGTTTGTGCTACCTTGTTTATGCAAATAGTCTTTTGCTAATGTCTTTCACTCGAAGAGTTGTATGCTTATGACATGAGTTTTAGCTTCTGACACAAACTTTGTGTTTGTGATTATGCTCTTTGAACAGTCACGAGAACCTGCTACTGCGACTAGTTCCTCGCAGGCTCCAATCACCACCCGATCCCAGGGTCAGGTGGTAAATGATGCCAAGGTGATGGAGTTTATGAAGGCCAAATTTGTGAGAATGGAGCAAGATCTGAAGGACGCCCAGGCTGAGCTGAATCGATTGAGGGCGAGACCCGCGTTGGCCACCCAACGCGAGGAATATGTGCTCGGGGAGATGGATCTTGTGAACAGGCAACTCGAGTGTAAGTTCGAGTCTTGCTCTGTTTACAAGCTTTTTGCGTAGCTATTGTCCTTTTGATCTGACTGGTGCGCCCGTGTTTGTAGGCTTTGTCGACAACTTCCAGGCTGAAAAGATTCGCGTGGAAGGGCGTCTGGATAGCGTGGTTGACGACCCTACGACTGGGCGTCAACACTTTTGGCTTGATAGGTACCATGCCCGCATACTCGCCACCCTGAAGGATCGCGTCTGGCGAAGTGCTGAACTGCTGGAGTTATGCCGGGCAGCGTTTATTCGCCTGAACGAGACTCTTTTTCCTGCGGGGCCACAACCACAAGGGATTCGTGCTTTGTTGAACATCTTCCGTCAAACAAATCCCATTCGAGAGTTGCTGTCTCAGAGACTTGTGATTGGAGCCAACGCTGCAATGGCGTATATGCGTAGTCGAAAACCAAGGTTGGTGTTGCGGACACCTGCAGCCGGAGAGGTTCTCGAACAAAGAGACCTGGATGACACGATCCAAGCTGCGGAGACACTAATCGAGTGCACTCGCGAACAGCTTTGCGGTCCCGAGCTGCCCGTAAAGGACGAGCCTGAGGATTAGAATAGTTTGCGAGTGCAATTTTTGTATAGGGGGCAGCCCCCGAGTGTAATTTTTGACTCTTTGTATATTGTATAGTTTGTATACTTTGATTTTTTGTCGAGCCCCCGAGTCAGTCGAGCGGGGTTTGTGAAATATGTGTTGGTTGTGAACCAATGACTGTGCAGCCCCCGAGTATTCGAGTGCGGCTGCAGAGTTTTTGTGTTCTTTGTTTGGATCCTTGTTACGCAGCCCCCGAGCATTCGGGTGCGGCTAAGGCATTGTGTTTCTGCAAGAGCGAGAGCTCATTTGATCGATAACACAGCCCCCGAGGGTTTCGGGTGCGGTTAAGGTATGAATTATGCGGGTAGTAACCACAAAGAAGTCGAAGGAACATTGATTTTATTCCTCTTTTGAATGTTAGGCTGCAGGCCGCCTCATTAAAAACCTTCCAGTCCCCTTAGGTACCCTGGTAAGGAAAAGAGCGCGTCTGAAACCTGCAGCCATCCGACATATAGCCTATTACATTGTATGACTGTGAGCACTTTATGCGTAGAAACGGCGCAGATGCGCAACGTTCCAAGGATTATGAGAGAGTTCGCCTGTCTTCGCGTGCTTCAGTCGATATGCGCCTCCACCAAGGACCTCCGTGATGATGAAGGGACCTCCCATGGGGAAGCGAGCTTGTGCACCTTCTTTTGCTTCAATCGAAGAACCAGGTCGCCACAACAAAGGACCTGGTTCGCAGTCGACGGCTATGGTAGTTGCGGAGATCCTGCTGGTAAACAGCTGTGCGGGCCAAGGCCGTGTCTCGCGCTCATCGAGTAAGTCGACTGCATCTTCGAGTGCTTCTTCGCGTCTCTTCATTGTATGCTTCAACTCGTGGTGCATTGAACCACATCTGATGGCAGAATTGCTCTGCACCATAGACCATGAAGAATGGGTGAACTGCGTAGAAGTGTTGGGAGTTGTGCGTAGGCTCCATAGCACAGATGGTAGTTCTTCGACCCAAGCACCCGCAGCTCTTTTGAGTGGCACCAGGAGGCGCTTCTTGATCCCACTCGTCACAAGTCCATTGGCCTTTTCGACTTGGCCATTGGATTGTGGATGCGCCACGGATGCGTAGTTGAGCGTAATGTCCTGCTCTTTGCAGAAGGTTTTGAACTCCTCAGCCGTGAAGTTTGTGCCGTTATCAGTGATGATACTGTTTGGGACACCGAAGCGGTAGATGATGCTCTTTATGAAGTTGACTGCCGTAGTAGCAGTCGAATTTGTGATGGGGACCGCCTCGATCCACTTTGTGAACTTGTCGACTGCCACCAGTAGGTGAGTATGCCCGCCATGCGATGATTTTTTGAGTGGCCCAACCATATCGAGCCCCCATTGGGCGAAAGGCCAGGCCAGCGGTATAGTCTTCAACGCCGATGCGGGTGCGTGCGGCCTTGTTGCGAATTTCTGGCAGCCGACGCACCTTTTGACTATGTCCTCCGCGTCTTTGAGTGCTGTAGGCCAGTAAAACCCTGCGCGAAAGGCTTTGGCTACGAGTGATCGACTGCTGGCGTGATGCCCACAGGTACCTGCATGAATATCTCGAAGTATGGCTTGGCCATCTTCGAATGCGATGCATCTTTGGAACATACCTGATATGCTGCGCTTGTATAACTCGCCGTTGATAACGGTGTATGCTTTTGATCTTCGAGTCACGCGTCGGGACTCGGTTATGTCATCTGGTAGCTCGCCGCGGAGTATGTAAGCCAGAAAAGGTTGAGTCCAAGTTGGCTCAATGAGGAGTACCTCGACTGGGGGGTCCTCTGTGCTGGGCGCTTTGCTTTTGGCTGGCGTAGTCGACGGAGGAGGCTCTCGTTTCTCCTTGATAGATCTGTGTTCGATGCGCTCGAGGAAGACACCAGGTGGAATTTGTGCGCCAGTTGAGCCAAGATTGGCTAGCATGTCTGCTTCTTCGTTACTTTCCCTTCCTATGTGCCTCAACTCGCAGCCTCGAAGCTGCCCTCCAGTGTGTTGTACAGGTCGCGATAAGCGATCATGTTGTCCGCGATTGCGTCGCAGGCCTTCATTGTTTGCTGCACCACGAGATTGGAGTCGCCGTAGATCATCAATCGAGTGCACCCAAGTGCTTTTGCCATCCGCATGCCATGGATCAGAGCCTCGTATTCAGCCTCGTTATTGGAGGGTAGTTTGAATCCCATCTGCAAAACATAACGTAGCTTGTCCCCTTTTGGTGATATGAGGATGACGCCTGCGCCTGCGCCTTCGTGTTTCTTGGACCCATCGAAGTACATGGTCCAGGAATTGGACACGTCTGGTGCTCCAGGTAATTGGGCCTCTATCCACTCGGTTGTGAAGTCGGGTAGGACTTGTGCTTTGATAGCCTTCGGGTGCTCGTACTTGATGTCTCTTGGAGCCAGCTCGATGAGCCATTTTGCGACTCGACCCGTTGCATTGGGGTTTGTGAGGATATCACCGATTGCTGAGTTACTTACCACGGTGATCGGGTGCTCGGTGAAGTAGTGTGTCAACTTCCTTGAGGACATGAATACAGCGTATGCCAGCTTTTGATAGTGCGGGTACCGCTGTTTTGATATGGAGAGAACCTCGCTCAGGTAGTAGACTGGACGTTGTATGCTTTGGATGTGCCCCTCCTCCATGCGTTCGACTACCAGTACGGTGCTCACCACCCTGTTTGTAGCCGAGACATACAGGTAGAGTGGTTCCCGTTCCTTAGGTGCGACGAGGATCGGAGGGCTTGTGAGGATCCGCTTGAGATCTGTGAAGGCTGCTTCAGCTTCTGGCGTCCACTCGAACTTGTCCGCCTTCTTCATCAGTCGATAGAATGGTAGAGCCTTTTCACCCAGTTTGCTGATGAATCGACTGAGCGCTGCTACTCGTCCTGCTAGTTTCTGCACATCGTGAAGCTTTGAAGGCCTTTGCATTGTGAGGATGGCCTGTATTTTCTCCGGGTCTGCTTCGATTCCACGGGCAGAGACTAGGTACCCTAGGAGCTGCCCGGCTGGAACGCCGAACGTGCACTTCTTAGGATTGAGCTTGATATGGAAGCGTTTGAGGTTTGCGAACGTCTCCCTCAAATCGTCGAGTAGTGTGTGTTCTTCCCTTGTGGTAATGACAATGTCATCCACGTAGACCTGGACGTTGCGTCCGATTTGCTTTTTGAGGCAGTCCTGCATCATGCGCTGGTATGTTGCACCCGCGTTTTTGAGCCCAAAGGGCATAGTTGTGTAGCAGTAGACCCCGAGTGGGGTTATGAACGCCGTTTTTTCTTCGTCTTCTTGCTTCATCCTTATCTGGTGATAACCTGAGTAAGCATCCAGAAAGGAGAGTCGTGCGCATCCGGCGGTGGAGTCGACGATCTGGTCGATTCGGGGTAGCGGGAAGTGATCCTTTGGACAGCACTTGTTCAGCGCTGTGAAGTCCACGCACATCCGAAGGATGTCTGTATGCTTCTTCTCTACGAGTACGGGGTTGGCCACCCATTGTGATTTCTTGATTTCCCTAATGAATCCTGCTGCGAGTAACCGGTCGACTTCAGATTCGACTGCGGTTCGCTTTGGGCCGGAGATTCGACGCATCGTTTGCTTGACTGGCTTTGCATCTGGAAACAATTGGAGAGAGTGCTCGGCGAATTCCCTGGGAATACCTGGCATGTCGGCTGGACACCACGCAAATATTTCCCAGTTCTCACGGAGGAATTCGACGAGCGCGCCTTCCTATGCGATAGGCAGGCTCGAAGATACGTTGACTGTCTTGGACGGATCGGTCGGGTGCACCTGATGCGACCTTGTGTCATTTGTAGCATTGAAGGATCTGTCGACTGCCAACTTCTTATGCTCCGGAAGGAGTGTGCGGTCGTTGGAAATCGCCAGGTCGGCGAGTGATTCTTCCACCCCGAACATCTCGGAGATTTTGCTGAACTCGCGGTCGCAAGCATCGGACCTTTGAAAGTTTCCACGGACAGTGATGACTCCCTTTGGTCCTGGCATCTTCAGCGTGAGGTACGCGTAGTGTGGCACCGCCATGAATCGAGCAAACGTCGGGCGACCAAGAATAGCATGGTATTGTGATTTCCAGTCGACGACCTCGAACTCAATCGACTCTGTCCTGAAGTGGCTTTTGTCCCCGAACGTAACGTCGAGTTGTATGGTGCCTTCTGGGCTAATTGCTTTGCCAGGAACGATACCGTGGAAGGTATTTGAAGATTTTGGGAGGTTTTCGACTGACCTGTTCATTTTGCGGAGCGTGTCCGCGAAGATGATGTTTATGCCGCTGCCTCCATCCATGAAGACCTTGGTCATGGCGTAGCCTCCTATTTGCGCGTCGAGTACCAGAGCCGCGTGCCCTGGTCGAACTACAGCTGGGGGATGATCCTCTCGACTGAAGCTTATGATGGTTTCCGATCCCTTCAGAAATTCGGGCACGGCAGGAGGTGCCATGACAGCCATGTTCACCTGTCGAGTGATTAGCTTTTGCTGCCTGTTGGAGGGGCGACCCTTTTGTATCATGTACATCTGCCCGTGGGGCTGTGGATATTGATCATCTTCCGCCCGTAGTACGGGTTGTATGGCACCTGCGAGGTTTGCGCCTGGAGCAGGCTGTGGTGGTGGTTGCGGTGGCGGCTGTGGCGCCATGAGAGCGGGCACAGCGTTCGGCTGTGGTGCGGGTGCAGGCGTGGGCTGAGCAGGTGCTGGGCCGTACCTTTTGAGTCGTATCATGTAGTCAGTCGCCATTTGGTCGAATTCCCTGCAGTTCCTTAGGGTGTGATTGGAGCGTAGTTTTCCGTCGTCCCCCTTGAAGAGGTGGAATCTGCACCAGTCGTCCATCTTTTCCTCGAATGACCGCTCGGGTTTTGCGTCGCTGCGTTTGCGCCATTCTTGCCTTTTGTAGCTGTCGCTCCGCTGCTCGCGATCTCGACTGTCCCGTCGATCATCCGAGCGTCGATTGCTTCTATCTTGGTCCTCCCGGGTTGTGTGTATCCAGCCGCCATGAACTCGGGTCTGTTATCGTCGTAAGGACGTTTGGAACGTTTGCGCCTGCGATCTTCTCTGTATGAATCTCTGCGGCCTCGACTGCCGCTTTCGTAGTTGTCGCGTGGTGGGGAAGCACGGGATCTGCGTACAGAATCCTCTCCATCTGCCCACTCAGTCGCAACTTTGATGAGGTCAGCCAGGGAGGTTGGCTTTTCACGACCCAGTGCCTCTTTGAAGTCCTTCCTGGCGAGACCTTGTATGAAGGCATCCATGGCCCTGTCTTCTGACACTTTGCCAACCGAATTGCGTATTTCGGTCCACCGCCGTATGTATGATCTCAACGACTCGTCTGATCGTTGAGTGCATGCCCTTAATTCTTCGAATGTCTTCGGGCGCTCACACAGAGGCTCGAAGTTTTTGATGAAGTCTCTGCGGAAATCGTCCCACGAGTCGTATGATGATGGAGGGAGCGCTTGAGCCAGTCGCGGGCAGTTCCTTCGAGCATGAGTCGTATGTACTGCATCGCCGTGGTGTTCGTGCCACGCTGGCATGCCACGGCGAGTCTGTAATCTTCTAGCCACCCGGAAGGTTCTTGGCGACCGTTGTACTTGGGTTGTTCGCCTGTCAACTTGAACCTTTGGGCATCCGCGTCTCACGGATGCGTCGAGTGAAGCACAATGCTCCGCATGGCTCTGGTTCACGATCAGAGTATGAATCGCTGCTATAGGATCTTCGAGATCTGCTTCTGCTGGACCTGTGCCGGCGCGTGCTTCTCCTTCCTTCATCCGAGTGGTGGCTGCGACCACTGCGATGATGTGCTGCGTGTCGTGAGTCGACTATGTCGCGATCGCGATTCCTTGCTGGAGTTTTGTCTTCTGGCTGTATAGCCTGTGCCGCTAGAGCTAGCGATTTGAGTTGTTGGCGATGCAGGGCTGCGTTAGGGTCATTCGCCGGAGGTTGCATTGCCTTGAGGTAAGCACCTACGGAGAATAATGCACCCGCAGCAGTTTTGGGCACTGGGATTCCGTTAGCGTCCTCTGTCATGAACGACAGGTTACGGGTGATTGCTACCCTTTCATGTTCTGGAAGGCTTGCCAACCGCGACCTAGGTCGTGGGGTTGGTTGCATTGTGGACCCGAGGGATTGCTCCCTTCTTCGGGCACTCGAGAGGCTGGCTTGCCTTTTGCGCTCTCGAGCGTCGCTCGGTAGTTTTGCAGTCGAATTGACTCCTGCCAGTTGAAGTACTGGAAGGTCAACATCTCCTCTGGGGTGGAATTTGGTGGCATCATTGTGCACTCCTTTATGACTTTATCTGCTTTTGCTGCCATCTCCTCCGTGATTGTCAAGGTTGTGACCCCATCCGGCATGGTTACCGTGCATGGGAATTGTGCAGGCCTGCGAGCGGCTGCGTCTGCGGATGATTCTGCGGTGAAGGCCACGTAGACCTGATGGGGCGTGACCCGTGGACAGGTGTATGTGCTGTCGATTCCAGTCATGGACTCGACGTCGCCGTCGAGGCTCATGTCAGAGCCAGTATGTTCATCGAGTAGATCTTCGAGGCGAATCTCGTTGTCGATGTGCTCATCGCCTATGCTCATCTCGGTGTTGGCGAAGCCATTATGGATTTCTGAGTCGAGGTTGGTGTTGGTGAAGATCTCCGAGTCGACGTTGCTGTCGTTATGAATCGCGGGCTCGTAGAAGTCATCGAGGGAGATCCCGCAGTCGAAACTCTCGTCGAGTGGTAGGTTGAAGTCGACGTTGCTTGTGCGGTATGCTGATTCTGCCTCCTCGCCTTGGAGTTCCGTCATCATGAACCTGTCGATCTCGCCGGTCGACATGGTTGTTGCGGGCGAGCAGGCTTCAGGAATCGACGACGGGGCGAGCGCAGTCGACGGAGCCTCGAGTGCGCCCAGCGCCAGTTGTTGCGGATCTGTCGAGTCCTGCGTGCCAAGATTGTTTACGAAAAAATTGAATGCTCCAACAGTTAAACTCAAACCTGATTCAAGGCCGGAAAACGCCTCCTGAAGCTCCGGCGAGTGCGGATTGAAATTCATTGGAAGAGCAGATGCGCTTTTTGCAGGTGAAGCGGGCAGGCTGCCGCTTTTCGAGTGGATCGGCGAGTCGCCGTGTGTCGCCTGGATCGGCGAGTTGCTGTTTGCTGACATGGCCGGCGAGTTGCCGTTTGCAGATGAGATCGGCGAGTTGCCGTTTGCTGGTGTGATCGGCGATTTGCCGTTTGCTGTTGGGACCGGCGAAACTTCGAGTCCAGCGCTATTCTTTCCCACAGACGGCGCCACTTGACGAGGGGTAGACTCATCAAGACCCATGGTTAAGGTCCCTAGGTTATGAATATGGGGGAGAGAACGTGGTAGAGCTGGAAGTATCGTCGGCTGACAAGCAGGGCAAAGATTTTACCCAGGTTCAGGGCCCTCGTGTGGAGGTAACACCCCTACGTCCTGCCTGTCTGTTATTGCTTTGTGAATATGATGGTTACAAGGATCCCGGCGAGATGTCGATCTCGCTAGGGTTTGTGGCTCTGGTGGTTCGTTGTCTGGTTCGATGGCCCTCCCAGTCCTTAAATAATAGGCTGGGTCTCGGGTGTTCGTAACCGACTCGATTTACAAGTAAGGAAACTCTAAACCGACTATTGTTTCGCCAAACTTGGAGGATACTCCATCTTCGTGGGCCTCCCTTCATGGGCTTCATGTAGGCTCTGATAGTTGGGCCTAGTCGATACGTGCACCAGGTACCCTCATGGTAGGGTACCCGATAGGCATACCCATGTCATGTGGTTTTGGTAATTAAATGACAATCCCTATGGACTAATGTTTGCATTGAGGTATCTTTATAGATCTTGTCCATGAAGAAGATTGGAGTTCATGTGTTGGACTCTAGAAGATTATATGATGACCAAGATTCTATCCAAGGGTTTATATAAAGAATGGTCATCTAGTGTTGAGCTTATTGCAAGCATGGCTTGGAAAAGAAGATTGAGTGAACATTCATGTTTATCTCCAAGCCATCATCTATATCAAGATAAGAAGACAAAGTGCAAGTGGATTCATGAAGACGGAGCTAAGCGAGGCTCCCCCATAATGGTGTATGGGGGAGTATTTGGAGAAGTCTTCATCAAGCATGTGCTAGCAAAGCGCAATCAAGAAAGGTGGTCCACTTGAAGAGATCAAGATCGTCATCATCTAGCTCAAGTGGAATGCGCAAGGCAAAGGTATGATCTTGATAGGGTTTCTATTTTACCGGTCTCATGTTGTAAGTGGGAGACCGGGTTATAGGATAGACGGCGTCTATCAAGAGGGGCTCTGACGGATCATCGAAAACGGAGTTCGGATGCTCAAGATATCTTAGTTTTCGTGTTCGGTGTTGCTGCAGTTTTTTCCAGGCCGGAGTCTCCGGTCCCAGACCGGAGTCTCCGGTCTGCGCGTTTCGTTTTTCGCTCCTCAGGACGGCAGCCTCGGATGGGGGGTCCGGGGTGACCCCGGAGTGACCCCGGAGTCTCCGGGGGGCCGGAGTCTCCGGTCTAAGCAGTTTTCCTGCAACGGCTCTTTTTTTGGGAGACCTATAAAAGACCCCTTCTTCCCCAAAGAGCCCAAGCTTCTTCCAAGCACGTTTTTCCTCTTCTCTCACCTCCATTGTTGACCTTGGAAAGCTTGCCCCTCTCCCAATTCCTCCCATGATTCTTGCATATCTTTTAGGGATTTGAGAGAGGAGATCTAGATCTATATTTCCACCAATCCATCTCTCCTCTAAGTGAGGGGAACCTAGTGGATCTAGATCTTGGAGTTCTTGTGTGGTTCTCTTCTTTGTTCTTCCTCTCTTCTCCCCCCATAAGCATTAGTTGCTTTTGGTGGGATTTGAGAGTGAAGGACTTGAGCACTTCTTGTGTTCTTGCTATTGCTTTTGTGCATCGGTTTGTGCTCTTCACGAGGATTCGTGGAAGTAAAAGTTCGTGAGCTTGTTACTCTTGGGTCTTTGGACCCTAGACGCCTTTTGTGGCGGTGCACGCCTTTTGTGGCGGTGGAGGCCTTTTGTGGCCACTTGGGAGCTCCCAATCCTTTTGTGGGTTGTGCTCAAGATTGTTGTAAGGGATTCGATTTCCGCCCAAAAGGAAATCAATAGTGGAAGGTGAACCGAGCTTTTGTGCGAGGTTCATCGGAGAATAGGGTGAGGCCATTTGTGGCATCTTGAGTTTGAAACTCACACCCCTCCAATGAGACGTACTCTCCTAAAAAGGAGGAACTCGGGAATACATCGTCGTCTCCGCGTGCCTCGGTTATTTCTATACCCGAGCTCTTTACTTATGTATTTACATTGTGATAGACTTCGTGCTTGAAGTACTATCTTGCTATCACCTTGTTGCTTGTCTTACTTAGCATAAGTCGTTGGTGCACATATGTGACCTAGTTTATTTAGGTTGTTGGCTTGTTAATTTAAACACCTAGTTTTATTCCGCAATTATCAAGACTAAACCGGAAAAGTTTTAAATCGCTATTCACCCCCCCTCTAGGCGACATCCTTGTCCTTTCAGTACCGTTGGTCTGGCGGGTACCGGCGCCTTGAGGTCTCCCTACAACGGCGACGAGGAAGATGGATTTGATCGCATTTTCTCTTTTCTTTTCAAGGCCTAGATGCAATGTGTGAGGACTCGTTTGTAATTTCATTTATCATCAGGGTCCTCTTTGTAAACTTATACTCGCTTCCTAATTAATACAATTTCCCCGTTCCCAAAAAAGAATAGTCAAAGAACATGTTCTCCACAGAATCGAGTATGATGCTCGGAAGATGTATGCTTGGACAGAAATGAACTATTTCCAAATCACACCGAATCTTTTTTTCACCGAACGGATCATACAAAATCTTTCACCAACCAAAAACGGCTGAGGGCAAAACGGGAAAACGCAGGCTGTAATAAACCTTGAAGTGGGTGTTGAACTTCCCACTCGCAAGCTGAGCGCTTAAGCGGAGCCAGCTTCAGACAGCCCAACAGCATCAGCAGTCGCAGCAGCTGCGTTCAGACTGCTAATTCCTTCTCCCTCTTCTTCCTCCTCACAAATACTAAACAAAACAGGGAGCAATCGATCGAGAGAGCAGCGGCCGCAAGAAACAGCGAAGCAAACGCGCACCCAAGCGAATCCCGAGCCCCTCGCAGATCCAGCGGCGGCGGCGGCCTCCGGCGGCCCGTGCCGATGATGCACGGGGCCCTTGGAGGGAGCGGCGGCAGCGGCGGCCTCGGCGGCACGAGGGTGCCGACGTGGAGGGAGCGAGAGAACAACCGCAGAAGGGAGCGGCGGCGCCGGGCGATTGCGGCCAAGATCTACACCGGCCTCAGGGCCTACGGCAACTACAACCTCCCCAAGCACTGCGACAACAACGAGGTCCTCAAGGCGCTCTGCAACGAGGCCGGCTGGATCGTCGAGCCCGACGGCACCACCTACCGCAAGGTAATCTTCTATTCTTGCTTGCTCTGTCGCAATGGCTCTCGGTCGATCAACTGGCTCCGCCGGCCGATCTCCACGAGCTCTTGTAGCTGACGCCTCGGCGTAAGCCAGAGGTGGCGGCGGCGTGTTGCGAAATCTTGGCTGCGACTTCGATTTGCGTAGCTCTTGAGCGCGTTCGTTTGTTTGATCTGACTAGTTCTGTTCCGTCCGACATACGTGCTCGTTTTTCGTGGGATTTGGGCGGGTTAGGAATGGAATGTCCGGGATTCTGCTTGTTTGAGAACGTGAATGCAGTTTTCTGATTTTGTTGCTTTGGAGGATTGTTCTTGGATGCGTCAAGTGCGATACATCGAGGCTGATGGTTCTGGAGCAGGTTTTTCTTTGCTTTTTGCTGGGTTGTCGGGATTTAGGCTGCTCTGTTATCATTTCAGGGGAACTGGAGCTAGATTATCGAGTGGGGAACGAAATGTCAAATGTGGCCTCTTCAGTTTAGCAACCCTCAGAGTCGGGATTCGTCAAAAAAAAAAAATGCTATGAACTGTGCTGCTCCTTGGGAGATGCTTTGTTTTGTTGTGATTTAGGTAGTTCTGTCCCCAAGCCAGGGGAATGGGAGCTAGATTTAGGAATGGGGAATTCGACCTGGCTTCCTCAGTTTAGCAACCTCCCGAATTAGGATTTGTAAAAGTAAATAAATAGTTTTATAATTGCATTCTTAAAAAAAATGAAAAGTTCTTCAATTAGGGCTTAGGAGGAAGAAAATATTGTGCTTCTTTGCCTTACATTTGAACTGATTAGCGATGGCAATTTCTTTTTGCGATGGCCTCTTTTGCCTGCACGATCTTAACCTCAAAAATTTGCAGTGGTCGTTATAGTTTGTTGCATGCTCAAACCAAGATACACTTCTGTATGTGTTTCACTGTGAACTATCACATTTCTTACATACTGTACATTGGAAGCTAAAGTGCTACACACTTCAGGGTAAAATGATGTAAAAGGAAGGGTCGCATTCGAATATCACGTATCACACTGCAATGTTTGTGCTCTGAATGGTCTTGTCGATCTAAAAATGCTTGCTATGGTGCTTCTGCACTTTGCACATGCTAGTATGCTACAATTGCTTTCAGCAACAAAAGTAGATACTTCACTGTTTATTTGTCTCTGGTGTCAACTTAATGCTGGTAACTGAACGTCTTGAGGATAACTTTGATCTACAATTGGCGTGACCGCCCGATCCACCTGTAAACAAAGTAAAAAAATTGAGAACAGTAAAACCATCTAGGGCTATTGCAGCGTTTAGCATGTTGTTATCAAATACAATCGATTGTTAATGCACTTCTCATTTTATTGTTTAAGGTTTCCATGTTTTTCCTCAGTTTCCGTAACAAAGAATCATTTTCATCTATGCAGCTGTTGTCTGGTCACCTACATTTTTTTAGACTCATCACCTACATTTTCTTTGAATGTGTTAAATTGGATTGTTATGTGTTCTGTTTGTCCATATTTCAGTGAATTGGTTTGTTAAGTGTTCTGTTTGTCCATATTTCAGGGATGCAAACCTCCTCCACATGCGCATCCTGATCCAATTGCAAGGTCTGCTTCGCAAAGCCCCTGCTCTTCATATCAACCTAGTCCACGAGCCTCATACAACCCAAGCCCTGCCTCCTCCTCCTTTCCGAGCTCTGGATCCTCTTCTCATATCACTCTTGGTGGTGGAAACAACCTGATTGGCGGTGTGGAGGGAAGTTCCCTTATCCCGTGGCTGAAGAATCTTTCGTCAAATCCCTCATTTGCCTCCTCTTCCAAGTTACCACAGCTTCACCATCTCTATTTCAACGGAGGTTCCATTAGTGCTCCAGTGACGCCTCCATCCAGCTCGCCAACTCATACACCTCGCATCAAGACTGATTGGGAGAACCAAAGTGTTCTGCCACCATGGGCCGCGGCAAATTATACTTCTCTCCCCAACTCCACACCTCCGAGCCCTGGTGGCCACCACGTTGCTCCAGACCCAGCATGGCTGGCAGGGTTCCAAATATCATCCGCTGGACCCTCCTCGCCAACATATAACCTTGTTTCACATAATCCCTTTGGGATCTTCAATGCTAGCTCATCAAGAGTGTGCACCCTGGACAGAGCGGAACATGTTCACCGGTTATGGGTGGTGAGCCGGCTCATCATGATGTTCAGATGGTTGACGGGGCCACAGATGATTTTGCCTTCGGCAGCAGCAGCAATGGCAACAATGAATTACCTGGATTGGTGAAGGCATGGGAAGGGGAGCGGATACATGAGGAATGCGGCTCGGACGAGCTTGAACTCACCCTTGGGAGTTCACAGACTCGCGGAGAACCCTCCTGATCATGCTACTACCGTGTCTCGCCTTCGCCTGGGCGGTGCTCTTCTGTTTTATAAGTTCAGTGTTTGTAGAAAGAGAGAAGGGAGTTCAGGGATCTGTTATGTTCCTCTGCAGATGGTATCCATCCTCTTTCAGTGGTCTGGACTCTGGACTTACTTTAGCTTATGCAACTTGTTAACTTATTTCTTTCAATTTTTTCTTTGATGAAAAATTGTAAAATGTCGAGGGAGAAGAATGCTTGCAGGAGGCCTTAGACATGTTGAGCAAATGGTGGCGTGTGGCGACCATTTATATCATCCATAAGAAGTAGCTGCAAGTCCTGTGACATTCATGTGCTCTTGCAAACAAGTTTCAGTTGTCCTTAATATGGCTGTTGTCGCTGTACTTCTTTCAGAAGTGTGTACGTCGTATGTGTACCATTCATTGATTCTTTGTGAACTTTATGTGTACCATTCATTGATTCTTTGTGAACTTTAGGGTTTAGGTCATGTGCTCCAGATAAACCTGATTACAGTTTCTACAAGTGCCCTTTGTTGGTCTTTTGTTCAATCCTTTCAGCATTAGTAATGTTCAACCCTCAGCCAGTATAGTTTTACCAGTTTGTTAATGATTATTTGCATCTCCATTCTAGAGGAGGCAAAGTTTATCTTATTTTTGAAATTGAATTCCCCTGATGCTGGTTTTTGTTCATTTTATCACAGTTTTACGATATATATTTCTTAGAATTTGGGGGTTATCTACACAAAGTAAATGTTCTGTCGAGTTATAGTCAAGGACTATCTGCCATGATCTATTCCTGTTCCTGCTGCCGTCATTTCGCCCCACCTCTTGATGCCGCCACCATCCGGGACCATTCCACCATACTCCATAGCTCAATCTCAATACCCCAGCTAATCATGGCTCTTGTCTGGAAAAAAGATTGTGCATCAGACATCAGTACGCGAAGATTCTCGCAGCACAGCAATCTGTTACTAGGTGACTGTTAGTCGAACAGTGTTTGATTTCCTTTATAACGTGCACAGTTGCGCATGACCAAGCGATGAACATGCAGAAGACAGGCCAGCGGAAAGGATTCTTTGTGCAACGGTTTCACTCGTACAAGGATTATTCTCAGGCAGCCGGTAGTCGGAGGTCTGGAATCTAAACCAGCAACCTCTTGACCGACAATTTTTCTTCTTTTTAGATCAGTAACGAGGATAGTGCAATTTCTGTCGAGTGTTAGCAGCTTTTGTGATGATACGACCAGCTTTGGTGACAGCATGTCAAATCTGAATCTGATTAGCACATCCAGCCATGTTTGTCAATGTCATCATGATAGGTCAGCTATCTGCATAGAACTGTTGAGGAGGCAGCGAACTCTACAAAGCTGGTCGCAGCCGCAAGAAAGGTCTCGTGTACGTTTAGGCATCACATGGTATCTATTGTCATCATGAAAGGATAGTCGGAAAATAACACCCCAATGTATGGTCTTGTACGGCACCGTCAGAACGAAATAAATTACACCATCACAGGTTTCAAACTGGAAGCAGTGCTGCGGTACAAATTATGGTCACTTTTCCATGACCTTTAGGTCCTTTAGCTATGCTCTGACTTGCTGTGATCTATGCAGATGTTCCCAGCCCCATCAGGAAGGAACATTAACAGAACGATACTTACGTAGTAATTCTAGATAGTATTATACAACAATATGATAAGCTGACAGCAGCAGGTTGAAATTTGATAAACGGACAAGTGGCTGTTTATGTTGCAATGATATGATGTCACACAAGTGTCAAAGGTAAACTTGAGGAATATTTTCTTTCCTTTCATTTCTCACGCAATGGTTATTTACAACATTTACACAGTAGTTTCTGGCACTGGTTATGACGTGCCAACGAATGGCAAACTGTACAGTTGCTTAACCGACACCGAGGGATAAGCAAACAAGCAAATTACCTAGAGATGGCGAAGCCCGGAAGGCAAGGAACAGAGGGAACAATGTGTGTCAGAACATAAAGGAGAGGACTAATATTTGATTTTCTCAAATAGTATGGACAGGGCTTTGTAGAGAGTGGCGGCAGCAGGTGGCCTGGCCACTGAACCAAGAAGGATTTCTGATGCCTTAACTGGACCGCCATAGAATCGGGCATTTTCTGAGTTTCGAGTTGATACCACACTTCCATTGAGTGCACATCCCACAAAGGCACCTGACAGGAAAAGTAGACAAAAAAACATGAAATGATAAGTGTGTGGAATAGAAACTGCAGATGACTGATCGAACAGAGTTTACCAAAACTATTCATCGTTTTCACCTATTGTATAAGTTCAATATTCCAAATCAATATGCATCCAACTGTAACAGCTGCAGACATCACTTATCAAATGATGCTCAGTGGTTCTACTACTAACTGTTTACAAAGCATCTTGTTATATGCTTAAACTAATAAAACAATTCGAAGTTCCGTTGCATTTTACAGTTCAACAAGTCAGAATTGAGCAAGATAAACTGCAGTGCAGTTCTCAGCTACAAATTAGCAAGACATAGCACAATGTTCACATGTTACTATTGATTTGTGCTCCATGTTTGAGAAGATTGTACTGCTGTTTGTGTAAAATTGCAACTGTCATCCTAACCGTTTGTGCCAGATCCAAGTCCGACAGGTGGTGTGGCCCAAATATTAATGGACCACTGCCGCGGATAGACATCTTTTAATCTTTATGGAGTAAAAATACTTTTATCCATTTCTGGTTATAGGTGACAATTTACTGCTCAGATACTTCAGCACCACATGTTAAGACACCAAATTACTAATATGAATCTGGTAACTAGAAGTTGCAATACCTGATCAACACGATTTCATTAAATTCAAGTGCCTAGATGACAGAAGTACCACTTCGAAGAGACTAGGGTATATTAGGCCATAGGAGATATCCATAACTATGTGGCCATTGTGTATTGTATCATCTATCATGGCTAATGGTCTATGAACTATTTTCTCAGGAATACAATTCTTCATGCTCGACCGCCAGATGCTGCTACTTAGACAGCTAGTGGAGCTGTACAGCTCTTTTGGATAATTTTTGACAGATAAATCTGAAAGAAGATCAATTCTGTTCAGCAGCTGATAATTTTAAACATACCTTTGCTGCAGCTGTACGTGTAACACGCAGCATAACCACCATCACCAGCACGAAAATCAGCTTCTGCAACCCGTCCAAGATGACCAGCAGAAGCACCAATGCCAGCCCCAAGTGACAGATGTGCATTTCCACTGAATGTTCTAATGGCATCAGTGTTCCTCAGAACAATGATAAAGTCAGCTAACTCACCTCCAGCCTGAAGGTACAATGTGGGAAACTTTCATATGCCATTAAGATTTGGCTATAGTAATAAACAAGCTTTATATATGGAAACAGAACGCTTGAGAGGTCACTGACCTGAACTCCATATCCAACACCACAAGTAGATATGGCTGAAGGAGGCGACCAGGTACCATCAGCTCTACGAGCAATAACCAGTCCAGTACCAATTTTGTATGTGACCATCATTCCAACCTTTGCTACAGTAATTATAGCAAGTCCTTTTGCTTGTCTGAGAATTGAATCGGGGATGGACTTCTCCGGATTTAGCTTCCCAACCTAAAAATTGCATTTATGTGTTGAAAGTTTAGTGAGCAGTATTCTAGTTGATCCCATATGACTGGTTGAAAAAGAAGCTAGCATTCCAAGTTCTAAACCTTATTTCAACCTCGACTTTTGTTAATATATTATCGGCTAATGTAACATAAATTCTATGAAAATAGTGGACACCGAAAAGATCGCTTCAATGCTTCTGTAGTAGATTTTGGTACAAAGATGACTTATTTTAGTGTAAGAAGAAGGAAAAGCGGAACTTGAATGGTCTGATGCTAATGTTATAAAATGCGGAAGGAATAGATTTATTTCAGATCAGGAAGGGCTTCCACGAAGTGCTGTACATGTCATGTAACTTGTGTGTATAGAAACAATAATCTGACAAACTTTTGGGAAGTATGCATGTAGAAAGCTTAACCTTGTGGATAACATATCCTCGACCATATAGGTACTATAGGTTAATGAAACCAATATTTTCAGTCTAACAGAAAAAAGGGAATGAGAAGGAAGTTAAGAAATAAATCATATATTACTGTAGCACTGTAAAATGGGCAAACCCATAGGGTTATCGCCATCCAACATTGTTCAAGTACGTCGGGACAAGAAAAGATGCAGCTGCTAAGGCTAGAAAGGGTTTTGGATGGATTTATCTATCGTTGTCTTTTGGGTGGTTCCTCGTTCCTACCCATTAGCAGGGTGAGACGGATGTAAGATGTAACCCGATAGATGATGTATAATCCAGCATTTGTCAACTATTGGTTGACCAGATATAAGTTTTGGATAGGAACAAAGTCTAACCATGGTTTCTTAGAAAACGGTGAATATAAAAGAGAATACAAGTAAAAAAGAAAAGCAAGCGACCAAATTAGTGGACATAAACAGCTACTTCAATTGCAGTAAAGGCATACCTTACAGTACCCATGAATGGAATTTGCAGCCTTGTATATCTCGTACTCCATCGTGTGTGCCCATGGGATGTTTAACCATGACCTCAAGGTGCTCAGGTCTGTCAAATCAGTAGTCGGCAGTTGGCAAGCACGACTGATCTGGTTCATTAAGTAAGGCTGAATACACTCAAGACGTACTCCACAAACATCACATACCCTTTGAGGATCAGAAGTTCCAAATTTTGGAGGCATCAAGCTTCTACCCTTTGAACAGCCTCCACAAAATATCCCACCACAAAAACGACAATGATGACGAGAGCAAATTATTGGATGGAACCGCGCTCCACAAAGCATGCAAGAGGGAGCAGCACTATCAGGCAGCCACTTTGTGGGTTCTGTCTCAAGCAGAGCATGTTCAGAACCAACACTGGCCTCTGCAAGCGTTTGAGCCTTATCCTCCAAAGCCGCTTGAAGAAAAAAATGTGAAATTAGAGACATGCTATGCCTTCCAAAATCATACGATGCAACAGATAATAATTTATCTCTTCCTGCAACAGCCATATCAGAAAACACATCCCACATTGTCATCTCCCTAATGTCCTCATCTATATCCCATTCTTCTTCTATGAAGTACCCGCTATTTGAGCCAAATCCCTTTTGCCACTCCTCATGATCATGTTTTGTCATCGGTGGAACAGAAGGAGGTACCCAGATGCCAGTTTGTTCACGAAGTGGGCAATCATAATAGGTGTTTTCTCCTGATTCCTTCGAGACAGTCATTTCACCATTGCACTCATAAACATTGAAAACACCAAGACTGTCATCCATGTCGTTTCTGTCAGGGTTATCTTTTGTCCCTTGCTCACATTTATGGGTTCCCTGAGTTTCAGAAGACATCACACCAAAATTAATTTGGATATGTCCACATTAACACTCACAAACTTATTTTTTGGGCATAAATTAGAAAAAAGCAGGCCTGGTCAACTTAGTGCTATTATAGTAAGGAACTTCCAATCATTGATCATGGTTAAGGAATTCATTTCCAAAAATATGCGCCTAATGCTTCTAAACATAGAAGATAGTAAATTTATCTCCCTCAAAAAAAGTAGTTCATATTATGCATATAATATACTACTGCTCTCCATTCACGTAATAAGCTCACATACAAAACAGTCCAAACCTGCTTACAAGACTGATGATTTGACAGACCTTTTCACGACGCGTTCTGCTCCTTGGTCCTCCTAAGCACCCAATACGGCAATTCTTACAAGACTTAATATGCCAATGCTACTTCTAATCAGACGGGAAATCGTCCAATTGCAATCTAGTCCAGATATAATTCATCACGCAACTCAGCTATTTCAATCTACAGAGAAATCGAACCCAACATAGGATGAATCGGAGAGGGGGGCTCGATTACCTCCTTGGGCTCCTCGTCCCACCTCACCGGCTCTTCGCAAACCCTAGCCTCGCCGGCGGCTGCAGCGTCGCCGAGTTGCGGGGGGTCGAGGTCGTACGGCTCGATCGAAGGGTACATGTGATCGGCCCCCTCCATGCCGCAGAGGATAGCGGCCAGGCGCTGGATCGAATGGCGCGGGAGTTCAGGAGAGGATTCTGGGGGAGAAGGCTTACGATTTGGGGCTTCTTGGATTTCGTAAGGAAAGGAAGATGACGAGTTGGAAGCTGAAGAGGAAGACGGGAGAAACAAGTTAAAATCCGAAGGAACGTGTATCCTACAACAATTGTGTATGCGTGCAAAAAAACGAAAACAATAATGTATATGTGGTTTGCGTTAAGCCCCTCGTATTTAAGGACTATTTATTTAGTTTCCTGCACGGTGCCAATCATTTTTTTTGAAGGGAACCGCACGCTTTATTAATCAATTACCACATAATTACAATCAGCATTAAGGCTATGAATTAGGAAAGCCGGTGGCTCAGCATTCCAGGTAGACGACATCTCCTGAACGGATGCATACTTTGCACATAGATGTGCTACCTGGCTGGCCTCGCGACGAGCAAACAGAACTGAGCAGGAAAGAAAGGAGCTAGATAGCTCACTAATCTCATCTAGGATAGGTTTCAGAAGTGAACGATCATTAGCTCGATCGTTCCAGTGACGAACAAGGACTTCACAGTCCACCTCGAAGACCACTCGACCATAAGCTCTCTCAGTGGCAAAACTGACAGCATCTCTTAAGGCTAAAGCTTCGATAACCAGGGGATCAAAATGCCCCAATACACTCTACCGGCCGCACCACGAAAGGACTCCGAGTCTCTCGAGACCACTCCTGTGGCTGCCAAACTACTGTTGGTGTTGAGGGCACCATCAGAATTCAGCTTGATCCACCCATCAGGAGGTTTGGACCATTTGCATGCCGGCCGTAGTTTTGTCTTCTACATCTTCTCTTTCGGCAACTCAAGAGATTGCAGTGTATCAATGATCTCCTCCATGGTTTTCGTTGGGTTGAAACCAACTTCTCCATAGGTAATATTATTTCTGGACGTCTAGATCGAGTACATCACAGTTGTGATAACAGTTCTCTCCTTCTCCGTGAACCTTGGATCACATAAAATATCTTTTGTCCATGTTGAGGGATGGAGCTTGGGTAATCTGACAAGCAAAAGTTCTTTTGCTTTCGACCAAAACATTTGTGCATGACTACAGTCAATTAGAGCATGCATCAAAGTCTCGGATTCAGCTTTGCATATTCCACAAGTGCTATTAGCCATGACATGCCGCCGTGATAGAGTTCCATAGTCGGGCAATATTCCACGAAGAACTCTCCACCAAAAGACTTGCACTCTAGGAAGAACAGAAAGCTTATCAGAAGTTGACGCTTCAGTAAGTTTAGCTGGCTGCCCCTGAAGAATTAAGGATCTGTAGGCAGAGCGAACTGAATAGATGTCGTTTTTCTCTTTGGCCCATAGCCGGTCCCAAGCCCGGATAAAGGAGGAGGGTTGTGATAGGCTTGGCAAGCCAACGGAAAAAACCCAGCCACTCTTATGGCCTACCCCAACTTGTTTGGGAAAAAAGGCTTTGTTGTTGTTGTTGTTTGTTGTTGTTTCTCTTTGGCCCATGCTAGCCAATCATCTCCAACGCTTGCCCGCAAGGGAATTTTCAAAATTTCTTCTGCATCAGGCGCTAGAAACAGGCTCCGGATACGAGGAATGTCCCACTGAAAATCTTCGGTGATCAGCTCACTCACCTTAGTTAGATCAGTGTCCATCCGTCGGCCCATTGGCCGCATTGTTCTGGTTGTCGGAATCCAATTGTCATCCCAAATAGATACCGTGTGCCCCGACCCCACCCTTTTAATTAGGCCAGGTCTCAAGGCATCTGTTCCCGCCAAGATGGCTCGCCAAGTCCTTGACGCTGCCCTAGGGGCAGTAGCTTCCATGAAACTCTGATTATGGCAATACCTACTGAGTAACACTTGTGAACAAAGTGAGTTTGGTTTTGTCATTAGGCGCCAACCTTGCTTCCCAAGAGGAGCAATATTAAAAGAATGCATATCCCTAAACCCCATGCCACCCTGGCACTTTGGGATAGCCAACTTCTCCCACGCAATCCAATGCATTGCTTTTTTGTCCAGATTTCCAGCCCACCAGAATTTTGCATTGATGGAGTTCAGCTTCTTGCAAGAACCTTTGGACAGTAAAAACAACTCATACTATAAGTGGACTTTGTTTGTATAACTGATTTGACCATAGTTTCCTTTCCTGGATAGGCAAGATTCTTCTCCGCCCATCCATTAACTTTGCTTTTTGAACTATCAGCTATATATTCAAACGCTTGATCAGTCAATCTGCCAACTGCCGTTGGGAGACCCAAATATTTCTCACTGAAAGCCTCAACTTAGATATTCAGAATATATTTCACAGCATCCCTGTGAGGCTCCGGAGTACACGGATTAAAGAAGATAGAACTCTTCTCTTTGTTCACTCTTTGGCCTGTAGCCGCATTGTAAATTTGCAGGATATCATCTAGTCTTCTTGCACTCGCTTCATTAGCATTAATGAAGATCAGACTATCATCCGCAAATAGAAGGTGAGAGATCCAAGGAGATCTATTACAAACTCTCACTCCCCTGTCCAGAAATCCCACACTATAGTGGTGTAATAATGCAGTTAGACCTTCTCCACAGAATAGGAAAAGGTAGGGTGAAATAGGGTCTCCCTGTCTGATTCCACGTGAGGGAGAGAAAGGCTCAAGCAAGTCACCATTCACTTTCACTGAAAATCTGACAGTGGAGACACAACGCATAATCAACTGAACTAAATTGTTGGGAAAACCAAGTTTCAGCATCATAGCTTCGAGAAAAGGCCACTCGACATGGTCATAAGCTTTCATCATATCTAATTTTATAGCACACTGACCCTTCTTGCCTTTCTTTTTCCTCTTCATCGAATGAATACATTCAAAAGCCACCAGGGCATTATCTGTTATCAAACGCCCAGGAACAAAGGCGCTTTGTTCCTGACTAATAGTTTCCTCAAGAACCGGCCTCATTCTATTCGCAATCGTCTTAGTGCCAATTTTATATAGAACATTGCATAATGAGATCGGTCTAAACTGTTTAATAGATTGGGGATTCCTCACCTTAGGAATAAGAGTGATAGATGTCTCATTGAGAGATGATGGCAGCTCCCCTCCATTCAGAAAACCACGGACTGCTTCGCACAAACTACTTCCAACCAGATCCCAATGTCTCTGATAGAACCCAGCTGTGAAACCATCGACCCCAGGGGCCTTTGAAGGATGCATTTGGAATAGAGCTCTCCGAATTTCCTCATCCGTAAACTCTGCACCAAGCATAACCTGATCTTCCTGTCTGACTTTTGGTTGTACAAGATTAATCAGATCACCAAAAATAGGTGCTCCCTCAGAAGTGTATAAGTCAGTATAGAAATTCTGAATTTCTCCTCGAATGTCATCTGCATTTTCACAGACAGAACCATCATCCCGTTGCAAGGATCAGATAGTATTTATCCTCTTTCTCTGCACATCACACACATGGAAATAAGCAGTGTTTCGGTCTCCTGATTTCAACCAATTAACTCGAGATCTCTGCTTAATCCAGATTTCTTCTTGAAACAAGACTTCATTAATTCTCTCCATCAATCTTTTTTCAAGGCTTGAAGGGCCACGGCCAACCGACTTGCTCCGCTCCCTCTCCAGCTCCTTCCTAAGATTTGCCAACTTTTTCTTAAAATTACCGAAAGTGGCAGTGCCCCAGGACACTAGACTAGTTTGCATAGATTTTATAGATTTTGCAAAACCCTGTAGGCCTGTACCTTTTTCTGCGGTGTTCCACAGATCACAAACCATTTTGTCATAATCAGCATGTGTTTGCCACATGATGGCGTGAATCACACGCTTGTTGGGAGACCCCAAGAGGAAGGTATGATGCAGTTCAGCAGCAAGTTTTTCCTCAGAAAGAAACCAAGGTTATCGAACCAGTAGGAGCAGCAACTCTTCAGAATGTTGTCGGTGGCGCCGTTACTCGATCACCAACGCGGAACCTGCACACAACACAATCAAACTAATTTGGCCCAACGAAACAGTGAGGTTGTCAATCTCACCGGCTTGTTGAAAACAAAGGATTAAACGTATGGTGTGGAAAATGATGTTTAATTGCAGAGAATGAAAAAGGAACAGTTTGCAGTTTGTGGTTGTTTAATCAGTGTAAAAGAATGGACCGGGGTCCACAGTTCACTAGTGGTGTCTCTCCATAAAAGATAACTAACATGTTGGGTGAACAAATTACAGCTGGGCAATTGACAAATGGTGGGCGCATGACAATGCATATACATGACATGATGACTACTATGATATTTAATTGGGCATTACGACAAGATACATAGACCGTTATCCAACAGCATCTATGACTAATAATCCACCGCCGTGTTGTCATCCGAGTCCCCCGTTGGTCTTAAGTTTCAAGCAACGGATAATCGCATTAAGTAAAGCACGTAATGTAAACAAACACATATGCCCATAGACATAGCATCGTTAGGTTATCCCTAGTGGCAACATCACATCCACAACCTTAGAACTTTCTGTCACTGTCCCAGATAAAATGGAGGCATGAACCCACTATCTAGCATAAATAGTCTCTCCTGGAGTTACAAGCATCTACTTGGCCAAATCATCTACGAGTAACGGAAAGCATGCAAGATCTTAAATAACATATAAGATAAATTGATAATCAACTTGACATAGTATTCAATATTCATCGGATCCCAGCAAACACAACATGTAGTATTACAATAATATGATCTTGATCATGTAGGGAGCTCACAAGGTCTAAACATGATGGCACAAAGTGGAGAGACAACCATCTAGCTACTGCTATGGACCCGTAGTCCAAGGATGAACTACTCACGCATCACTCCGGAGGCAGGCATGGCGATGTAGAAGCCTCCGGTGACGATTCCCCTCTTCGGCAGGGTGCCGGGAAGAGGTTCTGAACCCTCCCGAGCTAGGGTTGATGGCGGCGGCGTCTCTGGAACTTTTCGTGGATATTTGCTCAGGCCCTTAGGGTTTTCGCGTCGGGGGGAATAATTAGGCGAAAGGGCGGCGGCTGGAGACCCCCGAGGGGCCCATACCACCCTAGGGCGCGACAGAGGGGGGGCCCGCGCCCTAGGTTCGTGTGGGGCCCTGGTGGCCCTCCTCTGTTGCTCCTTCGCTCCGTCAGGTGAGTTCTAGAAAAATAGGGACCCCCGTGTAGTTTCGTCCAATTCCGAGAATATTTCCAGACTAGCTTTTCTAGAATACAAAAACAGCAGAAAACAGGAAGTGGCACTTCGGCATCTTGTTAATAGGTTAGTCCCAAAAAATGTATAAAAGTGATATAAAGTAGATGCAAAACATGTAGCAATTGGTATAAAACAAGCATGGAACATCAAAAATTATAGATACGTTTGAGACGTATCAGTATCCTGATACGTCTCCAACGTATCCATAATTTCTGCTGTTCCATGCTTATATTATACCATTTGCTACATGTTTTATATACACTTCGTATCACTTTTATGCATTTTCTGGGACTAACCTATTAACAAGATGCCACAGTGCCAGTTCCCTGTTTTCTGCTGTTTTTGGTTTCAGAAAGTTACTTTTGGAAATATTCTCGGAATTGCACGAAACAAAAGGCCAGGTCCCTATTTTTCCAGCACGTACACGGAGTCCGAAGGAGACACGAAGGGGAGCCACGAGGTGGCCAAACCACACCCAGGCGCGGGTGGGCCCCCTGCCGCGCCACCTGGTGGTTTGGGCCCCTCGGGGGTCCGCCGACATCGCCCCTTCGCCTATTTATTCCCCGAGACGAGAAAACCCTAAAACACCGAGCCTTTCATTCAGAACATATTCGCTGCCGCCGTCGTCGTCAACCCTAACTCGGGGGGTTTCTGAAGCTCTTCCCGGCACCCTGCCGGAGAGGGGAATCATCACCGGAGGGCTCTACATCGCCATGCCCGCCTCCGGAGTGATGCGTGAGTAGTTCATCCTTGGACTATGGGTCCATAGCAGTAGCTAGATGGTTGTCTTCTCCACTTGTGCCATCATGTTTAGATCTTGTGAGCTGCCTATCATGATCAAGATCATCTTATTGTAATGCTACATGTTGTGTTTGCTGGGATCTGACTTATATTGATACCTATGTGGAGCTGAATATTATATTATCATGTCTATGTCATTTGTGATCTTGCATGCTCTCCGTTACTTGTTGAAGCCTTGGCCACGTGAATACTTGTAACTCCAAGAGGGGGTATTTATGCATGATAGTTGGGTTCAACCTCTATTTAACCTGGGATAGTGACAGCAAGTTCTAAGGTTGTAGATGTGTTGTTGCCACTAGGGGTAAAACAGCAATGCTTTATTCAAGGATGAATGTATTGTTTACATTACGCACATTACTTAATGCAATTGTCTGTTGCTTGCGACTTAATACTGGAAGGGGTACGGATGTTAACCGGAAAGTGGACTATTTAGGCATAGATGCATGCTGGATAGCGGTCTATGTACTTTGTCGTAATGCCCAAATGAATCTCATAGTAGACACCACAGCTCACACATGCATGTTATATGCACTTATCAATTGTCAATTGCCCAGCTGTAATTTGTTTACCCAGCATGTTAGTTATCTTATTGGAGAGACACCACTAGTGAACTGTGGACCCCGGTCCATTCTTTTACATCTGAAATACAATCTACTGCAATCATTGTTCTCTACTGTTTTATGCAAACAAACATCATTTTCCATTCGATACGTTTAACCCTTTGTTTTCAGCAAGCCGGTGAGATTGACAACCTCACTGTTAAGTTGGGGCAAAGTAATTTGGTTGTGTTGTGCAGGTTCCACGTTGGCACCGGAATCCCTGGTGTTGCGCCGCACTACACTCCTTCACCAACACCTTCGAAGCAAACCTCGTTTTCCTACTGGTTCGATTAAACCTTGGTTTCATACTGAGGGAAAACTTACTGCTGCACTCATCATACCTTCCTCTTGGGGTTCCCAACTGACGTGTGACGTACAAGCATTGTTTCTGGCACTATTGCCGGGGAGATATTCCCTCGTCAACCTAGAGCCACCAACACGTTTTCTGGCGCCGTTGCCGGGGAAAACCGAATTGCTTCTGCAAGGGGAGTCTCTCACACCCAATCTCTTTATTTTGTTATTTGTCTTGCTTAGTTTATTTTTATTTAGTCTTGTTTGCTCTCTTTATCAAAAACACAAAAAAATTAGTTACTTGTTTTACTTTTATTATTTCGGCCTAGCTTTTATTTTTGCTAAAATGAGTACTCCTGAGAACACTAAGTTGTGTGACTTCACTAGCACAAACAACAATGATTTCATATGCACTCCTATTGCTCCACCTGCTTCTAAAGCAGAATTTTATGAAATTAAACCTGCTCTATTAAATCTTGTTATGAAAGAGCAATTTTCTGGTGTTAGTACGGATGATGCTGCTGCCCATCTTAATAACTTTGTTGAACTTTGTGAAATGTAAAAGTATAAGGATATGGATGGGGATATTATAAAATTGAAACTTTTTCCTTTCTCCTTGAGAGGAAGAGCTAAAGAATGGTTGCTTTCTTTGCCTAGAAATAGTATTAATTCTTGGACAAAATGCAAAGATGCTTTCATAGGGAAATATTATCCCCCTGCTAAGTTATATCCTTGAGAAGTAGCATTATGAATTTTAAACAATTTGATAATGAACATATTGCTCAAGCTTGGGAAAGAATGAAATCTTTGGTGAAGAATTGTCCCACTCATGGACTGACTACTTGGATGATCATCCAAACCTTTTATGCAGGATTAAATTTTTCCTCAAGGAACTTATTGGATTCAGCCTCTGGAGAAACCTTTATGTCCATCACTTTAGGTGCAGCAACAAAGCTACTTGATGATATGATGATCAACTATTCCGAATGGCACACCGAAAGAGCTCCTCAAGGTAAGAAGGTAAATTCTGTTGAAGAAACCTCCTCTTTGAGTGATAAGATTGATGCTATTATGTCTATGCTTGTGAATGGTAGATCTCATGTTGATCCTAATAATATTCCTTTAGCTTCATTGGTTGCTCAAGAAGAGCATGTTGATGTAAACTTCATTAAAAACAACAACTTCAACAACAATGATTATAGGAATAATTTTGGTAGCAACAATTATAAGCCTTATCCTTCAAATGGTTATGACAATTCTTATGGTAATTCCTACAGCAACAATAGAAGTGTGTCCTCTGCTCTTGAAGCTATGCTTAAAGAATTTATTAGCACACAAAAGCTTTCAATAAAACTGTTGAGGAAAAGTTTGAAAAAATTGATGATCTTGCTTCTAAAGTTGATAGTCTTGCTCATGATGTTGAAATTGTAAAACTGAAAGTTATGCCTAATGAAGTTAAAGATATTAAGTCATTTGCTACAGCAAATGCCATCCAAGTTCGAATTGATAATAATATTAGGATGTTGGCTGAATTGCATGCTAGGTGGGAAAAAGAGGAAGAACTTGAAAAAGAGAATAGTATAGTTAGAGTTTGTACTATCACCACCACTAGTAATGCTAATGTTTTACATGCTAGTAAACCTCCTACTATTGATGGTAATGTTATTGGTGTTGATAATGTCTCTACTACTTCTGCTAAGCGTTTGAAATTGCCTAAAACTGCTGAAACTTTTTCTGATAAAAGTGCTGAAATTTTTCAAACTATTGGAGACAATGGTTCCACCACCATTGACAATAATGATTTTGATTTTGATGATTGTAACATCTCTGAAGTTATTATGTTCTTGCAAAAATTTGCTAGAAGTCCCAATGCTAGCACTATTAATTTGGCTTTTACAAAGCATATTACAAATGCTCTTTTGCAAGCTAGGGAGGAGAAGTTGAAACTTAAATCTTCTATTCCTAGGAAATTAGAAGATGGTTGGGAACCCATCATTAAGGTAAAGGTGAATGATTTTTATTGCAATGCCTTGTGTGATCTTGGTGCAAGTGTTTCAGTTCAACCCGTACACCAAGTTTTATATGACAAACATATTGCAAACGTTATAAGACTTTATACCGTCTTCCTTGTTAACCAAACCTTGTTATTAGAAAATATCTAGACCTTAGAGATACCACCGATGCAAACCAAATTTTCAACAAGCTTTACGGTAGTTCTTCACTAATAGGCTTAACTCATATGATGCACAATTTAATCATGATCTACTTATTAACTCAAAACAATTGACAAGCATCAAGTTAACCAAATTAGTGATCTACAAGATTAAGCAAGTTTTTCCTTATACCAATTACCACATGCAACATTTTCGGAACCAACCAAACACCAATCAACTTATTTAATCAACTCTCCAAACAAATATAAGTGAAGCAAGAGAGTACTTTCTACAAAAGAAAGCTAATAGCTCTGGCAAGAGATACATGAAAACAAGAGCTAAAAGCTGAACAGCGCTAGATATGAATACTCAACAAATATAAGTGAAGAATAGGAGTATTCTCATGAAAAAGCGGAGCGTGTCTCTCTCCCAATCAAGAATGCTAGGGTCCAGTCAAGCTTTATTGAAAATAAAAGTGCAATACTGAAAATAAAAGCACACAGACGCTCCAAGAAAAGCACATATGATGTGAAAGAATTAAAATATAGTTTCACTAGAGATGACCTGATAATTTTAACAATGAAGAAGGGGATGCCTTGGGCATCCCCAAGCTTAGACGCTTGAGTCTTCTTGAAATATGCTGGGGAGACCCATGGGAGCCTCCCCAAGATTAAGCTCTTCACTCTTCTTGATCCTATTATATCATCCTTCTCTCTTGACCCTTGAAAACTTCCGTCACACCAAACTCAAAGTAGATCTCATTAGAGGGTTAGTGCATAATCAAAAACTCACATGTTCTATAAAGACGCAATATGATTTGTTACTTTAAACATTAGCTACAGCTACTGATGTTATGTGAATCTCTTTCACCCAAAAAAAAGAATTTCACTCAACACTAGTAAAAGAGAGAATGCAAAATAAAAAGGCATAATCTGTCTAAAACAGAACAGTCCGCAAAGACGAATTTTTTCAAAGCACTTACGACGCTCAGATCGAGAAACTTTGAACTAATGAAAGATTCATACATTCATAAAGATTACGCACAAAATTGTTCAGATTTAATTAACAATCTGGTGATTTTAGGAATTTCGTACAGTGAACAACTAAAATCTGTTTCTGCGCAACAATCAAAATTAAGCATCGTCTTAACATTAGAGGCTACTCTTGGCACAACAATGCGAGAAAATAAAGATACAAAGAAGTTGCTACAGATGTAAACATCCTCCTTGACTAATACTGAAAATAAAAGATAATGGGTTGCCTCCCAAAAGCGCTTTCTTTAACGCCTTTTAGCTAGGCATAGTGATTTTTATGATGCTCACATAAAGATGAGAGTTGAAACGTAAAAGAGAGCATCAAGAAGCATATATAAAACATGTTTAAATCTAACACTCTTCCTATGCATAGGAACCTTGTAAGAAAACAAGTGAATGAAACACAAAGTGACTAGCATAGGAAGACAATACAAGTGCAACTTCAAAATTTTCAACGGACCATTAGGTCTTAAAGCAACAATCATATAGAAGCAACACAAGAGAAAGCTCAAAACTTTCATCATAAAGAGAGGAAATTTAATAACATGAAGATTTCTATAACCATATTTTTCTCTCTCATAATAATTTTCAGTAGCATCATGAACAAACTCAACAATATAACTATCGCATAAAGCATGCTTTTCATGATCTACAAAAGCATAATTTTTATTAAGCTCAACAATAGTGGGGTTCTCAAACCCACTTTCGACAATGATAGTATAATTAATATCATTAAGCAAAATAGGACCATCATCAAGAGCATTATCATATATAACATTAGGGAGCACATTTTGTCTTTCTGCAATTTCCTTTACTTGAGTCAAGGAGGATGTTTTTTCAAATTTATCAAAAAGAGATATTTCAATAGAATCATCACATTCGACAATATAGCATTCTTCCTCCTCCAAAGCTAGGGGACTAAAAATAACATTTTTATCAAAACCAGCTTCCCCAAGCTTAGAGCTTTCCATGGTATTAGCAATAATGGTGTTCAAAGAATGTATGCTAATAACATTGCTACTATCATGATTGTTATGAAAATAAATTGCCATAGGCTTTTTAATTTTCTCTTCAAACACCTCATGTCCCAACTCAAGATAAATTTCATAAAGCTCTCTTATGTTGTTTTCAGCCATAGGACTAGTTTCAAGAAAAGTAACCATTGATAGCAAATAAAGAACTAAACATAATAACTAAAACAAGGAACAAAACTAGACAAACCGAAATAAACTAGGTGCAAGAAACTAATTTTTTTGTGTTTTTGATAATTGAAAGCAAACAAGATAAAATAAAATAAACTAAGCAAGACAAAAACAAAGTAAAGAGATTGGAAGCGTGCAACTCCCCTTGCAGAAGACTGCTGTCTCCCCGGCAACGGCGCCAGAAAAAGAGCTTGATGGCGTGAATCACACGCTCGTTGGGAGACCCCAAGAGGAAGGTATGATGCAGTTCAGCAGCAAGTTTTCCCTCAGAAAAAAACCAAGGTTATCGAACCAGTAGGAGCAGCAACTCTTCAGAAGGTTGTTGGTGGCGCCGTTACTCGATCACCAACGCGGAACCTGCACACAACACAATCAAACTAATTTGGCCCAACGAAACAGTGAGGTTGTCAATCTCATCGGCTTGCTGAAAACAAAGGATTAAACGTATGGTGTGGAAAATGATGTTTAATTGCAGAGAATGAAAAAGGAACAATTTGCAGTTTGTGGTTGTTTAATCAGTGTAAAAGAATGGACCGGGGTCCACAGTTCACTAGTGGTGTCTCTCCATAAAAGATAACTAACATGTTGGGTGAACAAATTACAGCTAGGCAATTGACAAATAGTGAGCGCATGACAATGCATATACATGACATGATGACTACTATGATATTTAATTGGGCATTACGACAAGATACATAGACCGTTATCCAACAGCATCTATGACTAATAATCCACCGCCGGGTTGTCATCCGAGTCCCCCGTTGGTATTAAGTTGCAAGCAACGGATAATCACATTAAGTAAAGCGCGTAATGTAAACAAACACATATGCCCGTGGACATAGCATCGTTAGGTTATCCCTAGTGGCAACAGCACATCCACAACCTTAGAACTTTCTGTCACTGTCCCAGATAAAATGGAGGCATGAACCCACTATCTAGCATAAATACTCTCTCTTGGAGTTACAAGCATCTACTTGGCCAAAGCATCTACGAGTAACGGAAAGCATGCAAGATCTTAAATAACATATAAGATAAATTGATAATCAACTTGACATAGTATTCAATATTCATCGGATCCCAGCAAACACAACATGTAGTATTACAATAATATGATCTTGATCATGTAGGGCAGCTCACAAGATCTAAACATGATGGCACAAAGTGGAGAGACAACCATCTAGCTACTGCTATGGACCCGTAGTCCAAGGATGAACTACTCACGCATCACTCCGGAGGCAGGCATGGCGATGTAGAGCCCTCCGGTGGTGATTCCCCTCTCCGGCAGGGTGCCGGGAAGAGGTTCTGAACCCTCCCGAGCTAGGGTTGACGGCGGCGGCGTCTCTGAAACTTTTCGTGGATATTTGCTCAGGCCCTTAGGGTTTTCGCGTCGGGGGGAATAAGTAGGCGAAAGGGCGGCGGCTGGAGACCCCCGAGGGGCCCACACCACCCTAGGGCGCGGCAGAGGGGGCCCCCGCGCCCTAGGTGCGTGTGGGGCCCTGGTGGCCCTCCTCTGTTGCTCCTTCGCTCCGTCAGGTGAGTTCTGGAAAAATAGGGACCCCTGTGTAGTTTCGTCCAATTCCGAGAATATTTCCAGACTAGCTTTTCTGGAATACAAAAACAGCAGAAAACAAGAACTGGCACTTCGGCATCTTGTTAATAGGTTAGTCCAAAAAAATGTATAAAAGTGATATAAAGTAGATGCAAAACATGTAGCAATTGGTATAAAACAAGCATGGAACATCAAAAATTATAGATACGTTTGAGACGTATCACCAGACATTTTCATACCGAAAACCCCTTCTCACAGGTGGTCTATGCTGCATATGTTTAACCATCTCCATCGAGACCATACAGTGATCCGATTGAACCACACTTAAGTGCTTTACCTGAATCACTTGAAACAGTTGACGGAAATCCTCGTTGCCAAGAGCCCTATCAAGACGTGCTTTAACATTTGCCGCATGATGCATGTAAAATGCATACATGAACTTTGCACTATATCACACATATTCTAATCATATTTGCATGATATAAGGGTTATATTACTGTTATTTAATGATTTTAGAAAATAAATCAATTGTTTCCTATTTTTATGGAATTAACCCTGCGCAGGCAGAAAACCTTATTTCTTTCCTTTTATGTTTCAGGGACTCAAACGTCGTCCAAAAATTATGGAAAAATACAGGCGTCAGTATTTTGGAAGGAGGAAGACCTCGGAGCGAAGGAAACAAGCAAACGGAGGCCGCAAGGCAAAAAGGGGGTGGCCCACGCGGCCAGGTACTGTGGCCGCGTGGGGCCCACTCATTTGGGCCTCGTGGCTCCGCTGCCGTCGATCTTTCGTCCACCGACTCCGTCTTGACCTAAAAACGCCTATAAAAAAGGTCCCCTGGCGTTTCGCGAAGGGAGCGCCGCACAAACACAGAAACACCAAAACGGAGATCAGGAGTTGCAGATTGGAGGGGGAAAACTCCGGCGGGGCGCTGCCGGTGTGGTCTCCATCCTCTCCATCGACTTCTGCACCGTCTCCATGATGAAGAGGGAGTAGTCCACCTCTGGACTATGAGTTTGTGGAAGTAACTTATGTATCTCTCCTCTGTTGAGCTTCACTAATTAGTACCGTATGAGCTGCTGAACATGATTATGGTCATATTTATAATACCTATGTGGTGGATCTTTCTATGAGTTAATATATGTTTGAGATTGCAATGTTTGTTTCAGTTATGAGTATAGATGCATATTATGTACCCCGTTCTTGTCTACTTGTTATGATCAAGCATGTTTATGAGAGCGTGTGTGGGGGAACGTGTGCATTAGTTGGAGTAACGGGGAGTGGTGAGTGCGGTAAGCTGACAACTTAATATCGCGATCCACTTGGGTGTTTACCTTACTTTGTTACCTCACTAGGGATAAACAAAAATACCATGCTGCAAGGGTTGAGGGTGACCAAGCTTCTTCCTGTGACTAGATCCATCATGTTCTTATTTTCACTTCATGTCATGAAACTTATTGCTATACTCCGAGTCATCTTAATTACTGGGGTGTTATGATTTGGTTCGCATCTTGGTGGAGTATAAGAGAGACTAATAATCAAAAGGTCTCTATGTTAGGACGTGATGCCCATATATCTAAGTAACTTGTTATCAAACTTTGTGTTGCAATCTCATATGTTAACTCTGTGTGTGTTCCATTGTCTGCCACTTTATAAAGAGAGAGTGCATTGTGAAACCATGAACCCCGGTCCATTTTTAATCATAAGAAACACCTTTCCAACACCATATACCACTTTTCTATTTTTAGCCATCATTAAATCCGAAAATACAAAAATACTTTTCATCTTGCATACATCATTAAAAAACCCAAAAATATCATTTACCATTGCATCCACCACCATTGCATATTTATTTCCTGTTTGCATTGCATAACTATCTTGATATCATTCTTACACCTTGTGCTTGACAACCACAGGTGAGGTTGAGGACCAAAACATTTAACTTTGTTTTGTAGGTAACCAAAAGAAGGATAAGAAGATATATCTTCACTACTGATTTCCCGAGAGTTCGATATTAAACCCTCGAGTCACCCCTCGTGGGGAAACAAGTCTTACACTACTACACACTCTGCACTTGGAGTTTCAACCTAACCCATTTACTTTTGACGCAGGTAACTACGCACCGGAGATCAACAAAGTATTTTTTGGCGCCGTAGATCAACCTCTTCAAGGGCCATCACCGCACCATCTTGACGGTTATCCCATGTGAAAGGCAGGCCAGAGAAACCCAGGTCTTGTAAATCACAGTCCTCTACCGCCTCTCTGAATGCCCTCATCTGCCATTCCTCTCGAGCATGCTCACTGAAATGTTCTGTGCTATACATGGTTTCATTGAAGTCCCCAATACACAGCCAGGGAAGATTTCGGAGCCCATGTAGACGCCTCATCAACGTCCACGTTAAATGTCTTTGCTCCCTTCTTGGATCACCGTAGATGCCGGTAAAACGCCAATCGGGGACAGACCCATCCTTGCACTTAATCACGGCATCAATATGATGCTTATCATAGCCCTTCAGATCAACAGACACTGCAGACGACCAGAAGATACCAATGCCTCCACTGAGACCCTCACTATTCACAGCAAAACCCCCTGCAAAACCAAGGGTGCTGACCAGTTTTCTACTCTCTTTGCACTAATTTTTGTTTCCATCACAAAGAGCAGAGCGGGATCCAATTGCTTCGCTATACCACGAAGCTCACGAACTGTCTCGGAGTTCCCCAGCCCCCGGTAGTTCAAACCAGCGCAATTCATTGTTCCCGACGCGGTTGGAGCCCAGCCGTCGCCGATGAACTGCAAACAGCTACTCTTATGAACCGGACCTTGCACACCGACCAAAAACAAACAACAACCCAAAGCTGGATCTTCTCCACAATCAAAACAGGACCTCTCCGAAGACAGACCTTGCAACCAGAGCACAAACAAGCGGGCAATCAAAACTACTCCACGTCTCCACAGCCACCTCAAGACTTCACTTAGACCAGATCGATAAACTCACCACCGGGAGGTCCGGGGGAGGACAGAAAACCCGAGCAAGAAGCCGGGGACAGAAACCCTAACGGGGAGTAAAGCCAGCGGTACCTATCCAGGCGCCGGAACCACAGCCGCGAGCGGCTTCCGCCGCCGCTGCCGTCAAGATCTAGGTCGCCCTGAAATCGCCATCGCGAGAGAAAAACGCTTCGTCTCCAACCTTCTTCTTTTGCATGGTGCCAATCATTGCTTTGGTGGACTTGGTATGCCGTCAACGTTCTCCGTCATTGCCTGCCGTGACCTTGGCGCTTAGTACCGCGGTGCCGCCTAGGTCTCGTGTGGGTTGCAAGATGAGCGATCATGGTGCTTCGAGTAGTTCGTCAAAACCGCGATCGGATTGGGTGGAGGACCTTCTGGGAAGGTGATGGCCCTTGACGTAGTTACCTGCGTCAAAAGAATATGGGTTAGGTTGAGACTCCAAGTGCAGAGTGTATAGTATAGGAAAGACGGTTTTCCCCACGAGGGGTGACTCGAGGGTTTAATATCAAACTCTCGGAGAATCAGTAGTGAAAGATTTATCTTCTTATCCTTCTCTTGAAAACCTACAAAACAAAGTAAATTGTTTTGGCCCTCAACCTCACCAAGTGGTTGTCAAGCACAAGGTGTGAGAATGATATCAAAATAAAATGAATGCAAAACAGTAAATAAATATGCAATGATGATAAATAAATATGCAAGGATGGTGGAAATAATGATGGATGATATTTTTGGGTTTTGTATTGTGAATGCAAGATGTAAAAGTGTTTTTGTATTTTCGGATTTTTAAATGGCAGAAAATGTAAAGTGGATAAAAGTTGTTGGAAAGGTGTTTCTTATGATTAAAAATGGACTGGGGTTCATGGTTTCACAAATGCACTCTCTCTTTAATAAAGTGGTAGACAATGGAACACTAGAATTGACATATGAGATTGCAACAAAAAGGTTTCATGACAAGTTACTAATTATATGGGCATCACGTCCTAACATAGAGATCTTTTGTTTATTAATCTCTCTTATACTCCACCAAGATGCGAACTAAATCATAACACCTTAGTAATTAAGATAAATCAGAGCATAGCATTAAGTATCATGACATGAAGTTAAAATAAGAACATGCTAGATCTAGTCATGGAGTAGTGGCAATGGTCACACCCACATCTCCGGTAGCAAGGTATTTTTCTTTATCCCTAGTGAGGCAACAAAGTAAGGTAAAACACCCAAGTGGATCGCGGAACTTTCTCTCACGTTCACCGCACTAGCCACCCCGTTACTCCAACTAATGCACACGTTCCCCCTCACACGCTCTCATACACATGCTTGATCATAACAAGTACACAAGAACGGGGTACATAATATGCATCTACTTTCATAACTGAAACAAAACTATTGCAATCTCAAACATATATTAACTCATAAAAAGATCCACCACAAAGGTATTACATAGATGACCGTAATCATGTTCAGCAGCTCATACGGTACTAATTAGTGAAGCTCAAGAGAGGAGAGATACATAAGTTACTTCCACAAACCCATAGTCCAGGGGTGGACTACTCCCTCTTCATCATGGAGACGGTGGAGAAGTCGTTGGAGAAGATGGAGACCACGCCGGCAGCGCCCCGCCGGAGTTTTCCCCCTCCAATCTGCAACTCCAGGTCTCTGTTTCGTGGTTTCTGTGTTTCTGCGGCGCTCCTTTCCGAAGTGCGTCGGGGACTATTTTTATAGTCGTTTTTAGGTCAAGACGGAGGCTCGGGAAAAAAGATCGACGGCAACGGAGCCACGAGGGCCAGATGGTGGGTCCCACGTGGCCAGATTCCTTGGCCGCGTGGGCCACCCTCTTCTGGCCCTCGGGCCTCCGCTTGTTCGCTTCCTTCCAAAAACTGATGCTCGTAAATTTCTAGGTCATTTGGACGTCGTTTGGGTCCCTGAAACATCAAAATATAGAAAATAGGGTTTTCTGCCTGTGCAGGGTTAATTCCAGAAAAATAGGGAAACAATGAAATATTCCCAAAATCAATATAAAACAATGATATAACCCTTATATGATGCAAATATGATTGAAATATAAGTAATATAATGCAAAGTTCATGTATGCATTTTACATGCATCAACATCCCCAAGCTTAACCTATACTCGTCCTCGAGTATGAAGGTGATAAAACTAACATGGACTTTGCAATTTAATACTATCAAAGGATATCAAAGATGATTACTATTGCTACATAGAGTCAAATGATTCATTCTTCAAAGGAGTAGCAATATACAAGATAGATTATGAAGTGATATCAAATATTCAATGTAAGGATGTTCAATGATAATTCACAAAGTGTAACATAGAAGAAAGTACTATGGACCAAATGTATGCATAATGAAAAGTAAAAACATCCTATAATGGTCATAGAGTATTCTTATAAATCTGAATATAAAAGGTGGACACTTTGGAAAGATATATAAATGAGTAGAGGTAAAACATGAATAAGTTTCATCTAACTTCCAAATGCTTCTACTTAAGTTAATGTTTGCAATGTGGTATTGGTGTCAAGCTCTCATTACCCCTATCATAGCATCTTGAATGGTTAAAGTTTAAAGTGAAAGCAAATATGAGTAGTGTGCTTGACAAAGTATGGGTTGAATGTCTCATGCCCCGTGAATACGAGTACCTACACCACGGTGTTACTCAACTTGGGACACAAAGCAAGTTCAAGTTAGGTCATTGTAAGTAATGTAATAGCGTCATTAAGAGCGTCAACTGGGGTACCTCTTGCCTCAGGACATGGAACAAGCCCATGTCAAAATGACAAGACAAACAAACAAAATGAACAATCTCCACACCCTTTTTATTTACTATTGGTATAGCTTTTTATTATGGGGTGCATCACTGAAGGTTCACCATAGCATGTAAGTAAATTTCCACCATGAATGATGCATGGCTTAGATTAGCGGCCCAGGCGTCTCTCTAGCCATTTATACAAACTCATTAAACTCACTAAGTTTCCGCATTTATTTGGCACCATGATAAGCATCCATAAACAAAAGTACATGATATCAACAAAATATAAAGAGCACGTTGAAAGCTTGCCATGTGACAGCACATATGAGCTAACTCCCAACCAAGACTCTTGTCAAGCTCACAACTTCATAATTTTAATCACAATGGGTCATGTTTATTAAGTGCAATAAAAGTAAAGTGTGCATCAAGTTCGTGAGAGCTCTTTAACCAACTTTTCCCATAACAATCAATAACATAAGCATTTTAATTCAGAAGTATAGATAATACAAAATAACATGATAAACATACTCGGAATAGCATAAAGCTAATAGGTAGATATGGTGGACTCACTGGAAAAACTTTGGTTGAAGGTGTTGGAAAACAAGTTTTTACTTGTTGGAATTTTTGGGCTAGCAAGAGGGAGAAAGTTGACCGTCTAAATGCATGCATAAGTGTCCATAGAACTAACCAATCCATGTTAAACAAAGTAAAGTAACATTCAGCATCAAAACATGAATAAAAGATAGCTCTTGATAAAACACTTGCAAATTAATATTCATTAAAAGCATATGAATCATGCAACTATATGTATCTTTTTGAATCAACTCAAACATCCCTTTCCCAATCTTTTTAATAGCATCCAACTTAATTCAACCCAAATTTCCAGTAGCTCTCTCATATATAAATGATAGTGGTGGTCTCAAGACAAACAAAAATCAAACCGAAATAAAAAGCAAATAAAAGACGCTCCAAGTTTATGCGATAAAGTGCATTGATCGAAAAACAGAAGTTAGACGTGTGCAAACCGAGAGTGTGTTGGTCCAGTGGGGTTGTCTTCACATCCCCAAGCTTATGGTCTTCACCATCCTTGGATAGCTCTTGGTGCATCTCCTCTAATCCCTGTGAAAAAACTTCAAAACACCGTTTCTCCCATTTCTTTTCTGTGGGGCGACATTAGTAGTGATAGACAAACGAATTGCTTGCTGCATAAAATCCTTAAACAAAAATTCATATGAATGTCCAGAAAGTGTATAATGTTGTATGCCTACTTATAAACTCAATTGGATCAAAAAGATTCAAGTTAAAAGTTCAAAGAATGCATCAAACAAAATGGGACAGAATCTGTCCAGAAAAACAGCAGCAGCAAAACGTATTTTTCTACCCTACTTAAATATGTCGAAAATTCTGAAAAATTCATGCTTACAGAGGATGAAAAGTTGCAACTACAGTTCAAATATCAGCTCATTCGGAGTTACAGAATAGGAATTAAAAATCATACCGTGCACAGATTCGTGCTGGAATAAAATCTCCGAATGCAAATAGCAACTTTTTCAAACCAAAATAGGTAAAACTTGGCACTTTATTAAAAATTCCAGAAACAAAACTAAAAACTAAGTCTCTTGTTACAGCAAGAGGACACAAAGAAAATCAAAAATAAAAACAACCGGGTTGCCTCCCGTAAAGCGCTTTCTTTATAGCCATGTAGCTAGGCTTCTTACTTGATATTTATTGTGGACGAAGCTCATGAGGGAGCTTGAACTTTGATGTGTCCCTCTTCCTTGGGAAGTGTTCCATGCACTTCTTGTGTGGAAACTGAAACTTCACATTCCCTTCTTTTGAATCAATGATAGCACCTGTGGTACGAAGAAAAGGTCTTCCAAGAATAATTGGACTAGAGGTTTTATTCCCCATATCCATGATTAGAAAATCAACAGGTACAAATGTCATATGCAACTCTACCATAACATCACTTACTTTTCCTAAAGCATGTTTAATGGAATCATCAGCAAGTGCAAGTTCAATAGAGCATTTTTCAAGATTCTTTAATTCAAGTACTTCATATAGTTCTTTAGATAAAACAGAGACACTAGATCCTAGATCTAATATAGCATGGTGTGTCTCTTTTCCAATGGTTACTAGTACTTTGGGAATCCAAATATCCCAAGCTTAGGTGGTATCATAGCTTCTTGGTTGTACCTAGCAATCTTTTCTTTTAAAACATGATTAGCAATATAAGAACCAAAACCTGCTTGGTTAACATTAATAGAAGGATCACTTGCAAATTTTTGTAAGATAGATATTAATTCATGCAAGCTACAATTCTCTAAGTCAAGCAATGGTTCCTTGACTTCACTAAGCATTTTAACTTCCTCAACTTTTTTTTTCCTTTTTAACCCAAACTTGTTTCTTACCAGGAACTTCCTTCTCATGTTTAAATGATGGATCTTTCTTGGGTTTCCCATAAAAACGGTGTTCATAAATCATTTTAGTGATATTATGATCTACTTCAAATTTTACAACAAGGATATTCATATTTTGAGGAAAGTTCTTAACACTAAATGGCCAAAAGGTTCTCTTTTCCATTATGCAAGTTTTTATGTGTTTTTTTAATTTTTTATGCAAAACTGAAAATAAAATGACACTAAACAATGCAAACCAAAATAACAAATGCAACACAAAATGCAAAACTGAAATATAAATATGATATGCAAGACAATAACAAAACAAAATAAAATGCTTTGAAGGTAAAGATGGATAAGATGATGCTGACGTAGGTGCAACCTCCCCAAGCTTAGGTGTTTGCACAAGTTGGTGATGAAGTTAACTTTGTTGTGAGATACCCTTGGATAAACCTTTACAATAATGATTCCCCGGCAACGGCGCCAGAAAACTGTCTTGATGGCCCTTGACGTAGTTACCTGCATCAAAAAAATATGGGTTAGGTTGAGACTCCAAGTGCAGAGTGTATAGCATAGGAAAGACGATTTTCCCCACGAGGGGTGACTCGAGGGTTTAATACCGAACTCTCGGGGAATCAGTAGTGAAAGATTTATCTTCTTATCCTTCTCTTGAAAACCTACAAAACAAAGTAAATTGTTTTGGCCCTCAACCTCACCAAGTGGTTGTCAAGCACAAGGTGTGAGAATGATATCAAAATAAAATGAATGCAAAACAGTAAATAAATATGCAATGATGATAAATAAATATGCAAGGATGGTGGAAACAATGATGGATGATATTTTTGGGTTTTGTATTGTGAATGCAAGATGTAAAAGTGTTTTTGTATTTTCGGATTTTTAAATGGCAGAAAATGTAAAGTGGATAAAAGTTGTTGGAAAGGTGTTTCTATGATTAAAATTGGACCGGGGTTCATGGTTTCACAAATGCACTCTCTCTTTAATAAAGTGGTAGACAATGGAACACTAGAATTGACATATGAGATTGCAACAAAAAAGTTTCATGACAAGTTACTAATTATATGGGCATCACGTCCTAACATAGAGATCTTTTGTTTATTAATCTCTCTTATACTCCACCAAGATGCGAACTAAATCATAACACCTTAGTAATTAAGATAAATCAGAGCATAGCATTAAGTATCATCACATGAAGTTAAAATAAGAACATACTAGATCTAGTCATGGAGTAGTGGCAATGGTCACACCCACATCTCCGGTAGCAAGGTATTTTTCTTTATCCCTAGTGAGGCAACAAAGTAAGGTAAAACACCCAAGTGGATCGCGGAATTTTCTCTCACGTTCACCGCACTAGCCACCCCCGTTACTCCAACTAATGCACACGTTCCCCTCACACGCTCTCATACACATGCTTGATCATAACAAGTACACAAGAACGGGGTACATAATATGCATCTACTTTCATAACTGAAACAAAACTATTGCAATCTCAAACATATATTAACTCATAAAAAGATCCACCACAAAGGTATTACATAGATGACCGTAATCATGTTCAACAGCTCATACGGTACTAATTAGTGAAGCTCAAGAGAGGAGAGATACATAAGTTACTTCCACAAACCCATAGTTCAGGGGTGGACTACTCCCTCTTCATCATGGAGACGGTGGAGAAGTCGTTGGAGAAGATGGAGACCACGCCGGCAGCGCCCCGCCGGAGTTTTCCCCCTCCAATCTGCAACTCCAGGTCTCTGTTTCGTGGTTTCCGTGTTTCTGCGGCGCTCCTTTCCGAAGTGCGTCGGGGACTATTTTTATAGTCGTTTTTAGGTCAAGACGGAGGCTCGGGAAAAAAGATCGACAGCAACGGAGCCACGAGGGCCCAGATGGTGTCCCACGCGGCCAGATTCCTTGGCCGCGTGGGCCACCCTCTTCTAGCCCTCGGGCCTCCGCTTGTTCGCTTCCTTCGCTCCCACGCTTTGTTCCTTCCAAAAACTGATGCTCGAAAATTTCCAGGTCATTTGGACGTCGTTTGGGTCCCTGAAACATCAAAATATAGAAAATATGGTTTTCTGCCTGTGCAGGGTTAATTCCAGAAAAATAGGGAAACAATGAATATTCACAAAATCAATATAAAACAATGATATAACCCTCATATGATGCAAATATGATTGAAATATAAGTAATATAATGCAAAGTTCATGTATGCATTTTACATGCATCAGAAGGTTAAATCTTCAGGAAGATGAGCAGGACGAATTCATCTGGGAGGAAGAGGTAGAGGAGGAAGCGGTGGCGGCGAAGTGGCTAGCAATCGCCAGAGTTCATACAACTAAAGGATTCAGTCCTAGTGCCCTATATGCGGATATGAGGTCAGCCTGGAATCCGGCGAAAGAGGTGAAGTGGAGGAAGATAGAGAACAACTTGTTTACTGTCCAATTTGGGTGTCTGGCAGATTGGAACATGGCAATGAAGCGAGGCCCTTGGCTGTTTCATGGCCAAGCATTGTTGATTGAAGAATATGATGGGTTCGAAAACCCTAAGGGAGTGGTGCTTGACAGATTGGAGGTCTGGGCTAGAGTGATGAAGTTGCCTGATATCTCAAAGAACAAATAATCAAGGGCATGTGCAGAACTGTTGGAGAGGTAAAGGAAGTTCAGATAACTCTGCCTGCAGGATTTGTTGGGGAATTCGTTCGTATCAAGGTGCGTATTGATGTTAATAAGAAGCTGTCTCGTTTCGTGTCGATCACCAAGAACAGCCGGAAGGAGTTTTATCAAATCCAATATGAGAAGCTTCTGACCTTCTGTGGACACTGTGGTCTGTTGGGTCACTGGTATCAGGAGTGTGGAATGGGTGAGCATGATATTGATAAACTGGAATGGGGTAATTTTATCTTGGTCGATGGTGGTAGAGGTTGGGGAGGCGGCCGTGAATCGGGTAGCGAAAACACAACTAGAAGCTAGGGCTCCTTTCATGGGAAGAGGGAGAGGAAGATCAGGGCCTTTTAATGCAAATTCAGTCCCGGGTGCAATGGCAAGAACCAGGGCTGAGGATGATAATGCTATTCATGAAAAAGCGTTAGAGAAGGAAAATGGAACAAGAAAGAGGCTCACCTATGAACCAGGTGAGGACCAGTCAGTGGGGAAGGTAGATAATGAAACAACAACTGTTCTAGCTCTTGTAGTGAAGGAGAAAGAAGTACGGCCTGATGAGACTACGAGTGTTACTTCTACCCCTGAGAAAGTTCAGCAACCGAAGAGGACAAAGGTGACAGATGGCGAAACAAATAATGACAACATGATATCGGCAACCTCTGAAGAGGAGGTTGACCGGATGCAATGAAACTCCTAAGTTACAACGGCCGTGGCCTGCAAAAGGCTACGGCGGTCACGGCGCTGGCTGAACTTCAGAAGCGTCATGATCCGGATGTGTTTTTCCTAATGGAGACTCATCTTGATGAGTACCCGGCTGACTGTTTGAGGAAAAGACTGCGGATGGATTATAAGGAGGTAGTTAGAAGCGATGGAAGGAAAGGTGGTCTCTTGTTACTGTGGAAGAAGGAGGTTGTTTTATCTTTGCGTTTTAAAACAGCTAACTATATTGATGTGCTCATCGGATGTGGGCAACAAAATATTTGGCGCTTCACGGGTTTCTACGGTGAACCGAGATGGGCTGACAAACACTTGTCCTGGGATAGACTTCGCGAGCTAAAAATGGTAAACACAATGCCGTGGCTTGTTATGGGGGATATAAATGAGATATTATACCCGTTTGAGAAAGAAGGAGGAAACCCGAGACCTGCTCAGTTCATGGAGGCATTCCGGGAGGCTTTGACGGTATGTGGTCTGTCTGATCTAGGTTACATAGGTGACAAGTTCACTTGGCATAGGGGAGGAATTCGAGAAAGACTTGATCGCGCCTTGGTATGTGATTCTTGGCATACTAAGTTTCCTGATGCTGGAATCCAAAACCTGGAGTACGGAAGGTCGGATCATACACTAGTACAGAACGACACATCGGATACCCCTCTATGGCAACGGATACCCCTCTATGGCAACGGCAGGAGTTAGGCGACGGTAAATCGCGACATCCCCCGCGTGCCCGCACTGGGCCGTAAAGCAGGCCCACAACAAAGGCAACGGGTGAATAGTGAAATATATGTTGGCAACGGAGTTTGGTTTAACTCCGTTACCGATGTGTGCTCATCGCACACGGACAATTTCGTAATCTCCGTTGCCATTGGAAGCAGCCCGACAGCCGGCCTATAAGAACCTACTATGCCCTTCACTCTCACTCTCACTGTCTCACTTCCAACCCTAGCCGCCGCACAGTCTCCTCTCTCTCCACTCTCTCGCATGGCTTCCACCGTCGGCGCTGGTAGATCCGGCCATAGCGGCCGTGGCCGCCCCACCCTCTGGGCCTTCAGGCAGCAGCAGCGTCAGCTGGTGTTGCGGGACGAGCTTGCGAAACAGGCCGCCGTCGATCCGGCCCCCGCGGGCCGGTCCCGCAGCCTTGGCGCTCGTCCGCACGGCGAAGGCTCCGGCTGCACCCGCTCATTTGGCCACCATTGCAGCTACCGCGAGATCCGCCAGGCGATGTACCCCGGCCGCCATCCGTCTTCCTCCTCCTCCTCGTCCTCGTCCTCCGACGAGGAGGAAGAGGAAGAGGAAGAGGAAGAGGAGGAGGATCGTGATCTAGAGATCGCTTGCCAACTCTCCCGCGCCGATTTCGAGCGCGAGGACGCCAAGCGTCGTCAGGGCGAGGCCGATCTGGAGGCGGCGGTCCTCCTCTCCGAGGCGTCGACCCAGGTCGAACGCGCTGAGGAGGCGGTCTACCAGTCTGACCTCCGGGCCGCCATAGCCCTCTCTTTGGTCCACGGCGAGGGCAAGGCGCCGCCAGGGGAGGCCGGCGCTAGCTCCGTCGCCGGCGGCGACGCTAAGCGAGCCCGCCTCGCCTAATGTAAGACCCCAGTTCAGTAGGATAGCTGTTTTCTAGTTGTAAGTAGCTAATTGTTTATCCATAGATTTGCTCTGTTTTTAGTAGGCATTGTTTACACATAGATTTGAGCTGTTTTCTAGTTGTAAGTAGCTAATTGTTTATCAATAGATTTGCTCTGTTTTTAGTAGGCATTGTTTACACATAGATTTTAGCTGTTTTCTAGTTGTAAGTAGCTAATTGTTTATCCATAGATTTGCTCTGTTTTTAGTAGGCATTGTTTACCCATAGATTTTAGCTGTTTTCTAGTTGTAAGTAGCTAATTGTTTATCCATAGATTTGCTCTGTTTTTAGTAGGCATTGTTTACACATAGATTTTAGCTATTTTCTAGTTGTAAGTAGCTAATTGTTTATTCATGGATTTTCTCTGTTTTTAGTAGGCATTTGCTCTGATTTTAGCTTTGTTTCTGTTATGCCGATGATTAAAATTAGGTAACACCGTGTGATCCGGGGTGGCGCTAGTGATCCTTGTGATATGCACAAATACACATCGATCTTGTGCATCCTACTTGGCTCGCTTGCTCCATCCCTGAAATTTATATGTCCAATCTACCTATATATGAGGCATTGTTTAGGCTATGTTTTAGTTGTAATTAGTTCTATATTTTCTGTAATGCCGATGAAGAAGCATATGTCTTGTGTATAGAGATGAAGGAGCTTACATTTTGATTTTTTTCATCTCCTTTTGGGCGAGGAGGAAACCTGGAGACTATGTGGCGGCCGTGAAGACGTAGGAGCGGGGCTCCGTCCACACGGTCCACTGAAGTCGGCGCCTCCAGGAGCAAGACTTTTGTGCAGTACTAAATAGGTAGAAGAAGACCACGCAATGAAGCTGGGCGAAGAGGAAGGTGAAGAACCGGCGGCCGTCAAGCAGGAACCACAGGGCTCCGTCGACGGTGCAGCAGGCGTCACCGGCTTTTTTTTGTTTCCTTTAGCCCTCATTACAAACGGTCAAAAACTAATCTCCGTATCTGATGTAAAGACTAAAGGCAACGGTTATATATTATGCCCGTTGCTAAACTTATTGCAAACGATAAAAATCTCCGTTGCCATTGTGAGGCTTCACATCAGTGACAGAGGCAGGGACACGGACCCTTTCTCCGTTGCCGAAGGGGTTTTTGGCCCGTTTCCGATGTGTCGTTCTGTACTAGTGATAGGCCTATTCTGTTAACAGTGGAGAATGAGCCCACTTACCTCTTGCACAGGAAAAAATTCCTACGCTTTGAGGCCCGTTGGCTTAAAGAGGCCGATTTCAACGGGATAGTAGAAGGAGCCTGGGAAGCTTCGGGATACCAAGTTCAAATAATGATTTGGCGGGAAGACTAGCGAAAGTACATGATAACCTCCACCACTGGGATAGATCGGTGCTACAAGGGCCGACACGAAAGATCAAGTCGGTTAAAAAGGAGCTAGAAGAGGTGGTGAGAAAGGAACTATCTGCTGCTAATATCGCTAGGGAAAAGGAGCTGGCTGCGGAAATTGAGAAGCTACTTGAGCAAGAGGAAATACATTGGGCTCAATGTAGCCGGGTAAATTGGCTACAATCTGGTGATAGAAATACGGGGTACTTTCATAAATTTGCCACAACTAGGAGACAGAGGAACCAAATCAAAAAGCTGAGGGATGTTGATGGTAGTTGGAAGGAAGGAGAAACTGATTTGAATCCAATGGTGACTGGTTTCTTTGCAGGTTTGTTCACCATGGAGTTGCCAGATCCGAACCCCCAACTCCTGACTAAAGTAAATCCTCGGGTGACAGCTGCTATGAATGATGAATTGCGAAAACCCTACACTCCGGAGGATGTGAAGCGGGCTCTGTTCTCGATTGGAGATATGAAAGCGCCGGGGACAGATGGGTTACATGCTCTTTTCTTCAAGAAATGTTGGGGGATTATTGGGGATGCTCTCACCCATGAGGTGTTGGAAGCGATTCAGAGGAAGGAAATACCAAGGGGATGGAATGATACGGTCATTGTGCTAATTCCAAAGGTTGAAACCCCTGAAACAATCTCTCAATATAGGCCTATCAGTTTGTGCAATTTATTATATAAGGTGATATCAAAGCTGATAGCGTTCAGACTGAAGGTTATCCTAGATGAGGTGATCTCCCAAGTTCAGAGTGCCTTCGTTCCTGGTAGATTGATTACTGATAATATACTGTTAGCATATGAGAGTATGCACACAATCAAAAATAAAAAAACAGGGAAAGGAGGGTTTTTGTGCGGTGAAACTAGATATGCATAAAGCCTATGACAGGGTGGAATGGGTGTTTCTGGAGAAGATGCTGTAGCGCCCCGACCCGACTACTATACAGTGATGGTGCGTGTCACCGGTTAAGCGATACCACCGGAGGTTACGGGTTTACCAATCCCCGGCCAAAACCTTTGGCAGGCGTTGCTGGGTACACCTCACTCCAGACAACGCAACACCCCGATCGATGCCTCAACACGGTCACACCCATCAAAGCATAGTAATAAGATCAAGACTTGTGGAACAACTGGCACATCACAGACTCTACGACACAAAACCCTATAAGCAACTCTTATAATAGAGAAAGATAGCAAAAGTTACAAACAGGGGTCACCGACCCAACAATACATCAAGCGGAAGCGAGGGCGTTGTTCTAAACAACAAGAACCAGAATATGGCCTAAGAGGCCTACAAATAAACATCCAGCGCCAGCTGTTCCGGGATGTCCCAAGCTGCCACCTGGGAACCCCAGACTACTCGTCGACGTCCACAAAGAACCCACCTTCGAGGGCGGTGAAGTCCTCACCTGAAAATAAGCAAACGACGTTGAGTTCGACGAACTCGCAAGATTAAGAGCTAATATATGCTCGATGATTGGCTTTCAAAGGTTTTATGGCTGTTTTGCATAAAGCTGATTTTATTTATAAAACACAACTCCATGGCATCGACTAGTCAGAATATTTTTGAAGAGGGGTAAGAAGTAACTCTTTTCTTTGAGATCACCTTTTTCAAATCATCAACCACCATCACCCATTGTACCTGTTCATCAAAGGCACCTCCCCGAATCACCCTCGAGGAAGTCAACCTTGCATTCGTGGAATTGGTACCTCTAGTACCCAGTTTTTAAACATTCCGTTAAAGTTATTCTATGATCTTACCTTCACTTCCCAAGTCGTCCATAACCGCGGACACGGCTTTTCGAAAAGATTTACCCTGCAGGGGTGTACAAAGTTGAAGTCCCCGGAGTCCCGAAGGGCCCCAGCTCCTTCGCCACGCGTACCGTCCGGCCCATTACCTAGCTTTTAGCCCTCTTCCTTGGAGAGCCGGCTGGGTGGGAGCGGTGTCGACTTCTCCCTCGTTAAGGACTCTCCAGGATCATCAGTGCCGGTAGGACAGGTTTGGTGACTCCTCCAACCCCCTGTCCCGCGGACACTTATCTTTCCTAGTACCATCATCCTCATACCATTCTCAGCCACCAACTCACGCACGCGCAAATGGAAGCCCGAACTAGAGGACCCTGGCTAGCCCCGCTCGAGTTATTTAGTCTATGAGGGTTCCTGCAAATGCATAGGCCTCACGCATGGTTGCACGCTCAGTCTTGGTTCAAGAGGTATAGCACTCGCACCTAGGCGGCGAGAACGAGACAAAGCACCACAACCACAGTGGCCTCTCATCCCCACCTTTAAGCATTTTATTATCCGTCACCACAATTCTCCACCATCATCTCCACATTTCACGCCTGTTTCCAACAACACATATATCCATAGTACAGCTATGCATATAACTAGGCATGGCTAAGCATCACATAGCATTTATAAGTATCTCGGCCAACAACACAAACCTATGGATAATAGGAGGGGAAACAGATAATGGCATAGGGAATTAATGCAACTATAGGATACTCTAATCCGACCAAAGTTGACATTTAGAACCGCATGCAATATTATAGTGGAGAAAATATTTGCGGAAACATAAGATAAGATATGCTCAGAGGGGGGATTACGCTTGCCTTGTTGAGCGGAGGAGTCAAACTGCTCGTCGGAGTAATGTTGATCAACTCCGAACTCGCGATCTACTGGAGAGCAAACAACACCGGAAAGCAAGAACAACAATCAACACATGGCAATTGTGCAATGCATACAAGAATGATGATATGACATTTTAAATGCACCCTAAAAGCATTGATCATGATCAACAAGTTAAATGGAGTCCCCAATATATTTATGGTATTATTTGGAATGAACCCCATATTTAAACTTAGTGATTTTGAAATACTATTAGAGCACATTGTTATAATTGGGATCAATGATGCATGATGACGATGATTTTGGACAGTTCATGCTTTTCCGAACATTTTGGTATAAGGGACACATTTTTCGGAGGTCCGGAGAAAAAGTTATCACCTTTATAAGTTTACTCCTTTTAAATATTCCTTTTAATAATTTAACTCCACCACAAAATATGTTTTAGTTACTCGACTTCGAGAGAGAGGGATAACTAGTAGGAATCATCGAGGATCGATGTCCCTACGTCGCGAGGGAGGAGCGGGGAACATGCGATAACGCGGGAGAAAAAGAAAAAGAAAGCATCCCAAAGAAAAAAACAGGGGAGCCGGTTTCCAGCCCGGCTGGGCCGGCTGTGAGGCCGGCCTGCTAACAGAACCAGCCGGCACACAGCCCGGTTAAGGCCGGGCCCAAGGCCAGTCAAGGCCCAGAGGCGGACGGCTTTCAGCCCGGCTAAGCCGGTGTCACGACCGGGCGAGCGAGGAAAAAGGAAAAAGGCTGCGCCCGCGGGGATTCGAACTCGCGAGCGCGCGGGCGTGCGAGCGTGATCGGTGGTGCTAGCCAGGGGGATGGATCGGGGCTGGTGATAGGATGGAGATCTATTTGGTTTTAGCCCCCACTAGTTCTGCTGACGAAACTGAACCTTGACACTAGGATTCAGACAACACGTTTCAGTCACAACGGCGACGAACCTCTGCCGGCGACGAATCCATGGCGAACAGCACGGCTAGCGCGAGATGGAGGAGGTAAAGGGGCCAGCGTGGGCCAGAAGCTCACCCTCGAGCACCGTGGAACGGTCGGGGACGGCGGAGGGAGGTCGTTGGCGACGGAATCGTGCGCGGCGGCGCGCGGACGGCAGCGGGGAAGTTGAGGACGGCGACGTCGTTTCACCGCCTCCCCGGTCGATTCCTCTGGCGTGGAGGAAGAGCACGGCACGGCGAAGCTCACGGCGGTCTCGGCTTGGCTCGGGGAGCCCTCAGTCGACGGCGATGCGGCGGAGACGGCGAGCTCGGTGCGGCTCCATGGCGAGAGAGAGACGAGAGGGGAAACGGGGGCAGGTGAGCGAGTGGGGACGGAATAGGAGGAGCAGTGCAGCCTCGTGTCTTGCTCTCCTCGTCGAGGAAGGCAGGGCAGAGGGGGCCCGGGCTTGCGCGACGCGCAGCAGCGCCATGGCGCCAGTGCGCTCTTCGGTCGCTACAGGGAAAGGAAGAAAACAGTTTTGCAATTTAGTCCCTGGAAGTTTTAAAACCATCACGGATCAGTCCTTTTCAGTACTGGCAGCACTGTTTTTGAATTGTTTAGGGCATTTAAATACTTCCAGAAATTATGTAAATTTTTGGGTAGCCTCTTTATATTAATATGAAGCTCCCCTAATTTTTACGGATTATTTGAAAATAATTTGGTAGGAAAACAAAATAGGAATTGCTCGCGGGCGATTTGAGTTTCCCTCCACTTCTTTTATTTTGCAAATCAAAATAGTTTGTAAAAAGTTATGTTTGGAACCTTTGGAACTTCCTGGACAAATATACAATGTCAAAGTATTTTTGTTTTGCAAGATTGGAAACTTTCAGGGATTGAATTTGTGAAGTTGAGTTTGGCATTTGTTTTTAAAAGGTGCCAAACTAATTATTTATTTTGTGTTAGCAATTTAATTTGGATGCCATGATGCAATTAACACAAAAAGTGGAAAATTTATTCGGGTTTTTAGGTTCTCGAATTCCGGGCTGTTACAACTCTACCCTCCTTACAGGAATCTCGTCCCGAGATTCTAAGAGTAGGAAAAAGGGAAGCAGGTTACAACGGTACCACACGACCTTCACGCTTTAGGTGGCTCCTTTCTTGAAGAGGTTGATCAAGGGCATCACGAAGATCTTCATCGGATTCACTTCGCGGTTACTATGAACGTACACCATAGCAAGGAGAGAAACCTCACCGGAAGGATGGATCTTGGTGAATATACAAAGACCGAGTACCTCCTAGTAGAATCTTAGAAAGGGGATTTCAAGCATCCCGTGATTTGACCGTTAGGAGACACGGGCGTTTGACGGGAGATTGATAAGAGTTCCCAGTTGGTAGACAACTGTTTCTCAAAGATTCAGAATATGAACTTTGCACAAGGCCTAGAATTTCTGAAGACGAAAGGTAAACAAGATTCGAACAGATGAAGGGTGAGTTAGCCTATACGGCTGGAGTAGAACTTTCCTCACGGAGGAGCATTTCAAACCACGGAAGAAGGATCATGAAGATGAACCGAGAGAACTTTAGAAACTTCGGGAACGTTAGCATCGGAAGAAACTCCTTGATATTCTAGGCATCGAGGACAAACTTCTTGAGGATCACCAACCGTCGTTTCTGATTGCGATTCAGATCGGGTTAGGTGTAGGGATACTTATGCCTCAACACAAGTAGGAATAGGAAGCTTTTACAATGATACCAACGAAGTACATGGCTAAAACCCCGAGAGCTAGACCAGGATGTCCAACTCCAAGGAGGAACGAGATTGCAGAACCCATGTATGAGCATTGTCAGAAGACATCTGCACCTACCTGAATTACTTGTAATGAGACACAGATGAGCCCTTCTTGGGAACATCAAAGAATGAAAAAGAATTTCTGTAATCCTTCTCTTCTTGAACAGTTCCACTAGTGGCTTGGAGGCATAGATGAAATTTCTCAAGAAAGGGAGGTGACAACGTACCATACCAAGGATAGTGGCACACACGGAGTGATTGGGATGATTCCGAGGATACAAGCAATTTACTCAGATCCACGGCGACATATTCGGCAATTGCACGTGGACCAAGAAAGTCATTTCTAACTCGAGAACACGTGCCTTGGACGAAAAAGTTAGTGCTAACAAGTTTACAATGCCACGCCCGCTATTCATATAAATCTCCGCAAACATGGACGAAATAAGAGGTAGTTGATGGACTCAACAACCAACTTATCTCGTTACTCCAAGATGGTCGACTTATATGTCACATGAACTGCATAGACATTGCTCAGATTAACACATTCCCGTAGGTCGGTCGGAGTTTGATTTGACGATAGCTCGATTCAATCCACAGATTTGGAGGGTAGCATATCCAAAGAAGAGATACCACCTTGTTTCAACATGAACAGACTAGACATCCCCTTGAGAATGAACTATAACAGATAGAGAAACATTCAGGACATCCAACACGAATTTCTTGAGGAGGAGTTGTTCAAGAACCAGCTTACTCATAAGAGTCGTCCGTGATGTTGAGCTTGGACAGGCGACAACCTGGCGACTTCTGGAAGACACAGACTATCACGATCCCCATACAGGATAACACGACATAGCGGTGGATCTTGAGTTCGAGGGAGGATCATGCCTTTCAAGGCACAACAAGGTGGTCTTGGAAGTTTCGGCGCGAACCTAGCTCTTTGACCGAGGAAGGGCACCGAAGAGAAGGAACTTGGGAACACAGTCAAATTCAACTTATTGATCGGATAACCAATCATGCTAAGGAGGACACAAAGGTCTTTGGATTTCCGCGCAGTGGGAACTGCTGAGAATATCCGATAGCCACATCATTGTTCATGTCTTATCATTCTGGAGCAACAAGTCACTCGAAGAACGAAGAGTAACAAGTGTGGGAGCGTCACTTCATCAAGAGGATCATGATACTTAGCACGACCCCGTGATATAAAAGAGTGTGGCACTCTAAGGTGGAGCAAAACAAAGCTAGACAAGGCCCTTATTCTGCGGAGTACAATACTTTGACCTGGTTCTAGAAGGGACAGGATACGGGAGTTTGTTTCTCCTATCAAGACGAAGTGGAAAGTCTTGACGGACCCAGAGAGTGACTTGCATCGGAACACACCAATGCACGGTGAGAACATGGCGGTCAAACGGAAGACACGGGTCGGAAAGAAGAGCGAGAGTAACAAACATGCTGAGGGAAAACCTCAGATGTTGAAGATGCACCGGTTATTACTCAATTGTGATAACCATGCCCGAAAAGGAGAGACGCGGAAGAGTCAAGAACATAGTTGGGAGACGTGCTAGAAGAATCCTGGCTGTAATCCAGATGGTTCCAAGACCGAACCTAGAACAAGGCTAGGGAAAAACTGAAGTGGAGTAGCCAACGGAGGTGCAGTAATTTAAGGTTCAACCATTTACCACACAGACCACAGAAAAGACTTGGGTTGAAGATCAGCATCATGTGCTACTAGCGAGAGTTAAGTAATCAACTTAACACACTCTAGTTGGCACAATCCGGGACCTTATGTTCAAGTCCTTGGGTTAAACCCAAAAGAAAGGATTAAGAGATTAAACTTGATAGGAATACAAGGGTTCGTAACCAACTGAGTTGATGGAATTTTCGTCGTACTCCAGATGGTTTCTCGGCACATGAAGCTTCGGATTGTAGCGCGGCGGGAGCAACTGGGCACATAACACTAAAGGTAACAGGTGAGAAGTCCAACCCCGTTTCTCAACTGTTATTTCAAAAACTTAGGATCCCGGGGCGGGAAACTTTAAAATCAAATCGAGGTAAGATTGCTCCGAGATTAGAGGGTAACCAGATAAGGAGTAAAAAGAATCCTAAGATGGTTTTCACAACTCATTTTTAGGTTAAAATAATTTTCACAAACACTAGACTCAACGTCGACCAGTAGAAGGGTTTCCTACAGGCAGTCCTGCTCTGATACCAACTTGTAGCGCCCCGACCCGACTACTATACAGTGATGTGCGTGTCACCGGTTAAGCGATACAACCGGAGGTTACGGGTTTACCAATCCCCGGCCAAAACCTTTGGCAGGCGTTGCTGGGTACACCTCACTCCAGACAACGCAACACCCCGATCGATGCCTCAACACGGTCACACTATCAAAGCATAATAATAAGATCAAGACTTGTGGAACAACTGGCACATCACAGACTCTACGACACAAAATATAAGCAACTCTTATAATAGAGAAAGATAGCAAAAGTTACAAACAGGGGTCACCGACCCAACAATACATCAAGCGGAAGCGAAGGGCGTTGTTCTAAACAACAAGAACCAGAATATGGCCTAAGAGGCCTACAAATAAACATCCAGCGCCAGCTGTTCCGGGATGTCCCAAGCTGCCACCTGGGAACCCCAGACTACTCGTCGACGTCCACAAAGAACCCACCTTCGAGGTCGGTGAAGTCCTCTCCTGAAAATAAGCAAACGACGTTGAGTTCGACGAACTCGCAAGATTAAGAGCTAATATATGCTCGATGATTGGCTTTCAAAGGTTTTATGGCTGTTTTGCATAAAGCTGATTTTATTTATAAAACACAACTCCATGGCATCGACTAATCAGAATATTTTTGAAGAGGGTAAGAAGTAACTCTTTTCTTTGAGATCACCTTTCAACATCAACCACCATCACCATTGTACCTGTTCATCAAAGGCACCTCCCCGAATCACCCTCGAGGAAGTCAACCTTGCATTCGTGGAATGGTACCTCTAGTACCCAGTTTTTAAACATTCCGTTAAAGTTATTCTATGATCTTACCTTCACTTCCCAAGTCGTCCATAACCGCGGACACGGCTTTTCGAAAAGATTTACCCTGCAGGGGTGTACAAAGTTGAAGTCCCCGGAGTCCCGAAGGGCCCCAGCTCCTTCGCCACGCGTACCGTCCGGCCCATTACCTAGCTTTTAGCCCTCTTCCTTGGAGAGCCGGCTGGGTGGGAGCGGTGTCGACTTCTCCCTCGTTAAGGACTCTCCAGGATCATCAGTGCCGGAGGACAGGTTTGGTGACTCCTCCAACCCCTGTCCCGCGGACACTTATCTTTCCTAGTACCATCATCCTCATACCATTCTCAGCCACCAACTCACGCACGCGCAAATGGAAGCCCGAACTAGAGGACCCTGGCTAGCCCCGCTCGAGTTATTTAGTCTATGAGGGTTCCTGCAAATGCATAGGCCTCACGCATGGTTGCACGCTCAGTCTTGGTTCAAGAGGTATAGCACTCGCACCTAGGCGGCGAGAACGAGACAAAGCACCACAACCACAGTGGCCTCTCATCCCCACCTTTAAGCATTTTATTATCCGTCACCACAATTCTCCACCATCATCTCCACATTTCACGCCTGTTTCCAACAACACATATATCCATAGTACAGCTATGCATATAACTAGGCATGGCTAAGCATCACATAGCATTTATAAGTATCTCGGCCAACAACACAAACCTATGGATAATAGGAGGGGAAACAGATAATGGCATAGGGAATTAATGCAACTATAGGATACTCTAATCCGACCAAAGTTGACATTTAGAACCGCATGCAATATTATAGTGGAGAAAATATTTGCGGAAACATAAGATAAGATATGCTCAGAGGGGGGATTACGCTTGCCTTGTTGAGCGGAGGAGTCAAACTGCTCGTCGGAGTAATGTTGATCAACTCCGAACTCGCGATCTACTGGAGAGCAAACAACACCGGAAAGCAAGAACAACAATCAACACATGGCAATTGTGCAATGCATACAAGAATGATGATATGACATTTTAAATGCACCCTAAAAGCATTGATCATGATCAACAAGTTAAATGGAGTCCCCAATATATTTATGGTATTATTTGGAATGAACCCCATATTTAAACTTAGTGATTTTGAAATACTATTAGAGCACATTGTTATAATTGGGATCAATGATGCATGATGACGATGATTTTGGACAGTTCATGCTTTTCCGAACATTTTGGTATAAGGGACACATTTTTCGGAGGTCCGGAGAAAAAGTTATCACCTTTATAAGTTTACTCCTTTTAAATATTCCTTTTAATAATTTAACTCCACCACAAAAATATGTTTTAGTTACTCGACTTCGAGAGAGAGGGATAACTAGTAGGAATCATCGAGGATCGATGTCCCTACGTCGCGAGGGAGGAGCGGGGAACATGCGATAACGCGGGAGAAAAAGAAAAAGAAAGCATCCCAAAGAAAAAAACAGGGGAGCCGGTTTCCAGCCCGGCTGGGCCGGCTGTGAGGCCGGCCTGCTAACAGAACCAGCCGGCACACAGCCCGGTTAAGGCCGGGCCCAAGGCCAGTCAAGGCCCAGAGGCGGACGGCTTTCAGCCCGGCTAAGCCGGTGTCACGACCGGGCGAGCGAGGAAAAAGGAAAAAGGCTGCGCCCGCGGGGATTCGAACTCGCGAGCGCGCGGGCGTGCGAGCGTGATCGGTGGTGCTAGCCAGGGGGATGGATCGGGGCTGGTGATAGGATGGAGATCTATTTGGTTTTAGCCCCCACTAGTTCTGCTGACGAAACTGAACCTTGACACTAGGATTCAGACAACACGTTTCAGTCACAACGGCGACGAACCTCTGCCGGCGACGAATCCATGGCGAACAGCACGGCTAGCGCGAGATGGAGGAGGTAAAGGGGCCAGCGTGGGCCAGAAGCTCACCCTCGAGCACCGTGGAACGGTCGGGGACGGCGGAGGGAGGTCGTTGGCGACGGAATCGTGCGCGGCGGCGCGCGGACGGCAGCGGGGAAGTTGAGGACGGCGACGTCGTTTCACCGCCTCCCCGGTCGATTCCTCTGGCGTGGAGGAAGAGCACGGCACGGCGAAGCTCACGGCGGTCTCGGCTTGGCTCGGGGAGCCCTCAGTCGACGGCGATGCGGCGGAGACGGCGAGCTCGGTGCGGCTCCATGGCGAGAGAGAGACGAGAGGGGAAACGGGGGCAGGTGAGCGAGTGGGGACGGAATAGGAGGAGCAGTGCAGCCTCGTGTCTTGCTCTCCTCGTCGAGGAAGGCAGGGCAGAGGGGGCCCGGGCATGCGCGACGCGCAGCAGCGCCATGGCGCCAGTGCGCTCTTCGGTCGCTACAGGGAGAGGAAGAAAACAGTTTTGCAATTTAGTCCCTGGAAGTTTTAAAACCATCACGGATCAGTCCTTTTCAGTACTGGCAGCACTGTTTTTGAATTGTTTAGGGCATTTAAATACTTCCAGAAATTATGTAAATTTTTGGGTAGCCTCTTTATATTAATATGAAGCTCCCCTAATTTTTACGGATTATTTGAAAATAATTTGGTAGGAAAACAAAATAGGAATTGCTCGCGGGCGATTTGAGTTTCCCTCCACTTCTTTTATTTTGCAAATCAAAATAGTTTGTAAAAAGTTATGTTTGGAACCTTTGGAACTTCCTGGACAAATATACAATGTCAAAGTATTTTTGTTTTGCAAGATTGGAAACTTTCAGGGATTGAATTTGTGAAGTTGAGTTTGGCATTTGTTTTTAAAAGGTGCCAAACTAATTATTTATTTTGTGTTAGCAATTTAATTTGGATGCCATGATGCAATTAACACAAAAAGTGGAAAATTTATTCGGGTTTTTAGGTTCTCGAATTCCGGGCTGTTACAGATGCTAAGGAGGCTCGGATTCCATGCTCAGTTTGTGGAGTTGCTAATGGCGTGTGTTCGGTCTGTTCATTATCGTGTCCAGTACAATGATCAAGAGACAGAAGGTTTTGCTCCAACTAGGGGTCTCCGTCAAGGGGATCCTATCTCACCTTACTTATTCCTAATTTCTGCAGAAGGCTTGTCGAGTGCTCTAGCTCACGAAGAGGAGGTTCGGGGCATTGAAGGTGTTCGGGTGTGCAGAAATGCACCATCAGTTTCTCATTTACTTTTTGCTGATGATTCCCTAATATTTATGAAAGCAAATTTAACTAATGCAACCTCATTGAGAAGAGTTCTACAGGAGTATTGTGCATGTTCAGGACAGATGGTGAGTGAAAGCAAGTGTAGCATCTTCTTCAGTCCGTGTGTCAGGGTGGAGACAAAATCTGAGATGTGTGAAGCGCTGAATATTATGACTAAAGCTATATCGGACAGATACCTGGGGCTGCCTGCTATGGTGGGGCTGGATCGTACTGACAGCTTCATTTACATGCTGGAGCGTGTGATTGAAAGACTAAATGGTTGGAAGGATACATTTTTATCACTAGGGGGAAAAGAGATTCTGCTGAAAGCTATTATCCAATCTATTCCAGTGTTTGCTATGGGAGTTTTCAAAATTCCTAAACAGCTACGTAAAGAGATCAATGATGCAATGTCGAGTTTCTGGTGGGGTGACACTGAGGAAAAAAGGAGAATGCATTGGTTTGCTTGGTGGAGAATGTGCATTCCGAAAAAGATAGGAGGTATGGGTTTTCGTGATCTTCATTCCTTTAATCTAGCAATGCTTGCAAAGCAGTGTTGGAGGTTAATTTCAAACCCGGATAGCCTATGTGCTCAGGTTCTTGGAGCTAAATATTATCCTAATGGTGATTTACTGAAAGCTGGACCAAAAAAGAACTCCTCTTTCACTTGGCCGAGTATTATGTCTGGTTTGCAAACATTCAAGCGAGGCCACATATGGAGGATTGGATCGGGCACTCAAGTAAAATATGGGAAGACAATTGGATTCCTAGTAGCCCAACAAGAAAGGTCTTCACGAATCGTGGACAAATTCTTTTGAAAATTGTGGACGACCTAATTGACCCGCTCACAAATTCATGGGATGAAAATTGGGAGAATTTTTTACTAGTTGATGTGGAAAGAATTCTCAGAATTCCATTAAGTGAGCACTTGTCTGATGAATTTGTTGCTTGGCAACTAACAAAGACACACATGTTTTCTGTCAGGTCAGCTTATTATGCGGAATGGGAGCATCAGTTTGGTGCAAGAACAAGAAGAAGGGATGGACAAGGGGCTGCATGCTCCAACCCGGTTTGGGATAAATTGTGGAAATTGAGGGCACCAAGTAAAGTTAAAATCTTTCTTTGGAAAGCTCTACACGGAGCAGTACCTGGCATGGCAATACTGGCGTCAAGACACATCAAAGTTCCAGCTCAGTGTCCTATCTGTGAACAAGGGGCAAAGGACATCATGCACTTGCTCTTTACATGTGCCCGAACTAGAAAAGTTTGGAAGGAGCTGGGATTAAAACAATATATTGACAAAGCCATGGCGTATGACCGATCGGGTTCTGTGGTGTTGGAGTATATCCTCCGTAGCAAGCAAGAAAATGCACCAATCCTAAATACGGTAAGCCTACATGAATCTATAGCGGTGGCTTGTTGGTATATTTGGTGGCAGCGAAGGGAAGCGGTGAAAGGTGAGAAGGTTGCTCCCCCTAGTAGGTCGGCCTTTGCTATACATGCACTGACGGCAAATTTCCAAGCGGCCCAAAAAAGCTCTAGTATACCAAAGAAGGTGATGTGGTCTAAACCTGAAGTTGGGAATGTTAAACTCAATATTGATGCATCCTTTTATCAAAATAGGACGGGGTCGGTAGGTGCCATCCTAAGAAATGCTCGTGGTGAGGTTATGTCCGGAATGGCTTGCTTAATTGATAATGTCTTGGATGCTGCAGCAGCTGAGGCGTTGGCCTTGCTCAGAGGTCTTCAGTTCATGGAGAAATTAGGTTGCTCTTCAGCTATTATTGAATCCGACGCTTTGGAGCTAGTCCAAGCTTGTAATGGTGATATTGAGGTTTGGACTTCCCACGCAGCAATTTTAGTAGAGAGTTTATGAAGGCGAGGATGATGGATACAGTGGAGTTCAGACATTGCATGAGGGAGGCTAATCAGGTTGCTCATGAGTTGGCAAAGCAAGTGTATCAAACGAAGGAGAATTTTAGCTGGGAGGGTGACCCCCCAAATTTTCTTCTTTCTTTTGTAATCAACGATGTAACCTATGTGAATGCTTAAAGGCGGCAAGTTTCTGACGCACTCTTTTCCTTCCAGGGTACCTTAGGGGACTGGAAGGTTTTTAATGAGTCGGCTTGCTGACCTAATATGTGGGGGCAAATAGTTTAAAAAAAAATTCTCCTAGATCGCAAAACTCTATCAATCGGGCACAAAACTTACAATTATTCACTTAAAAACGAAAATTGTATTTCTAGTCCCTGATATATTGATAGTCCGTGTCTTACCTATCAACTCTTAAATATTACTCTATCTCCGTTTCATAATTATTGTCATGTGTCACGATTTTAGTTAAATTTAAACAAAAATCACGACAAAAATTCTGAAACGGAGGTAGTGTATGTCGCAAGTCGAGAGCCAAGCTATTAAATGGATGACTAGCTCTCACGTATAGTTTTGACAAAGTACATCGCGGGTCAAAGGGAATGTCATATGTACATTGGACAGGAAGTCGTAGACGACTTAGTTCTATCGGGAGTCGGCACGCTTTGTTAGAAGTGGCTACTGAACTATCGGCTTGAAACTCGATGTACATGAAAGCGAGTCCATCAAAAGAATTTGGCGAGTTGAAGTTATATATGGGAGGTGGAGGAGTATCTCTTGTTTTGTCCAACTAGAAGTAAACCTGCTGGGTCAAACACTTAAGAGGACTGGAGCCAGACAACAGTGTTCCAGCTGATAACGTGCCACGGGGTTGTACCTGAGTCAACACTGGACACGTGGCGATTAGGGTTGCTTGGTCGTACCGCGAGCGACATGGCCCAGGCCCATATATCGGCCCCATGTCTGTCTATATAAGGAGAGGGTACGATGCGGGAGTGGGTCCACTAATGAGTAGAAACAAATCCACATTACTACAAGCCGCATCTCGCCAATGTCTTGCTTGCAGAGCAAGCCTAGCAGTTTCTCTTCCGTGCTCCATCTTCTACGTGTGTGCCACCCGCAGAGGCGCTGTGAGTTTGGCGCTAGATCTCCCCGGATGCGAGACGGTGGTGGGATGAGGTGAAGCAGCAGGAGCCATCGGCAAGTAACGCCAAGCCGATGACACTAGTACAGAACGACACATCAGAAACGGGCCAAAAACCCCATCGGAAACGGAAAAAGGGTCCGTGTCCCCGACCCCGTGACTGATGTGAAGGCCCTCATCGGTAACGGAGGCGAAAAACCGTCGCTGATGAGGCATCGGTTTGGCAACGGTGGTGCACATACCTCCGTTTCTGATGTGTCGGAACATCAGAAACGGAAATTCTGTTTCTGCTTGTTTGCATTGAGGTTTCTTCATAAGCCTAGAGCAGGAATAGATTTGCCACTGGACATTTAAAATTTCACAGCAGAAGCACAAAAATGCTAACAAATTCATTCATAAGGTATAACAAATGTCACCGATACATTGCATCACAAGACAACCAATTACTTATCTTCATTGTCATGTCTCTCTAAATCTATCATTGACATGTCTAGCTAAATCTATCTATGTCATGTCTAGCTAAATATATCTATGTCATGCCTCACTAAACTTATCCTTGTCATTTCTAACTTAATTTATCTTCATGACTTGCTGTTACATATGCCTTACAACTTTGCCAAGTTCATGAATTCAATCTTCTTCTTGGACGGTGTCGCCGAAATATAATCAACTCGCCGCTTTGTCCCCGACCTTGTATTTAGCTCATTTAAATGAGCTTAACGGATCAGCACCATGCTCTGCACATAGTGCAATAAGCGAGTGCTGATGTACTGAAGGTGCCTCTTTTGTAAAGTGGTCACTGAAATGCAAAGAGAGAATATAGGACTCCATGTTAGCTCACTATACATCTAGCATAAAGGACATACAACACAAAAGGATGCTTAATACAGAATAACAAACTTACAAATCCATTGCATAGTTGTTGTGTACCAACAATTATGCCGGGCGACAAGCGCACCTTGGCTAAGGACCCGGCTTTTTATACAGTGTCACCGAAATGTACATCTGTTTTGCAAAGGAGATAAGTCAGCCATGAGTTTCATACACTACCGATTTGTGCTAGTTCTGTTCTATTCGAGCGACACTACAAACGGACCGGAGGGAGTCATGTTTTAACTGGTCCTATGGAAGAAAACCTAAACAAAACAATGACAACAACCCTAGTTCGTCGGCACGACGGCCGGTCACAAATAGATGTATTACCTTTGGATCTGGCGGCGGGAGTACGTAGTCGTCCTGGGATCGACACGCCATGCGCCCTCCACCTACAGATCAGGCGACGAGATCTGCCCGGGTGGATCAAAGAACGGGTACGCGCTGCCACGGTCGGAGGAGAGGAAGATGCGCGCCGACACGGTCGGAGGGAGGGAGATGCGCGCCACCACGGTCGGAGGGAGGGAGATGCGCGCCGCCACGGTCGGAGGAGAGGAAGATGCACGCCGCCACGGTCGGAGGGAGGGAGATGCGCGCCGCCACGGTCGGAGAAGAGATCTGGTGCTGCGTGGAGGCGCGGCCACACTTTGAGAGTGAGGCTGAGAGTGAGAGCGATAGAGTTTAGGGCTGTGTGAAGGGCGCATTTATAGCAAAGTAGAACATCGGAAACGGAGGGGATAAACAACCGTTTCCTTTGATTTTTTCACTGACACACTGGGCTTATACTGATCTCTACTAGTTTTTTTCGAAACAGATCTCTACTACTATGGAGAATTGAAGAACATAAAAATGAATAACTACTCCTCGGCCTCCGCCTTCTCCTGCTCGTATGCGAGGAGAGCCGCGTAGTCGTCCGTGTCGTCGCGCGGCTCCTCGCCGACGATGTCATCGCCGCCCGTGCGCCCCTCCCACATCTCGTCGTCGTAGGCAGGATCGTCGCGCAGCTCCGGCGGGAGGAGAAGCGGCTCAACTGCTTCCGGCGGCATAGGCACCGCCGCGCGGTTGAGGTGCCAGCCACCGGGTAGCCGAACCTTTGACCATGGCACTGGCCTCCTATATTGCCAGTGCCGCTCCGCGACGGCCTGCCCGACGATGACGCGGTTCCATCCAGGCGACCGCGGACGAGCGTCTCTCCGCCGCGGCGAGCGGTTGCGGTCGCGGGCGCCCGAGGATCCCGCGTCCTCTTCCGGCGGCATAGGCACCCTCCTGTGGTTGACGCGCCAGCCACCGGGGAGGCTAACATTTGACCAGGGCACTGGCCTCCTATATTGACAGTGCATCTGCGCGACGGCCTCCGGCACGACGACGCGGTTCCAATTCAGCGAAAGCGACAAACTGCTGCGGCGAACGCCCGAGGAGTTGCTAGGAGTATCCATGGCTGCGGCGAAGTGGCGTACTGAGATAGCAGGGAGATCGTGGGTTTCTAAGGAGTAGTGGGCAGCGGTGCCGCGGCGCCACTATGCCATAGCAGTTACTCCGCTCGCAGCGAATTCCACGAAGATGGAACGTGTCCACATTGCACACGGACAAAAGTCTCCGTTGCCATAGAGGCACATATCGGAAACGGAGCCAGAATTATGACCGTTGCCAATACTATGGGTAACGGAGTTCATACTTTCTCCGTTACCTATGTTGATGGGCCAGCCGCGGCCCAGGTCAGGTTTGTACGCACTGGCCGCGCGAAAAGCGCGATTCTCCGTCGCCTAACGACTGCCGTTTCCATAGAGGGGTATCCGATGTGTCGTTCTGTACTAGTGTGACAACCACTATCAGCGGAGTTGTCCGAGATGAGGTACAAGGACTGTACTGCCCCGATGGGCTACACCCAATTCCGACCTGCGCGTCTGGTGGTAAGGTCCATGGCTACTCCCCTGAGATGATTCTTAGCGTAGCTGCGTTAGGAAAAAGTTTTTGTGTGAGGTCATTGCACCCCACACGAGGGATTCCACGAAGTGTTGTACATGTCATGTAACTTGTGTGTATTGAAACAATGATCTGACAAACTCTTGGGAAGTATTTTATATCATCTTTGACATGAAGCTGATGTGATTCTAAACATCCAACTGAGTAAGGATGATACTGGGATTACTTTATGATCCTAATGTGACACTTCAAAAGAACGAGCTCACTACGTTGAGAAGGTCTTAAGTATGTTTGGCTTTATAGACATCAAGCCTTCTCCAGCACTTGATGATCCTAGTGTGACACTTTGAAAGAACAATAAATAAGCGAGAGATCAATTAATTAACATACTCTGAAACCATCGATTCACTCATGTACTTAGTAAGTGCAACAAGGACATGTTTCTCTTTTATTGTGAGAAAATTGAGCAGGTTTTCATGTCAAACCTCGGTATTGAGATTCACTATTCTGCGCACCCTACCATGCTTGAAGGATATAGTGATTTGAACTAGATATCGGATGTGGATGAGATCTACACCACAAGTTGGCATGTGTTTACTTTTGGAGGTGGCGTAGTGTTATGAAGGTCTTGCAAACATATCATATTGACGAGCTCAAACATGAAGGCAAAACTTACTACTTCAGATACAACCATTTTCGAGTCATAGTGGCCACGTGAGCTCTTGATGGACTTGCGCGTGGTTAAAAAACAAGCGCCATTATCCTTATGAGTTGTGCTAACCAAACTGTTATCAAAGTGAACAATTCTAAGACAACGCAAAGTTATCAAGACATGTAAAGAGACGTTTGAAGTGTGTCATGAAACTGGGAAACTTCATAGTAATAAGTGTGAAATATGTTCAAACAAACAAAGACTTGACATATCCCTTTACCAAAGGACTTCCATGGACTATGGTAGATAATGAATCAAGGGAGATGGCTATCAGACCCATGAGTTTACACCACACTAACAGCCCAATCTTTGTGATCGAAAATCTTGTGAACTAGTACTTGGGTAAAACAAGCTATTATTTAATACATGGGAGTATTCTAAAACGCTCTCTCTGTGAATATGGGAAACTCTCAAAACTATACGGCAGGTTGGTAACATGTTTTAATGTGTCTCTATTAGGCATCCTTAGTAAATATGGTGTTCTACATATCATTTTTTAAAATACCACATATATATGAGGCCGACTGCCAAACATCACAGTTTATGAGAGTTGGATGGTCTCTAGTAAACTCACAAAGATAACAGGGAGTACAAGTTATACGCTCCACCCATGGGGTAGGTACTAGTAGCCATATACAAGTTATCACTTTGAACAAAATCAGTTCACGCAAAACTATAAATTTAAAACGTTTTTTTGATGGGCAAAACAGTGGGGAAAAAAATCCCCACTGCAACTTTTATAAATTTTCAATATTTACAAGTTATTTACAATGTTGCTGCATCCGTCAAAAATTTATAAATTAAAAACGTAGTACATCGTTCAAATTATTGATAGATGTAGCTTAAATTTCTACGCATAAGTTCAACTTAACAGTGTGTGCTGAAACTGTGGTATTTTAAAAAAAGTAGCAAGAATAGAAAAATATTAAAATTGGAATTTTATATTTGATGCCCATGTGATTTTTAGATTTCCCTAATAAATCTCGAAGGCTCATGTGTTGCAAGAGGTCAAGGTGCAATTTTTTCAGTCCTACATTGGTAGTGGAAAGGGAGTGAGATAAATTTATATAGTGGAGTCTCTCACACCACTTGGTGATGGAATACGGAGAGTAAGAGAACACAACATACACATGCTTTCTCATCACCCCTCATGTCGAGGGAACCTCGATTGCGTAGCCATAGGGTTGGCCATCATAGTGAAATGATCGGAGACAAGGGTACAATGGAGATGACAATGGGAATAGGCACAAGGATTGCCTAGGTTTGGCCCCTCAGGACGGAGGTACATACCTACTCCGGCTTGTTTGAAATTATGTGTCTCGAGTTTAGAGTAACTATTCAAATGTGCTATGGGCTTGTGGTGAATTTGTACCTTGTCCAAAGGGACCACACGTCATGCCTTATATATGGTGACATTGCGGGGTTACAATGATGGTGGTCTTAGTTGTTATTTACTAGCTATGATTACGAGTGGCAATCGGTAGGTTAATGCATACTGACACCAACTGGAAACTCCCGTATTTGATGTTTTGTAACGCCGGTCTTTAAATTGAGTCAACTGGAGGAGTCGTCCTCTAGGCGACGCTTCGACGAGTCGACCCTGGCAAGCTGGGTGGTAGAATCGGCGTTTGTTTGGGTGGCAGCCTCGTGCAGGACATGGGTCACCTTAAACCTGTTGGGCCGATTCTTTGACTTGGTCCACGTGAACCTGGTGGCCTTCTAGTGACTTTGGGCCCACCTAGTAGTGATACCGCCATAGTTAGCCTAGATTCACGATTGTTCGCGTTTTTTACCACACTTCATGTACCATCCAAGTTGGGCGGTGTCGCCTACCGATGTCTTTGTCGACATATTTTTGACCGGTCTTCACCAACATTATCGTCAACAATGTCACCACTACAACAGCCGCAGCGAGTTCGTCTAAATTTATAATCTACAATTCATCATGTTTTTCGAATACGTAATGATGTTTGTCATGTTTGTTATTCAAACTAATATGTTATGTTATCTAAGTTCATGCTAGTAGTTCCATACGTCGTGATTTAAATATTTTAGATTTCATCATTGAATTGTCTATTTTTCCAACAAAAAGGAGCTTTTGTTAACACCAATGTCGCATAAAGACGACACAACCAAAAAGGTTTACACCACATTTGTGTTCACCTATTCACCCTTCGACATATTTCGTCATTCAATGTCTTCCCCAAGGAAACACTCGAAGAGCATGTGGTAAGCTCAGATGGCGTCATCCGAGATCTTCTCATCACCCTGAGTGTCAAACATCATTGTATTTGCCAAAATAAAAAAAGCAAGGGCGTTTGTCGACCATAGAAAACACCCTGAAATGTTTGCCACTCGTGGTATAAACATTGATGTGATCGATGAGGTCAAAGTATTTTATATCATCTTTGACATGAAAGATCTAAGAGAACCCAATGTGATTTTAAACATCAAATCGATTAAGGCTGATAGTAGAATCGAAATCTCACTATGTTGAGAAGACCTTAAATCGGTTTGGCTTTATAGACAGCAAGCCTCGTTTGACACCCCTAATGTGACACTTTGAAAGAACAAGAAAGAAACGAGTAGTTTCATACGTCATGACTTATATTTTATATCTCATCATGAAATTGCCTAATTTCCAACAAAAGGGGCACAAATGTTGCATCAAGACGGTACCACTAAAAAGGTTACACCAAATTTGTCTCTGTCTATTCACCCCTCTACATCTTTTTTTGAAGCTGCAACCCCTCTACATCTTTGATCCTTCAATGAAAGCTCAAAGAGGTTGTGGTAAGCTGAGATGGCGGGCGTCATCCGAGATCTTCTCGTCACCTTCTGAGTGTCAAACATCACTGTATTAGCCAAAATAAAAAGCAAGGACGTTTATCGACCATAGAACCTGCCCTGAAATGTTTGTCACTTGTGGTAATGATGAGACACTACGCGCGTCTACATCAGTTGTCACATAAACCTAAGAACTGCATTTTTCTTGCATGCACCTAACTTGGCAAATGGCAATGCTTCTGATATTTGTCTTCTCTGCTGGGTCCTTGGAGTTTTCGCTAGTTTTTAATTTGTCCAACGTGGCAGTGAAGTATCTGATTTTCTATCACCTTCTGCCCCTCGATGTCTGGGGTGAAACTTCTACAGTTTATCTTCTTGTTCGATCTGAACCCAATGCCTAAATTAGGAGCAGGTTTCTTCTGTATCATTCTCGGCGAATCCGAGGAACGAAAGAAAAAGACATAACATGGTGGAGCTAGCAAAACAAGTTGATAGTTATACTAACATATAACATGAGTTGCTCCTTGGCTCCTTGCTGGTGGTATATAAATAGTTTCGAGTTGCTCGGTGCTTAATTACCATCTCCTTGTGTCATCTCTCTCTGTTTCCACATTCTGGTCAACCCGGTGTTGTCACTCGGAGTGTATCAGAAGAGTTAGAGATGGCGCGGAGGGAAGATGACTCCGCTTACACGAACGGATCGGTGTCGATGAATGATTTTTCTGTGGAGGCTGGGACGAAGGATAAGGAGGTGTATGCTGATCACCAGCCTGCAGATGATCAGGACGCGGTTTGTGGCCTGCCTGTCTCTGTTACTTTCCTTCAGATGGTGAGCGCGCTAAGCTTATATGTACAGTATGTCTGTATCTCGGTTTATCGAACTCTTGTTTGGTTATGCTGGTTTGTGTAGCTCCTCGCCGAGTTATTCTCCACGTTCTTCTTGTTGTTCGCTGGCATGGCCGCCATCGTAGTGAACGGCGAGAAGCAGGGGGTGGTGACGTTCCCGGGGATCACCGTGGTGTGGGGGATGGCCGCGATGGTCATGGTCTACACCGTCGGCCACATCTCCGGCGCACACATGAACCCCGCCGCACTGTCGGCTTCGCCATCGCCGGCCGGTTCCCTTGGAAGCGGGTAGGCGAGCGATTAATCCCGCACGTGACAACTGAACAACCTGCAGGAACACACGCAAATATGACATGCATGCTGCATGCAGGTGCCGGCGTACATGGCGGTGCAGATGGTGGCGGCGATAATGGCGAGCGTGATGCTGCGGCTGTTGTTCGGCGGGAAGCACGAGTTCGTCCCGGTGACGCAGCCCACGGGGTCCAACATCCAGTCGCTCGTGATGGAGTTCATCACCACTTTCTACCTCGTCTTCGTCATCATGGCCGTGGCCACCGACGACCGAGCAGTAAGGCTAGCTTCAGCTGGGCGGCCATGGCCGTGCATGCACTGACCTTGCGGTTTCTCGTTTTTGTGCAGGTGGGCCACATGGCAGGGCTGGCTGTGGGCGCAACCATCATGCTTAACGCGCTCTTTTCTGGGTAACGTACACTCTTGTGCCCTTAAGTTGTGGTTGCTCACGGTTGCTGATGTTACCCTTCGTGCGTTCGATCGATAGGCCGGTGACGGGAGCATCGATGAACCCCGTGAGGAGCATCGGCCCCGCGCTGGTGGGAGGCAAGTTCAAGTCACTCTGGGTGTACATCCTCGGGCCGTTCGCCGGCGGCGCCGCCGGGGCCTGGGCTTACGGCCTCATGCGTCAGGTCGGCAAGCCACCGCGCGAGATCAACAAGAGCACGACGAACCGGACTGGCTGACTATCGCACGGGCCGGTGTGGTCGTCGGTCAGTTCAGATCGATTGCCCCGTCCAAACAAGGAGCGATTAATAATTGGACTATGTTAAGGTGTTAAGTATATAATATCACCACTTCCTAACAGATTGGTCTTTTGAGATAGTTGGTTGATAGAACTATTCTAACATAGTATCAGAGCACCGGAGGGACCCTAAGGTCTCAGGTTCAAGTCTTGTCCCCGCACCATTTAATCCCCAATTTCTATGAGCACCGGAGGGACCCTAAAAGGGGAGGTGTTACCCACGTCGGGTGTGAAGGGGGGTGTTAAGGTGTTAAGTATATAATATCACCACTTCCTAACAGATCGGTCTTTTGGGATAGTTGGTTGATAGAACTATTCTAATAGACTATACTTGTTTATGGTGTGGTTACTGTCTAAACACTGCAGTCCTAGCTAGTTTATTAGCATAGCTATTATCGCTGCACTTACAGAGGACGAAGATTTACGAAAGAATATGCATGTGGTTTTTACTGGTTGGTATATGTGTAGTGATTAGTAAGACTAGTCACAATGAGGAGTATCATAAATTGGTATCATGCATATGATACTAGTGTATGATACTATCCCTACAATGCATAGTATCATATAGTAATATCATAGCCACATCTCATTTATTTATTTATTTGTAGTATCCCAATACAAATATGTGCACAAGATTAACTTGCTATTAAAATATTTTATTTTGTGTGCTATGATACCGTAACATAGGTAGATACCACTATCCACTCTTTCTTCATTAATTACTGTGCCATATCAGATTTTTGCCAACATGGCATGCATGATACTAGCTATGATACTCCCATTGTGGCTAGTCTAAGATGATAATCGGGATGTAGCAGGACTTCTTGTACTCTTTTCAATTGTTGGCTTGTGCAACGCTTCCATCATTGCTGCAATTATTGTTGGGCGAACTCACTTATTTTGGTGCCACATCGCTAGTTTATAAGGATTTGTAGTTATAATGACTTGTAGGCTCAGGGTGCATATGCACACTTTATTTAAAATGCATTTTAAACATATTTTAAAATTTTAATTGTTTTGCAAGAAGATGTTCGCGCATAGATTTTAACATCTTAGGTGTTAACAATGTCGTTTCACAAAAAAGGGCATGTTTCTTGACCTTCAAAAGACAAAATTAGGTGATAAAATAAGACTTTTCGCGATACTTTTTCTTTTATCTTTTTTACACAAACCACAAAAAAATATCTATTTTCTGCGTAACACAGAATGTGCAAATGTATCAGCGAAATTTTATTTCAATTTTTTGAACATTTCAAAATGTGTTTTTAATACCGGGTGCATATGCACCTGGTTCTTCTACGACTTGTATGAGCATAAAAAAAGCATACCTATACATGCGCTTTTCCCCGTCACCCGCCTAGTTATGATGTGTGCACGTAGTGTTTCATGAATGGGCCGAATTAGGACCTGTGCCACGTGGACGCATTATTTTTATTTTTGTCACGCACGACAAGAGAATTTGGATGGTCTCTCTATAGGTGAAACATATTTTAACGTGAGTGGAATGGATCTTAACGTTCACCTATTCAGCTTTGACCTAAGCATGTTCGGTTTGCTCGGCTCCGGTCTAATACTATTATTCGTTCACCTGCTATGTCTATAACTATAAGAGCCATAGACATGTTCCACAACACATGAGATTTCCTTGTTCCAATATATTGCGTCTTTCAATTCTTCCCCATCCCGTCTTATGTCGCGCACCACGAAATAGGATAGTGGGCCTCCGGAACCCCGCATCTCAGATCCTGCATGGGAGAGGTGCGATCAGATTTTTGGGGTGCGTTAATTCTCACATAATAAAGGCTTATTCACTGGCCACTACTGCCGCGACTACTTCCCCGTTGTCGATTACATCCTTGACAACGTGTGTTCTTCTGACAACACTGTCAACATAAATGGTTATCTTCTCTGCATCGTACGTGTTATATTCCATCTGCTTGGCATCATGCTACAAACCCTTCTACAAACTAACTCCGACTGTTTGCTTGGTTGCTACTTTGGGATCATTTAAACACAAAAGACATGATGCAACGGTGGGCGGAGATAGGGGAGACAAGCAGGGGCCTGGCCCCCCCAACATTGATTTTTGGTTACGTCTCTACTTTTCTTTGCTAAAATAACCCTTAAAACTTTGCATTTTGGTGTTTAGGACCTCACTATCAACTTTAGTACATGGTTTTATTTGATCGCGCCCCCCCCCCCCCCCCCCCCCCCCCCCCCCCCCCCCCCCCCCCCCCCCCCCCCCCCCCCCCCCCCCCCCCCCCCCCAAAACGAAAAACCTGGCTCCGCCCATGGCAGCGGAAGAGCTAGCTTCTGGTGGAAGATGGATCAGATTGCATTCTTTGTGATTTAAAGCCTTGGAGACACACGACCACTTATTCTTTTCTTGCCCTTTGCGATGGAATGGTGGAACACTATTTCGATTAAGTGGGATTCTTCGCTACATATCTCAGCTCGTCTCTTGTTTGTCAAAGCATTTTTTCGGGGCCCTGCTTCAGAGAAAATTTTACTTGCGTGGGCGTGGAATATATGGAAAGCCCAATGATTTCATCTTAAAACATCAACAGTCGTCATTCAATCGCTAGAAGGTCCGTTTTCACAGTGAGATTTCACTTCAAAGATTCAGAATTAAGGAAACTTTGTTGCAACCTCTTTTGGGCTGGATTTTGAGCACTTTTACTTAATAGCCATTTTAATGTTTATGTTATTCCACTTCCTTCCTCCATGATTTAATCTCTTTTTGGACTAGGAACCCATAGGAACCCAGGTGGTTCATGCTATTATTTTAATTATAAAAGTTACAGAGTAGGGGCTTCCCCTATGGTAAAGTGGTAAAAAAACTCTTCTACGTATCATCTGTTTAGACTTGTTGTTTTCATATTTCGTACTAGATCACATGACTAGTTTACTTACAAAAACCTCAGAATCATCATGCACGCCTTGGTTCTTACGCACTAATAACCGTTTAAAAATAATCCTAAAAACATGGATTCATCATCTCTCTTTCTTCCCTATCAACAACCCATTAGCTGCCTCCTGCCCGTCGCTGCTGGCCGGGTCGCACAACCATGTTCCCTAGTCGGCCCACTCTCCTCTCTTCCACTTATCCACCGCCCATCGCTCCCAAAATCATAGACGCTAGAACCTGATACCGGAGGACGCATGGCCATCACAGATATCGGTTCCGTCGTCTCCTCCCCTAGCCGCAAACTTGTAGCCATGTTCCTCGCAATCCCTCAGAAGCACGGTGCAGTATTGATGATGCGGACACACGATAAGCCCTTCCCCGTGTGCGGGCCGTTGAGAAGGTCGATCCGAGCATCAAGGTCGCGAAGGAGCGTCCCTGCCCTATATGAAAGTTGTCACTGAAAGGGCGTCACACCCCAACTCGGGACGCCCCTTTACTGCCGGACATTTAGGTGTCCGACGGTCAAAGATGCAGCATGCATGCAGGCTGAAGCAGCATCCTTGGGCCAACTCGATGCCCGATCGTTAATTTGGCTGTTACCTAACTTGTTTGTTTGAACATACGAAACTATTACTTAGCTGATTTTGGTACACCAATGGGTTGCATTTCCTACTTCATTCGGATCCACCCGGTATCACTTGAAATAGTGGGTATCAAGTGGGAAAAAGTCCATTTTAAACCCTGAACTCGTAGAGGTCCGGTGAAATGAACCCTGAAGTCAAAATCCCGGTCGTTTGCACCCTAAACTATTGAATCCCGGTCTAAATTGAACCTTGTACCTGTTTTTCCAGAGAAAAATTAAAAATTAAAATTGCTACTCTCGCTGACTACAGTGGCCCGTGTCATAATCATCTTCTTCCCCAATCTATTTATCTAACTTGAGCGCTCGCACGCCGCTCCCCACGCCTGCTTGTCGGCCGTCCGGTGGTCGCCGGTCGTCCCGCTCGGCTGCTCCCCTATGCACGCACGTTTGCTTGCCAAGCTCGCACGCGGCGGCCGCGGGCCTGCTCGTCGACCGTCTGCTCAGCTAGACGCGTTGTGCGGTCGCCGGGCGTTCCTCCTAGGTAGCTCGGTCGCGCACCTGCGCCTGCACGCGCTCACTGCTTGTAAGCTGGATGCTGCTAGCTAGTACGCATTCATGCGTTGCTGCTTGTGTAAGCAGGGGCGAGCATACACATCTCCGTGACGCGAGAGTAGATGTGGGACGGCGGCGAAGTGCTTGCTGCGGGTGTTTGCCGGCGTCATCGACGGGGGTCAACGCCTCAGCTACTGTACTTCTCTCTGCCTATCCCTGCCCATCCCGTCTGCCCTTCCCCTCCCGATAGTGGGCTCCTCGCAGTCCCCGCTGTACGCCACGCCGTGTTCCCCCTGTCTTTTTTAGATGAGGACAAGCGGATTGAGATAGAAGATGAATATGACATGTGGTCCCGCTAGTCAGAGAGACAATGAGTATTCCCGACCGGGATGGTCTTTTTCCTAGTATGCCAAACATGTGTAGGGTTTAATTTAGACCGGGATTCAATAGTTCAGGGTGCAAACGACCGGAATTTCGACTTCAGGAAGCCATGACCGATGCAGGTGATGAGTACCTTGGCATTGTGAGCAGGACACTCAGGAAGGAGAAACAGAGCTCTGTACATGGATGACTACGATGGATGCAGGCAGCGGCCTCAAGCTGGCGAAGATGAAAGTGCTATTGATTTTGGGAATCTCGGAAATTTGGCTTGTGTAGAGAACCTTTTTGAATTCTGAGGCTGAAGAGATAATTATGTGCATGTATTTTCCTTTTGTTTAGAACACTGGTATACTTCAATCAACAAGACTTTGTACATTACATTTGGTGTGGGATTGTAACTGATGTCGTATCTATGAAATCATCAGCCGAATTTTAAAACCAGGGGGTGGCATACATGATCGGTGTTAGTTTTAGTTTTCTGAGTGTTTTTTGGTTGATTTTTCAGTCCCAAACTTCTGCTGTGAAGGTTCACGGTTACTGTGAAATGCACTGTAACTACAAGTCTGGAAGTAATCGTACAGTAGTCAAAGGAGTATTATGCTGCTGAGCAAATAATCATGCTTATATTTTCTTCCATATCCACCTGATTTTACATGATCATGCTTGTATTGACCAAGGAGAGATCGGTTCCACTACAAATAGTATCTCTTTTCAAAATTAAAAGCAAATAATGCTCACAGATAATTTCTGTTCATCAAACACTGAAGAACCATTCACCACCTATTCCGCGGTGTCATCGCTGAAAAGGCCGTTTGGGGCTACCCAGAGGAAAAGGCCACTGCAATACGGACCGCGAGGTCAAGCTCCAGCCCAAGAAAAAAAAGGACGTGATTCCCCTGAGCGATGTACGCGGAGTAGCAGCAGCGAGCCAGCATAGAAGGTCGCCGTGCTGCGAGAAGACGCACACGAACGAGGGGGCGTGGACGAAGGAGGACCAGCGGCTGATCGGCTACACCAAGGCGCACGGCGTGGGGTACAGACGGTCGCTGCCAAGGCCGCGGGGCTCTTCATCGGATGGCCGGCGGCCGATGAGCACGCGCGGCGGCGGAGCAGCACATGCACGGGCTCCGTAGAGCGTGCATCAAAATCACAGCCTCTCCCGTCACCTATTGGCGGCGCTGGGACCATACGGCCTCGCCCATTGCCCTGTGCGCAGAGAACGCAGTCGGCGTCCCAGAGCGCGTCCCCGTCGGCATCGTGCTCCTCCTTGTCGCCGTGGGCCTCTCAGAGCTCCACCTTCTTGTCCGATAGATTATCCTCGTCGTCCTGATAATATCCATTGAACGATCCAGTTCTCCTCTAATCACCGGCGAGGGGGCCGTCTTCCCCGAATCCGGCTCCGGCCGCCGGCGCGTCGATCTCCTCAACGAAGTCGCATCGGTCTTCCTCGTATGTTCTGGACCTCCCCCGTGACTCTAGGAACTTCAGGCGAAGCTCCGAAGGGCCTCGCGTCTTGGAGCCACTCCTTCACGCCGTCGAGCTCCACGTCCTCGGTCCCGTCGACCGCGGACGCCCTCCGTCCTCGGACGCATCCGCGCCGCCCTCGCACGTGCGTGCCACGAGGCAGCCGCCGGGGAGCGGCAGACCGCGTCGCCGCCATCGTCTAGCGCGCCCCGCACGTGCTCGCCTTGAGGCAGCCGTCGGGGAGCCGCCGACCCGCCGGACCGTCTTCCACAAAATAAAATTAAAATAAAAAGTGAGGAAACGAGAAAATATCATTTAATAATTAAAATAAAAATGCCCACATATATGTGGTACCTGCCCCACAGTTTTGGCACCGGTCCCACAAAATTTTGGTACCGGTCCCACACAATTTTCGATACCGCGGAACCGTTCGGTACCGTCAGTCTCGTACCGACTATTTTAACACCGTTAGATCACAGTGGATGAACGGTTATTAAAAATGCCAACCACCCTAAAACTTGTATTCGTATATACAACTACCCTCAACCAATCATGCTGTGAAAATTAACATGGAAGAGAAAACATAATATTCTGTGTAGAAGGATAGAGAGGGATTGGTGGAATCGTTGGTTGTATTGCTTGAGCCTCGTGGGTGTATATAAAGGAGTACATGATCTGCTTGGAGTACAAGTCAAGGTAGAATCAAATCCTACGCTATCCTATCTTTCCTAACTAATCACGATACTCAACATCCCCCCGCAGTCACAGCGGTAGTCAGGCGCAGTGGTGCGTCGAGTGGAAGATGACGTGGACGAGGCGTCGCGCCGGGTTTGCCAATCCCGGGGAGACGTCGTGGACGAAGGCACGCATCTGTGTTGCCAGCACCGAGCATGCGTAGACAGAAGGTCAGTCGGTGTTGACGAGCCGCCGCTCCAGGTTTGCCAATCCCGGGGACACGTCGTGGATGAAGGCACGCGTCGGTGTTGCCAGCACCGGGCATGCGTAGACGGGGACCAGTACAAGCTGTACGCCATGTCGAAGGGGCCAGCAGAGGAGGACTTGACGACGGTTGCGGCGCCAAACGGCTTGGGGTAGAAGGTGCGGATGTCGCCCGCGGTTGTCGGAGTAGATGAAGTGGTCGGGGAAGATGACGGTGACGCTGGTGAGCTGGTACTGGACGGAGACGAAGTTGTGGTTGGCGATGACGACGGTAGCCCGTAAAGGGCCACGACGGTCGCATGTAGAAGCGCGACGACGGCGGCGATAGCCTGCAAAAGGCCACGGCGGTCGCGTCTAGAGGCGCGGCGACGGTGCTCGAAGTAGGCGAAGAAGAGCCCAACATCATGACGAAGACCAAACACGGACGGTGGCATTCCCGCGCCTCGGAAGGCGGCGCGGCGCATACCACGGAGACGTCAACGTGCGAGGACGGCGAAGCGGACCGCGTGCCGCAGCGCTATGGCCCGGACGGGCAACGCAGCGGCGACGCGTGTGTCAGGGCGACGGCGGGGACGACTTCGGGGCGGTGGCGTGGACCGCGTGCCGCGGCGCTATGGCCCGAAGGGGCGACGCAGCGGCGACGTGCGGTTCGGTGCAGCCGCGGGGAGAACCACAGGGCGGCGGCGCTGCAGCCCGAAGGGGCGACGCAGCGGCAGCCCGATGCTCGATCGGTGGTAGGCGCGCTGAACTCGAGGACGATCTTCAAGGGAACCTGCGAAGGCGCACGCAGACGACAGTACGGGTCGACCGCGCAGCGCGGATGGAGTGGATCACGGGCGAGCGGGTGATCAATCCGATCGCTCGTGAGGTGGAGGAGGCGCCACTCGACGGGAGGCGGGGCGGCGAAGAAGCCGAGCGGCCAATGTAGCCTCGGCGCCCAGGCGGCCAACGCAGCACCGGCGTGAGGAAGCCAGGCGCACGGCGGAAGCGCTCGAGCGGCACACGCGCGGAGGACGGCCGTGTCGGGCCGCCACGGTGGAGGCGTTGTGCTGATGGAGGTGTCTCGTTCAGAGGTAGACGACGGCGGCCGGCGCAAAACGACGGCGGGCAGACGCACGGAGGGCGGCCGTTTCGGGCCACCGCGGCGCGTGAGGCCACCTAGTCAGTGAAGAGCACACGCGGACGGCGGCCGCGAGGGCCGCAGCGTAGCGCGAGAGGCCGCCATGTCGGAGTAGAGGCGCACGAGGATCGACGGCGGCGGCGGGCGACGCAAACCGATCTTAGATCGGAAAAACCAAAAAGAAACACCGATCAAAACGACCGGCGAGAGAGAGAAAACCCGGATCAAATGATCGGGAAAAAAGACTCTAGGGCAGCCGATCAACCGGACCGGCGGACGAACCCTAGGTACGGGCGGCGCGGCCCCCGGCAGAGATCATGGAGATCGACCTCCCCGGCGGCGGCGCGGTGCGGAAGCGGCGGCTAGGGTTTTGGATCAAGTTTAGACTGATACTGTCGCAACAGTGGAACATGGGGTTCCCCTAGTACTGCCAAAGTGGGTCCACCCCATGTGGGCCCAAGTTGAAGATGGACAAGACCAAGGCTCAAGTCAAGCTGGCGGGTTCACCGTCAAGACACGCAAGGCCTGCATCGACTAAGGGCTCCGGTCCTGGGGACCTTCCGGGTCCCCGAATCAAGCAAGAAGGCCAGGAAGGACCCGAGAGCCCGAGTTCCCGGCAGGAGGCCAGGCTCCCTCCTGGGTACCTCCTACGTACCTGTAGATAAGCTCCACCTCACCACGGAAGACTTGGGAAGCAAGGCGAAGGCAGCACGGGTGGGAAGCACGCCCCGTGGTGGTGTCAGCTCCTGTCCACCCCCAAGGCGGACGCTCCCACCTAACCCAAAGGAGACACTAGGCTAAGAAGAGGCCACGTCTCCCCCAAAACTAGATGAGGAGGGTCCTTCACCCCGAAGGACCCTCACGCCCCTCACGTGACCATGTGGCAACCCCTTAGCCTATAAAAGGAGGACCAAGGCACAGGAGGGGGGAGGTCGGACCAAGGACGAAGACAAGCTAGAACCAGAGCAAGACTAGTCTAGTGCTGCGAAGGTAGAGAGGAAGGTGATCTCCTCCGGGTCAGGATCTGTCCTTCTTCTACCTCGGGCCAAAACCCTTCCGGGTACCCTGCCCGGGAGGTTCCATTGTAAGCCACACTATGAAGAACTCATCAATCCAGACATGCAGGAGTAGGGCTTTTAGCCTCCGGGCGGCCTGAACCTGGGTAGCTCCTTGTGTCCCTTTGGTTGCATGCTTTGATCGTGGAGAGGAGAGCTTGATCTAGACTCCGCCCAAGAAGACGATTCTCAGCCTCCTTCGCGCCCCGTGCCGAACCTAAAAGGGGTATCCTATACTCCCGGTGTCCGTGCAACGAGACACGACATCTGGCGCGCCAGGTAGGGGCGCAAGTGCTGGATTCGTCTTCTTCTTCATCATCGTCAAGTTCATCGTCAAGTTCATCGTCAAGGTCATCGTCAAGTTCATCGTCAAGGTCATCGTCAAGTTCGGCGTCAAGCTGTCAGTCCGTGTCAAGATCTGCTCAGCAGCGCCTTGGGACGGCGCTAGTTTCGGCGCTCGTGAAGAGAGATACCGAATCCGACATTCAAGATGACGAAGAAGAGAAAGGGAAAGGCCGCCCTCGAGTTCCTGCGGTACCCCGGCCTCGGCTTCGTTCTTGATGAATCCTCACCGGCACCTGCCGCTAAAGATCGCGCCTTTGGAGTCCACTTCGTCCCTCCAGCCGCTTATGTCAGCTCTCTGGTCAGCACGGGAAGACCTGAGGAAGGTGCCACGAACATTGACGTCCCTCTTTCCCCATGGAAGCATGGAGTGAAGGAGGAACTCTGCTCCGACGCGCCGACCACAGTGCCGCTTCCGGAGGAGGAAAACCTCGACCAAGACACAAAAAGCGAGCCTCGGCAAGAAGATCCTCTCATCTACGTGCCCCAAGAACTCCAGATTCCTCTGCGCAAAGACGGCCAGCCTGGAGTGTGGTGCATGTACCACAGATCTGACCGGCACAGTCTGGAAGATTACCGACAGTTCAACGACATCCAGATACGCCAGAAGAACGGTGACTGCTATTCGTGCGGGGAACCAGGGCACATCAGTCGAGATTGCCCCCTCCACAAGAAGTCCAAGAAAGCCAAGAAGAGTGCCACAGCTGGGGTTCCTCAGAAGGGAAGATCTTTCCGGACCTTTGCCAATGCATCCACCCAAACTGAAGAACTCCCGGAACTTTGCTCACTACCGGCCCCCCACAGATACAAAGCAGTCAAGGGCAAGCTGCAGCTAGCTGGGATCAAACCTTCATTTGCGGAGACATGGCCCACGGAGAATGGGATCTCCCGGGTCACATCGTCACGATTCAGCCTGGACCAAGTGGACCCCCTCAGAAGTACCGGATCGCTAAGTGGCTAGCATCAGGATCCCGCGAGTAAAGCCAGCTTCAGGGTCTCCGGACCGGCATGAGCCAGCCAGATTGTCGGGTCACCGAACAAGGAACTTCCGGGTCCAGAAAACTAAGACAACCTTGGGGTCTCCGGACCGGCGTCTCTAATACGCCAGCAAGCCGCCGAACACCAGTTGGGTGGTCTCCGGGTAACTCGAGCAAGTAACACAATGGTCTCCGGACCGGCGCAAGCCAGCTAGTCATGCCCTTAGTCAGCATTGGAGGCTATCTCGGTTGGAAGCCTTGTCCCCGCCAAGAATTGCTGGGCCAGGCAGAATTATGTCTGAAACACGGCATAGAAGACCCCCTTGGCGGCAGTGACAAACGATTACCGAGGTAGCCAGA